>JAPVLO010000815.1:0-457064 GCA_027257055.1 Cephalopachus bancanus
CAACCTTGTGGTAGTCACTAATTTGTTTCAGCCAAAAGTCTTTTTTTTTTTTTTTTTTTTTTGAGTTGGAGTCTTACTCTGTCGCCCGGACTGGAGTGCAGTGGCCACTCCCGGCCACCACAGCCTCAACCTGCTGGGCTCCGGTGATCCTTCCACCTCAGCCTTCCAAGTAGCTGGAACTACAGGTGCGCGCTACCACACCTGGCTAATTTTGATTTATTGTAGAGGTGAGGTCTCGCCAAGTTGCCCAGGCGGGTTTCAAACCCGCGGGCTCAGGCAATCCACTCACCTCAGCCTCCCAAGGCGTGGGAGCCACCGAGCCCTGCTCAGCCAAAAGTCTTTTAAAACTCTTTTCAAGGCTGGGAGGGGTAGGTCAAGCATGGTAGCGCATGCCTGTAATTCCAGCACTTTGAGAGGCTGAGGTGAGAGGATCACTTGAGGTCAGGAGTTTGAGACCAGCCTAAGCAGCATAGCAAGCCCCTTATCTCTACAAAAAGCATGTGGAGGGAATGCCTGGGCCCACGAGGATGAGGCTAGGATGAGCTGTGATAGTGTCACTGCACTCCAGCCTGGGTGACAGAGTGAGACTTTTTTTTTTGAGTTGGAGTCTCACTCTGTCATCCAGACTGGAGTGCAGTGGCCGCTCCCGGCCACCACAGCCTCGACCTGCTGGGCTCTGGAACTACAGGCGCGCGCTACCACGCCTGGCTAATTTTTTTTTTTGATTTATTGTAGAGATGAGTTCTCACCAAGTTGCCCAGGTGGGTCTCAAACCCGCGGGGTCAGGCAATCCACTCACTTCAGCCTACCAAAGCGCGGGATTACAGGCTGACCCACCGAGCCCGGCTCAGAGTGAGACTCTTAAAAAACATATATATAAAAGCCAAGTGCAGAAGTGAGAGGATTACCTGAGCCCAGGGGTTTCAGACTAGGCTGGGCAATATAGTGTGACTTCATCTCTGCAATATAAAGTTTTTAAAAAATTAGCCCAAGCCGGGCTCGGTGGCTCAGCCTGTAATCCTGTGCCTTTGGGAGGCTGAGGTGAGTGGATTGCCTGAGCCCGTGGGTTCAAGACCCACCTGGCCAACTTGGCGAGACTTCATCTCTACAATAAATCAAAAAATCAGCCGGGCGTGGTAGCACGCGCCTGTAATTCTGGATACTCGGAAGACTGAGGAGGAAGGATTGCCGGAGCCCAGCAGGTCGAGGCTGCGGTGGCCGGGAGTGGCCACTGCACTCCAGTCTGGGCGACAGAGTGAGACTCCAACTCAAAAAAAAAAAAAAATTAGCCTAGTGTGGTGATGCATACCTATGGTTCCAGCTACTTGGAAGGCCAAGACAGAGGATGACCTGAGCCCAGCAGGTTGAGGATATGGTGGCCTTAAGTATGCCCCTGCACTCTAGCCTGGGCAACTGAGTGAGACACCAACTCAAAAAATAAGCAAATAAAATAAAAATTATTTTCAAAACTAAAAACTGCCATTACTAAACACATTAGAAAAGATTGGAAATATGCCAGGTACAGTGGCTCACGCTTGTAATACCAGCACTTTGGGAGGCAGAGATGAGAGGATTCAAGACCAGCTTGGGCAACTTGGTAAGACCTCGTCTTTACAAAAAATCAAAATATTAGTTGGATGTGGTAGTGCATGACTGTAGTTCCAGCTACATGGAGGGCTGAGGCAGGATCACCTGAGCCCGGCAGGTCAAGACTGCAGTGACCATGAGCGTGCCACTGTACTCTGGCCTGGGTGACAGAAAGTGGACTTAAAAAAAAGATTGGAAATAGATTCCAAAAGAAATTACTAAAGTTCACGAAGTATTTTAAATGATAGCAGTACCTCAAGGTAGAAACTACTCTGAGAATAACATTCAAAAGAATAAACTGTCCCTACTCCCTTTACTTTTAATTAATTTCAATAGCTTGAAGGGGCATAGTTTTTGGTTACATAAATGTACTGTACAGAGGCGAAGAAGTATGGACTTTAAGTATACCCACCACCTTCACCTGTGCACAGTGCACTTGATTTTTCTTTCTTTTTGTACCACCATCCCCTATTTTTAAAACGAGGCAATGTATGCTTAGGGGCTGATTCTTGGCTCTAGGCAAATAAACCTGAGTTCAAATTAAGTTCTATTACTTATTAGTCAGAACCTTTGGCAAATTATTTACTTCAAGACTTGGATTCCTCACCTCTAAAGGTTACTTTTCTCATAAGGTTGTTAGAAGAAATAAGGTTAGCCGGCTTAGTGGCTCAGCCTATAATCCCGTGCTTTGGGAGGCTGAGGTGAGTGGATTGTCTGAGACCGCCGGTTCGAGACCAGCCTGGGCAACTTGCCAAGACCTCATCTCTACAATAAATCAAAAATTAGGCGGGCATGGTAGCACACACCTGTAGTTCCAGTTACTTGGAAGGCTGAGGTGGAAGGACCGCCGGAGCCTAGCAGGTCAAAGCTGCGGTAGCCAGGAGTGGCCACTGCACTCCAGTCTGGGCGACAGAGGGAGACTCCAACTCAAAAAAAGAAAAAAGAAATAAGGAGGTAATGTTTATTGCAAACATTTTTTATTTTTATTTATTCATCTTGAATCAGAGTCTCACTCTGTTGCCCAGGCTGGAGAGCAGTGGCACACTTACGGCTACCACAGCATCAACTTGCTGGGCTCAGATGATCCTTTCTGCCTCAGTCTTCAAAGTAGCTGGAACTACAGGCATGTACCACCACGCCCAATTAATTTTATTTATTTATTGTAGAGATAAGATCTTGCCAAGTTGCCCAGGCTGGTCATGAATCCCTGGGCTTAGGCAATGCTCTTGCCTTCACCCCCCCAAGTACTGGAATTACAAGCGTGAGCCACTGGCCCAGCTGCTTATTGCAAAAATTTCAAAGCAACACCCTGAGGTAGAGGGACATGAGGAATTTGCTCAAGACAACAAGTATAAGTCTCTTTATGGATACTTGGTATGGGTACATTGTAATGAACAATAGTGCATTGTAGAATAAATATTCTTTTTTTTTTTTTTTTTTTGAGTTGGAGTCTCACTCTGTCACCCAGACTGGAGTGCAGTGGCCGCTCCTGGCCACCGCAGCCTCGACCTGCTGGGCTCTGGCGATCCTTCCGACTCAGCCTTCCAAGTAGCTGAACTACAGGCATGTGCTACCATGCCCAGCTAATTTTTTAAAAAGACTTATTGGAGAGATGAGGTCTTGCCAAGTTGCTCAGGTGGGTCTCGAACCCGCGGGCTCAGGCAATCCACTCACCTCAGCCTCCCAAAGCGGGGGATTACAGGCTGAACCACCGAGCCCGACTAAATATTCTTTTTAAGGAATCAATTCATTTTTGAAGTAGTGTATACATATACTTGTGATAAATCCTTTAACAAAAGCACTTTTTAACTTTTTTGAGTTGGAGTCTCACTCTGTTGTCCAGGCTGGAAGGCAGTGGCATGCTCATAGCTACTACAGCCTCTACCTGCTGGGCTCAGGTGATCCTTCTACCTCAGCCTTCCAAGTAGCTGGAACTACAGGCACGTGCCACCATGCCTGGCTAATTTTTTGATTTACTGTAGAGATGAGGTCTCACCAAGTTTCCCAGGCTGGTCTCGAATCCGTGGACTCAGGCAATCCTCTCACCTTGGCCTCCCAAAGTGATGGGATTATAGGAGTGAGACACTGCGCCCAGCCAAAAGCACTCATTTATTTTTATTTTTTGAGTCAGAATTTCATTGTCGTCCAGGCTGGAGTGCAGTGGCACACTCACGGCCAACTCAATTCTTTCGCCTCAGCTTCCCAAGTAGCTGGAACTACATGGATGCACCACAACACCAGCTAACTTTTTTTTGATTTTTATTGTAGAGACGAGGTCTCACCAAGTTACCCAGCCTGGTCTTAAACCCTTGGGTTCTGGCGATCCTTCCGCCTCAGCCTTCCAAGTAGCTGTAACTACCAGCACATGCTAACATGCCCTGCTAATTTTTTGATTTATGGTAGAAATGACATCTCGCCAAGTTGCCCAGGCTGGTCTCCAACCCATGAGCTCAGGCAATCCTTTCACTTTGGTCTCCCAAAGTGCTCGGATTATAGGTGTGAGCCACCGTGCATGGCTTAATACTCGTTTTATAACAATGAATATTCCCTCTGGATTTGCTTAAATCAAGAAATACTAAAAAGGAGTTCAATTCTCTACCTCCCAAGTCTTACAGACATAATTACCAGCAAGCACTGAAAGTGTTCATTGCTGTGTCCTGGCAAGCTCGGGCTTTTCAAAGATTTCATTCTGCTCCAGGATTACCAACCTCACCTGTCTGGGTCATTCCTCTTATCTCTAATCAGAGAGAAGTTGTACTAGTTTTTGCTTAAGGATCTTTGCAGTTCTTTATCTCTCTCCATCTCTTTGACCCTAGTGCTCCCTAATACCACCTTGAGATTGAAACTCTGAGGACCTGTAATGCTGAACTTTTAATAAAGGTATTAATTTTGTAACACAGGGTGTTTTAACTTCTTGTGAAGTATCCTTTCTCCAGTATAACTTCATAGGAAGCTCCCCACAGCAGGAAGTTATGAAGCTCTAATGGCTTCTTTGTTTGATCTACTCCCAATACAGTCCTCAGCAGGCAACAAGAAATAAGAGTAAGTATGGTAAGAACTTGAATTTTAACAGATACTTACTCTGACCCAAATACTCCTAAAGTCAGACCAGCAAAACTGAATGTTGAAACAAAATCAACCACATCTACCCAGATTTATAGATAGAAAAAGAACTATGCAATTTCCTATAGAAGAGGATTTTTAAATTAGTAAAAGAGAAAAAAATGGGCTAAATTCTACTTAAGCATTCTATTTAGAGTTTGCAAATCCACTTTACAAACTGACCAAGCTAACATCTTCCTTGGACCCTTCCTATGTTCACTTCACCCATAACACTTACATTCCTACATACACATCAATTAAAAGAAGTGATCTTCTGGAAAGACTACTTAGCCAAGAGCTAAGGTAATCTGTCTAACTTTTGATTCCATTATTGAGGGTTTAGGGATGGACACTCATTTGTCCTCCCTCCCTTATTCTCTTCTTCATACCTCTTCCTGCTTCATTCTGCTCCAGGAAAACAGTATTTATAATTTTAGCTCCAGGATGCAATCAGACATTTCCATTAGACTTCAAAAATATTTATCCATTTGTATATATAAGTACATATTAATGACAAAAAGTGTTTTTCCCCCCACAGGAATTGCTAGAAGTCTGGAGAAAAGACCACCTAAAGACCCAAACTATAATACCTATGAATGTGTGAAAAATATCACACCAAGTTTAAAAATAACTCTTTAATCATATGCACATAAGGAGAATAAAGGGCAGCACCAGGCTGACTAGGGAAGGGAGCACAATATTCTCCCTGTGTCCCAATGTCTGCTTGGCACAGATCTGATATCACACACACAAGGGGGGGGCTGGGAAGTAGAATAAGGGAAAAGACTGAAGACACAAAGGCAAGGGGGAGAGGCAAGGGCTTGCAGTAGTCTCAATCAGTGGACTCTAACACAGATTCACTCAGCGCAAGGTCCCAGTAGTGTTCAGCCCCATGCTTTTTGAAATGCTCACGAGCCATGTTCTCTGTAGGGCACTGTTTGAACTTCATGTCTCCAAAGCTCCGGTCTTTGGCTGTACCCTGGGAAAAAGACAAAAGATGCAATAAAAACTTAGCAATTAAATCAGATAAAATATTCTTTTGTAAGACCTAATGTAGCAATGTGCCCCAGTTGAATATGATATATACATATTTTTTGAGTTGCAGTCTCACTCTGTCGCCCAGACTGGAGTGCAGTGGCCGCTCCCGGTCACCGCAGCCTCGACCTGCTGGGCTCCGGCGATCCTTCCGCCTCAGCCTTCCAAGTAGCTGGAACTACAGGTGCGCACTACCACACCCCATTAATTTTTTAAAATTTATTGTAGAGATGAGGTCTCGCCAAGTTGCCCAGGCGGGTCTCAAACTCGCGGGCTTAGGCAATCCACTAATGTCGGCCTCCCAAAGCGCGGGATTACAGGCTGAGCCACCGAGCCCGGCTGATATATATAGTTTTTTAGTTGGAGCCTCACTTGTCACCCAGACTGGAGTGCAGTGGCACACTCACGGTCACCACAGCCTCGACCTGCTGGGCTCAGGTGATCCTTCCGCCTCAGCCTTCCAAGTAGCTGGAACCACAGGGATGTGCCACCATGCCTGGCTAATTTGTGATTTATTGTACAGCCAAGTTCTCCCCATGTTGCTCAGGCTGGTCTTGAACCCCTGAGCTCCGGCAATCCTCTCACCTCGGCCTTCCAAAGGCTGGGATTATAGGCATGAGCCATTATGCCCAATCACAAAAACTATTAATAGCAATTACCTATAAAGAATGGCCTTAAAGAATCAGAGAATAGGAAGATGTGTTTAGTAAGTGCTTTCTATATGGTTAGAATTTTTCTTATCTTAATAAGCACTCACCACTTTTACAATAATGTACCATTTTTATACTACAGAATTTGTTAATAGAAATAAGGACATTTGTCGGGCACAGTGGCTCCTGCCTGTAATCCCAGCACTTCAGGAGGCAGAGGTGAGAGGATTACCTGAGATCAGGGGTTTGAGACCAGCCTGAGCAACATGGTGAGGCCTCATCTCTACAATACATCAAAAAGTTGGGTGTGGTGGCTCATGCCTATAATCCCAGCACTTTGGGAGGTGGAGGCAAGAGGACTGTCTGAGTCTGGGCAACAGGGCAAAATCTCGTCTCTACCATAAATCAAAAAATTAGCTAGGTGTGGTAGTGCACGCCTGTAGTTCCAGTTACTTGGAAGACTGAAGTAGAAGGATTGCCTGAGCTCAGCAGGTCGAGGTTGCGGTGGCCATGAGCATGCCACAGCACTCCAGCCTGGGTGAAAGAATAAGACTCCAACTCAAAAAACAAAAACAAAAGAAACACATTTTTAAAAATAGAAGATATACATATATTACACCTAAAGAAATGAATGAAAACATTATTGGTTTTCTGAGAAGATTTCAGGGATGAAATAATTAGATAGGCTGAGATCGGTGGCTCAGCCCATAATCCCACGCCTTTGGGAGGCTGAGGTAAGTGGATTGCCTGAGCCCGCGGGTTTGAGACCCGCCTGGGCAGCGAGACCTCATCTCTACAACAAATCAAAAAATCAGCTGGGCGTGGTAGCGCATGCCTGTAGTTCCAGCTACTTGGAAGGCTGAGGTGGAAGGATCGCTGGAGCCCAGCATGTCGAGGCTGCGGTGGCCGGGAGCAGCCACTGCACTCCAGTCTGGCCGACAGAGTGGGACTCCAACTCAAAAAAAAAAGAATTAAAAAAATAAAATAAAATAAAATAAATTAGCTGGGCGTGGTAATGCATGTCTGTAGTTCCAGCTACTTGGAATGCTGAGGTGGAAGGATTGCCGGAGCCCAGCAGGTTGAAGCTGGGGTGGCTGAGTTGCACCGCTCACTCCAGCCTGGGCAACGGAGTGAGACTCCAACTCAGAAGAAAAAAAAAAATTAGATAACAACAAAAAAGTTCCATTTGAAAAATCAGTCATATTTAATGAAACACTGTCACCTAATTATCTAGTTTGATTCTCAAATAAATTGGAAACAGGGAGAGCAAATAAAATATCCACATTTTACAGATAAGGCAACATAACATGATACTACACTGTTTTGCTCAGATTCTACAGCTAATAAGCAGCACTGCCCAAACTCCTTACTTCATTTTTTTTTTTTTTTTTGAGTTGGACTCTCACTCTGTCACCCAGAGTGGAGTGCAGTGGCTGCTCCCGGCCACCGCAGCCTCGCCTGCTGGCCTCCAGCGATCCTTCCGCCTCAGCCTTCCAAGTAGCTGGAATTACAGGCATGCGCTACCACGCCCAGCTGATTTTTTGATTTATTGTAGAGATGAGGTTTCACTGCCCAGGCAGGTCTCGAACCCGCGGGCTCAGGCAATCCACTCACCTCAGCCTCCCAAAGGCGCGGGATTACAGGCTGACCCACCGAGCCCGGCATTACTTCATATTTTTAATTCTAGTACTTCCTTCTCTGTATCCAAAGAAAAATCCCACAATTTATTCCTGTCTTTCTTTCTTTTTTTTTTTTTTTTGAGTTGGATTCCCACTCTGTCGCCCAGACTGGAGTGCAGTGGCTGCTCCCGGTCACTGCAGCCTCCACCTGCTGGGCTCCGGCAATCCTTCCGCCTCAGCCTTCCAAGTAGCTGGAACTACAGGTGCGCGCTACCATGCCCGGCTAATTTTTTGATTTATTATAGAGATGAGGTCTCGCCAAGTTGCCCAGACTGGTCTCGAACCCGCAGGCTCAGGCAATCCACTCACCTCAGTCTCCCAAAGGCTCGGGATTACAGGCTGAGCCACTGAGCCCGACTTATTCCTGTCTTTCCAAGTCTCATTCCTATTGATGACCATGAAGTAAATAATTTTTTTTTTTTGAGTTGGAGTCTCACTCTGTCATCCAGACTGGAGTGCAGTGGCACTCTCCCGGCCACTGCAGCCTCGACCCGCTGGGCTCCGGCGATCCTTCAGCCTCAGCCTTCCAAGTAGCTGGAACTACAGGCATGTGCTACCATGCCCAGCTAATTTTTGATTTATTGTAGAGACAAGGTCTTGCCAAGTTGTACGGGGAGGTCTCGAACCCACAGGGTCAGGCAATCCACTCGTCTCAGCCTCCCGAAGTGCTGGGATTACAGGCTGAGCCACCAAGCCCAGCTAATAATTTTTTTTTTTGAGTTGTAATCTTACTCTGTTGCCCAGGCTGGAGTGCAATGGCATGCTCCCGGCCACTGCAGCCTCGACCTGCTGGGTTCAGGCAATCCTGCCTCAGCCTTCCAAGTAGCTGGAACTACAGGTGTGTACTACCACACCCGGCTAATTTTTCTTGATTTATTGTAGAGATGAGGTCTTGCCAAGTTGCCCAGGTTGGTCTTGAACCCTCAGGTTCAGACAATCCTCTCGCCTCGGCCACCTGAAGTGCTGGGATTATAGCTTGAGCCACCGCGCCTGGCCAATATTTTTTTTTTTTTAGTTGGAGTCTCATTCTGTTTTCCAGGCTGGAGTGCAGTGGCAAACTCATGACCACTGCAGTCTCTACCTGAGGTGATCTTTCCGCCTCAGTCTTCAAAGTAGCTGGAACTACAGGCGCACGCTACCACATTCAGCTTATTATTTATTTATTTATTGTAGAGATGAGGCCTCACCAAGTTGCCCAAGCTGGTCTCAAATTCCTGAGCTCAGGCAATCCTTTTGTCTCAGCCTCCCAAAATGCTGGGATTACAGGCTTGAGCCACAGTGCCCAGTCAATGTAAATAATTTTTAGTAGAGAATGTATATTCCTGTCCCCAGTATTTTCCACACACTTCCCCAGACAACATATACTAAATATTAATCAAATATATACTTATATTATAAATATAATCAGGAAGAATTAACTGCCAATCATTTAAAAATGAATTCCAAAAGGAAACTTGAATTAAAAGATAATTCATATTTAGTTTTTATCATTCCATTGTTCCACTAGAATAGTATACAAACAATCAGGAATTGACTAAAATTCTGCTACAATGTATTACAAAGGATCACCGACCTCCCAGACTAGTACACATTTGTTGGTTTTCTTCACAGCTTCCTCATCAGATTCTTCGTCATCTGGAAGAGACAATATAGCTAAATTTTGTTCTAGACACAGACTAGGGATCACAGATACAGGTTCTAAACAAACAGCATTCAAGTTTACCCAAGTTCTACAAAATATGGTTACCCCTTCCCACTGGAAGAAAATGGTTTGTATTTTTTTTTTTTTTTGAGCTGGAGTCTCACTCTGTCACTCAGGGTGGAGTGCAGTGGCACACTCACGGCCACCGGAGCCTTGACCTGCTGGGCTCAGGTAATCCTTCCGTCTCAGCCTTCCAAGTAGTTGGAACTACAGGCACACACCACCAAGCCTAGCTAAGTTTTTGATTTATTGTAGAGATAAGGTCTTGCCAAGTTGCCTAGGCTGGTCTTGAACACGTGGGTCAGGCAATCCTCTCACAATCCCAAAGTGCTGGGATTATAGGCATGAGTCACCGTGCCCAGCCAGGTTTCTATTCTTTTACTATTTTCCCTCAAATTAGACTGGAAGTTCTATATTAAATCAATAAGTATTTACAGAACACCTACTATGTTTCAAGAACTGCACCAGGTACTGGGAAGAAGAAAATAAAAGACACAGTCAACAATAAAGACTTGTCCTAGGCACTTTAGGAGCCAGGCATTAGATGTCAACATGATAGAGTACTCTGAAGGAACTTTTAGTCTAATGTAGGAAGGGGGAAGATACATCAAATTAAAACATCTTAGGAACACATACAAAATAAAATAAGATGTAGGTCAATTACAGTACAAAAGTATACTTTAAGTGTTCTGAGTATGTTTAAGGTAGGTTAGGCTAAGTTATGATGTCCTGTAGGTTAGGTATATTTAATGCATTTGACTTACTCAGCCTTCCGAGTAGCCGGAATTACAGGCATGCGCTACCACGCCCGGTTGATTTTTTGATTTATTGTAGAGATGAGGTCTCGCTGCCCAGGTGGGTCTCGAACCCGCGGGCTCAGGCAATCCACTCACCTCAGCCTCCCAAAGGCGCAGGATTACAGGCTGAGCCACCGAGCCCGGCTACTTACAATATTTTCAACTTGTGATGGGTTTATTGGGATGTAACCAATCATAAGTCAAGAGGCATCTTCTATATAAGATAAAGTTGGGCAGAAGAAAAAATTCTTTTTTAAAATCAAAGCAGAGTTTTTGGATCCAAAAATCTTTTTGCCTTCAATCATTAAAAAAAACCATTATTTCAGATGGGTGCGGTGGCTCACACCTGCAATACCAGCACTTTGGGAGGTGGAGGCAAGAGGATTGCCTGAGTCCATGGGTTCGAGACCAGCCTAGGCAACATGGTGAGACCTCGTGTCTACAATAAATAAAAAGATTAGCCAGGCATGGTGGTGCATGCCTGTGGTTCCAGCTACTTGGAAGGCTGAAGTGGAGGGATTGCCTGAGCCCAGCAGGTTGAGGCTGCAATGGCTGTGAGCATGCCACTATTCTCCAGCCTAGGCGACAGAGTGAGACTCTGACTCAAACAAAACGAAACAAAACAAAAACCTCTATGTCAAAGAACAGTATAATACAGACACTGTACAAATGAATGAATAACTTGCTGAATATTCACAAACTAAATATACTCATATAACCAGTACCTAGATCCACGACAGTGTAACCAGCTGGTAGAAAAGCCTTAAATGACAGGCAGAAGAATAACGTTACCACTCATACATGTGATCATCTAGTAATATTGCATAAATGTATAGCAGGCTCACAGTCTGAACTGACCCTCCCACTTTAGCCTCCTGAGTAGCTGGGACTACAGGTGTGTGCCACCACACCTAGCTGATTTTTTGCAGGGACGAGACCTCGCTATGTACCCAGGCTGGTTTCAAACTCCTAGGCTCAAGCAATCCTCTTGCCTCAGCCTCCCCAAATGCTGAGATGTGTCTTTCTAAAATTCCTGAACACTAACTAGTGTTAACAGGAGTGTCACAGGGAGGAAACGAGATAAACAGATGCACAATCCCTACCTCCCACAGCTCTCCCACTTAATCCCCTCTAACCCCCATTCACCATCTCCCTTCGTGTTAGATGTCTGTTCATCCCATTTTATCCGATGCAGCATAAGACGCTTAAATTTCTTCTGGGCTTTGGGGCCTGGAAACAGAGAAGAAGAATTTTGCCAGAGTTGTGAAAGATAATGGGGTAGAATGAACCTCTGAACTCATCTAATGCTCAGACATTAATGTGGTGGTTGAAGCAATCCCAGGAACAATATCTTAAAGTCTTCTATTCCAATAAACAAACAGAAGCCCAGCATACCACAACAGGTATGGCGCTAAAATACTGCCTTTTTCTCCCTTCTCCCCACAATGGTAATCATTCCAGGCTTAGAGTTGTCTGGGGACAGTCTCTCTCAAGTTTTTCAGACTCACCCCCTTCCACTACTACCACGTTGACATCCTTGTGCAGTACCACCACCCCTGTCAGGTACAGTTGCCCAGCATTGGCCTCAATCTTGAACTTCTTGGCTGGGTTGCCCAAATTTCGAACTCTGGAGAAGGGAAAGTTTAGTTATGTCTTCCATTTTAGCATCAGTAGCTGCCTGAATGGAATGGCAAGTAAACAGATGAATCCAAAATGGTTTCTCTCTAAAACAAAGGCCTCTGGAGTAAACAAATATGTGAATGCTTAAAAAAGTAGGACTGATGAGTATAGAAATATTTCCACTGTCTCATATTTCTTCAAAATCTAGCACCATACACTTGACAAAAGTAACCAAAATGTACTCAAAGAATGAGGGAGAAGATTTACTATCATCCAAAAATATTTAGAAGCTCATTGTTCTTGACAATGTAAAGGTCCACCCATTTTTTTGCCCTCTAGGTCCTTAAAATGTAAAGTAGTCACTAAGATGCACAAAAGTTTTCTAGAAGGACACATGAAAAACTTAATAGCAACTACCTAAATAGAGCGGTTCTAAGGGATCAGAGAATAGGAGGAGGGTTTTTTTAGTAAGTGCCCTTCTGTATTGTTAGAAAACTTTTTTTAACCTTAGTAAACACCCACTACTTTTGTAATAATGTACCACTTTTATAATAAACTAGTTATAGAAATGAACAACTTTTTAAATAAAACAAGATAGATATGTACTCAACAAAAAGAATAAAATGAAAAGATGAAATCAACACAAAGGTAGAAAAATATTTACAACATATAAAATGCATTTTGGAGTGAAGATAAAATGATTACTGCAATACAAAAGGATATGATTACTGAGGAAAAAAATTTGAAATGCTTCCTAAATAAATAGGATGACACTTTATAATTCACAAAGGACAAACAATCCTTAATTCACACCTTGGTTTCAACAAGTATATTTGTTCATTCTTCAGAATTAAAACTGGTTAATTAAGAAGATTTAAGATAGGAGAATTGGATAACCATACACTAAGTTTTTTTTTGTTTTTTTTTTGAGTTGGAGTCTCACTCTGTCGCCCAGACTGGAGTACAGTGGCCGCTCCCGGCCACCGCAGCCTCGGCCTGCTGGGCTCTGGCGATCCTTCCGCCTCAGCCTTCCGAGTAGCCGGAATTACAGGCATGCGCCACCACGCCCAGCTGATGTTTTGATTTATTGTAGAGATGAGGTCTCGCTGCCCAGGTGGGTCTCGAACCCGCGGGCTCAGGCAATTCACTCACCTCAGCCTCCCAAAGGCGCGGGATTACTGGCTGAGCCACCCAGCCCGGCTTATAAACTAAGTTTTAAACCTGCACCACTGTAAAAGATTTGCTAGCTCTTGATCCACACTAGGGTCAACAAAAACAGCAGGGGGGCAACCCCTTTGGGTCCCCTCCCACTGTGGGAGCTTTTGTGTCCTCTCAATAAATCCTGCCTTTTCAAAAAAAAAAAAACAACAGTAGGAACTGCGTTAGGTATGCTTTTAGATTACAATGATTCTACCTCAGGCACTTAGAAAATGTTTTGGCATTTCTAAGGGGAAGGTTGGCCCAGTATGGACACCTACCTATATACAGATATGTGTACCCCCTGTGAAATGTCTTCTTTAAGCTTTTTAATTTTCTTGACCTTTCTCTGTTCTGCTGTAAGTTTTCGGGCAGCGTTGGCCTCTTCATGCGCTCTGTCGTGACAGGAAGGACATCCACAAGTGAGAAAGGCATTGAAGATCAGAGGCAGGGCTGAGGGAAAGAGAGAGCAACGGAGGACTCTCCCCTCCCTCCAAATATGGATCCCCCAGAAGAGTTTGGGAAAGGTACTTGCCCTGGGTTTCCACCCAATCCCATGGCACTTACTTCTGTCTTTTTGCCATCTGAGCTCTGACATGGGCTTCTACCTTCGTGGGGTCTTGAACAGCTTCTGTTCCTAATACTCGCATCAAATTAGAAATTCTCACTGCAAATGATAGAAGACAGCATTCAATTTTCCAAGTCACGTCTCCAGCTGGGATAACCTATTATCGCTTCTCTACCAATTCATATTGATAACCTATTTCAAATGTCTGCCCAAAACTTACTATCTCCAATAAACTCCTGCCTTGACGATCCCACCCAATTAACTCAGCATTTGCAGAAGTTCACACAATTTAAGTTGAAGATCTGGTATACATATATTAAAATATTTATGAAAGATGTGGAACTTAATTTCTTTGGCATTTTTCACAGTGATCACAGTATCTAGAAAAAGGTGCTATTTATAACAATGCTTATTTAAAATATTACTGAATGAGAATGGTAACTACGGGGGTGAGTTTTGGAGATTTTTTTTTTTTTCCCTGAGCATTCTGAGTTTCAAAAGGGTAAGTTTTTATACTGTATTTTCATTGTAAAAATTAAAATATAACAAGTCTATACAAATGCTGATACTATCTTCATATATTTTAAGACCAGTATTCTTCCAGGAAAATCAGTGTTTATGATCAGTAATGCTTAAAAATAAGCCTTAAATGGGCCTGGCACAGAGGCTCACGGCTACAATCCTAGCACTTTGCGAGGCCAAGGCAGGAGGATTAACTGAGTCAAGAAATTCGAGACCAATTTAGGCAACATAGTACAACCTCGTCTTTACGAAAAAAAAATTAGCTGTGCATGGTGGTGAGCACCTATAGTCCCAGCTACTCAGGAGGCTGAGGAAGATCACCTGAGCCCAGGAGATTGAGGGTGCAGTGAGCTGTGATCATGCCACTGCACTCCGGCGTGGGCGGCAAGAGTAAGACTATGACTCAAAAAAATAAATAAAAATAAGCCTTGAGTTGGGATGCAGTGGCTCAAGCCTATAATCCCAGCACTTTGGGAGGCTGAGGCAAGAGGACTGCCTGAGCCTGTGGGTTCGAGATAGTCTGGGTAACACGGTGAGACCTTGTCTCTAATATAAATCAAAAATTAGCCGGGCATGGTAGTGTGCACCTGTAGTTCCGGCTACTTGGAAGGCTGAGGCAGAAGGATCGCCGGAGCCTAGCAGGTCGACGCTGGTGTGGCCATGAGTGTGCCACTGCACTCCAGCCTGGACAACGGAGTGAGACTCCAACTCAAAAAAAAAAAAAAAAAAAAAAAAAAAAAGATTGGTCAGGCACACTGGCTCACGCCTGTAATCCCAGCACTTTAGGAGGATCGCTTGAGTCCAGGAGTTCAAGACCAGCCTGGGTAACATAATGAGACCTTGTCTCCGAAATGTAAAAAAATAAGAAACAAAAAACCCAAGATACTGCAACTTAGAAAACGAAGAAAAGAACTCATGAATGATTCTGAGAAAAAGAAAGCATGCAAGTAGAGGAAAATGTTAAAGTTCCTCCAGAATTAAAGAAATAAACTTGTCATCCTTTTCAGCAGCAGGAGACACTAAGATATGTACCTTTGGGTTCTGGAGGAGGCATCAGGCCTAGCCTGACTTTCTCTTGTAGTTCCTTCTGTGCTTCCCTCCTTGTTTGCCTCCGAAGTTTCTTCTGTTCCTTCTTGGTAAGATATACCCCCAGAGTAACTGGTGTGTCATTATCAACTGGCAGGCAGAGAAGAGAGTGCACCAAAGCAATAAGAATATTGTGAAGGGATGTAGGTAAGTATCTATATCACTAAAATAACCTTTAGCTTAATTACTGTTACCTCTTTTTAAGTTGTGATAGGCATAGTATGGTTATATTTTTAAAAAGCATTCTTATCTTTCACAGTAGTGTTCCAAGTAGTTCTGTAAACTGTTAAATACTATCATCACATAAAATGTGGCAAATGTAGAAAACAAAGTTAGAACTGCCCTAGCTGCTCTGGGTGAGGATCTGAAGTAGGTGAGAGATGTCTAGAATCCTACTTAGCTCCCAGCTCCCCGAACCTCGATGTTTCCATGGAATACAATTTGAAAAATTACTAGATAATACAAATTATAAAGTAACAAGGAATAAGAAAATCCCTCTGGATTCTCAAAGTAGTTTTTACTCAATCCTTTTTTTTTTAATTAATAAAAGTAGATTTATTTAAGGAAAGATATGCTGTGAAGGGCACAACAGGCAGGACAACATCAAGAGTGTCTGCTGCCTCAAACCTTTAAAACAAAAACCAAAAGCCCTACATTCTTCTAATGATTCACACTGACAGTTAAGTAGAAACAATCTAGTTAAGTACAATTAAATGACTATTATCTCAAGGTCTCAATCTACTTTTCTAAACTATTGAAACTGGGAGAGGCAGCTCATGCCTGTAATCCCAACAATCTGGGAGGCTGATGTGAGAAGAGGCCAGCCTGGGCAACATGGTGAGACCCTGTCTCAAAATAAATAAATAAATAAATAAATAATTAGCTGGACCCGTAGTCCCAACTACTTGGAAGGCTGAAGCAGAAGGATCACCTGTGCACAGCAGGATGAGGCTATGGCAGCCAGGTTCATGCCACTGCACTCCAGCATGGACGCCAGAGTGAGACTCTGACTTAACAAAAAAAAAGTAAATAAAAATAAAAGTGAATTTACTGGCCAGGCTTGATGGCTCCCAGCACTTTGGGAGGCCGAGGCAAGTAGACTGCCTGAACCCATGGGTTCGAGACCAGCCCAGGCAACTTGGCAAGACCACGTCTCTACAATAAATCAAAAATTACCCAGGAATGGTAGTGCGCACCTGTAGTTCCAGCTACTTGGCCACTGCACTCCAGTTTGGGCAATGTAGTGAGACTCCAATACAAAAAACAAACAAACAAACAAACTTATTGAAGATTTTGTCAAGTGAATTTACCAATTGAGTTATTATCTCCTGTGTTTATCTGGTAAGAGCATTAAAATCTTTTATGATCTATGTAATGCTTGAAGAAGGCATTAATAGTTATCTCTAAAGCCGGGCTTGGTGGCTCAGCCTGTAATCCCTTGCTTGGGGAGGCTGAGGTGAGTGGATTGCCTGAGACTGCCGGTTCGAGACCCGCCTGGGCAACTTGGCAAGACCTCATCTCTACAATAAATCAAAAATTAGCCAGGCGTGGTAGTGCACACCTGTGGTTCTAGCTACTTGGAAGGTTGAGGCAGAAGGATAGCTGGAGCCCAGCAGGTCGAGGTTGCGGTGGCCGGGAGCGACCACTGCACTCCAGTCTGGGTGATAGAGTGAGATTCCAACTCAAAAAAAAAAAAATAGTTATCTCTACAAATGAGAAAATTTCCAATATTCTAAGTGACTTATTCATGACAATTCAGCTAGTTAAAAACATAGCCACAACTAAAACCTATCTCTTTTGAATGATCCAACACTTTTGCTGCAAAAAGAAAAAAGAAAAGAAATGCTGAAGGCATTGGGCCCAGGGGTTCGAGGCTGTAGTGAGCCAGGACTATGCTACTGCACTCCAACTTGGGTGATTGGGTAAGGCCTGGAAGGAAGGAAGGAAAGAAGGAAGGGAGACAAAGAAGATAGATGGGCAGAATATAGAGGTAGTATGCAAGACTAAAGTTGGAATTAGCACTATGGCAAAAACCCAACTTATAATATACATCAGTGAAGCCACCTGTAGATTAGGTATCAATGCTCTACAGCTGCACTGTTTAGTATGGAGGCCACTAGCCATGTGAACTATGCAAACACATATATAAATTTGTATGTCTTTTGTCCAATTAGTCTGACTCTTTTGAGTTAATTTTTCAGCAAAGCTTCAAAGAACAAAGGCAAAGTTTTTCTCTTGGTCCCTATAGTAGACACAAACTGTTTCCCTATATTCCTTTGCCACATTGTTAAAATCCTTCCCTTGGCATTGAATTACAATTTTTTCTTAGAGAAGCAACTTTGTCTCCAGATCCCACATTAGGAAACTAACAATCCCCATAGTGGGTATTGGAGAATATATCACCTAATAACACACCAATCTGAGAGGTTTGCTGTTGGATTTTAATTTTTTTATTTTTTTGAGTTGGAGTCTCACTCAGTCGCCCAGACTGGAGTGCAGTGGCCGCTCCCGGCCACCACAGCCTCGACCTGCTGGGCTCCGGCGATCCTTCCGCCTCAGCCTTCCAAGTAGCTGGAACTACAGGTGCACGCTGCCACACCCAGCTAATTTTTGATTTATTGTAGAGATGAGGTTTGCCAAGTTTGCCCAGGTGGGTCTCGAACCCGCGGACTCAGGCTATCCACTCACCTCGGCCTCCCAAAGCGTGGGACTACAGGCTGAGCCACCGAGCCTGGCCTGCTCTTGGATTTTAATTTAACTGTGGATGCCATGACAATATACCATTCGGTAGAAGAATGAGTTGAGTGCTGTTTCCTGGAAACAACCAGGGAATTGCAAGTTTAAAGAAGCTTCAAGAAATTCTAAGCATAGCAATATATATTTAAAATGTATCTTCATTGGTCAAAACACAAAATAGCTATTAATTGTCAGGGAAGAAATTGAATTAAAAAAAAAGAATCACACATGAATAGGGGCTCTGGCGTTGGACAGTATGTCCTGCACTGCATAAAACTTTATTAAAGAAAGCTACTAGGCTGGGCTCGGTGGCTCAGCCTATAATCCCAGCACTTTGGGAGGCCGAGGTGAGTGGACTGCCTGAGCCTGCGGGTTCGAGACCCGCCCGGGCAATTTGACAAGCCCTCATCTCTACAATAAATCAAAAATTAGCCAGGCGTGGTAGCACATGCCTGTAGTTCCAGTTACTTGGAAGGCTGAGGCGGAAGGATCACCTGAGCCCAGCAGGTCCAGGTTGCAGTGGCTGTGAGCGTGCCACTGCACTCCAGCCTGGGTGACAAGAGTGAGATTCCAATTCAAAAAAGAGAGAGAATACCACTCTCGAGTCTGGATTGAGCAGTATATCCATTACCTGGAGGATTGAGCTGGGCTGGATGTTCAACAAGATTTGTGATTCCAAAATAATCTTCTCTTTTGGGATGTTCCTCTGTACTAAAATTGGAGGAAGAAGAGAAAACAGGATATGTGGGTAGAGATGATTTCAAAAGAGTCTAAGAAACACAATCTAAAAATCCATTCTTTACCACAGCTTTTGTTAGTTTCTGGTCTGGCCATGTGGCTCTTTGAACACTGGCTGGGTCATGTTTACCTAAGCTTTGACCCCTCCCCTACTTGGGGAGGTGAATCTTCTTTCACTCTCTCTTTAACCTATTTTTTTTTTTGAGTTGGAGTCTCACTCTGTCGCCCAGACTGGAGTGCAGTGGCCGCTCCCAGCCACCGCAGCCTCGACCTGCTGGGCTCCAGCGATCCTTCCGCCTCAGCCTTCCAAGTAGCCGGAATTACAGGCATGCGCTACCACGCCCAGCTAATTTTTTGATTTATTGTAGAGATGAAGTCTCGCTGCCCAGGCGGGTCTCGAACCCGCGGGCTCAGGCAATCCACTCACCTCAGCCTCCTAAAGGCGCGGGATTACAGGCTGAGCCACCGAGCCTGGCTTATTTTTTATTTTTTGAGTTAGAGTCTCACTCTGTTGCCCAAGCTGGAGTGCAGTGGCACGTTCACGGCCATCACAGCCTCAACCTGCTGGACTTCGGTGATCCTTCTACCTCAGTCTTCCAAGTAGCTGGAACCACAGGCGTGCACCACCACACCCAACTAATTTTTTGATTTACTGTAGAAATGAGGTCTCACTAAGTTGCCCAAGCTGGTCTAGAATCCTTGAGTTCACGCAATCCCCTCACCTCTGCCTCCCAAAGTGCTGAGATAACAGGCATGAGTCACTACACCTGGCTCTAATTTACTTTCTAAATAAACTATATTTTCTCATCTTAAAAAACTAAATAATAAGCTGGGCTCGGTGGCTCAGTCTGTAATCCCCCGCCTTTGGGAGGCTGAGGTGAGTGGATTGTCTGAGCCCGCGGGTTCGAGACCCGCCTGGGCAGGCGAGACCTCATCTTTACAATAAATCAAAATATTAGCCAGAGCCCAGCAGGTCGAGGCTGCGGTGGCCAGGAGCGGCTACTGCACTCCAGTCTGGGTGACAGAGTGAGACTCCAACTCAAAAAAAAAAAAAAAAAAAGGGGCAAGGAAAGACTGAGATACAGTCTACCAAAGGCATTTATCAGAATGATGGAGCACATATAGTTAAAGCTGTCCAAGGGTATCCAAGGTACTTTATTTTCTAGTATCTCTCCCATCAACTTATAATCCTTGCTGTATTACAACTGGATCTTTAAGAAATGTAAACACGTGGATGTGGTGGCTGAAGCCTGTAATCCCAGCACTTTGGGAGACTGAGGTGAGAGAACTGCCTGAGCCCAGGGCTTTGAGACCAGCCTGAGCAACTTGGCAAGACCTCGTCTCTACAATAAATAAAAAAACTTAGCAGGGCGTGGTAGTGCACGCCTGTAGTTCCAGCTACTTCAAAGACTGAGGCAGAAGGATCGCCTGAACCCAGCAGGTCAAGGGTACGTTGGCTGTGAGCATGTCCCTGCATTCTAGCCTGGGCAACAGAGTGAGACTCCAATTAAAAAAAAAAAAAGGAGCCGGGCTCAGTGGCTTAGCCTTTAATCCCATGCTTTGGGAGGATGAGGTTAGTGGATTGCCTGAGCCTGCGGGTTCGAGACCCGCCTGGACAACTTGGTGAGACCTCATCTCTACAATAAATCAAAAAATTAGCCGGGCGTGGTAGCGCGCGCCTGTAGTTTCAGCTACTTGGAAGGCTGAGGTGGAAGGATCGCCGGAGCCCAGCAAGTTGAGGCTGCAGTGGCCAGGAGTGTGCCACTGCACACCTAAAACACCTATACATGAGACTCCAACTCAAAAAAAGGAAATGTAAACACCTATACATGTAGCAAAAAGAATGTAATTAAGAAAAATAATGCTAAAAACAAACAACAGTGTGAAACAAAGCAAATAGATTTATAGACAGATTTTGCTTTTGTAGATTGTGTCCCTGATTCTTAGACATTAACCCAAAAAGCTAAAAAGAACCCATGATTTATGATTTACAAATATATGAGCCAAGCTGGGCTCGGTGGCTCAGCCTGTAATCCCGCGCCTTTGGGAGGCTGAGGTGAGTGGATTGCCTGAGCCCGCGGGTTCGAGACCCGCCTGGGCAGCGAGACCTCATCTCTACAATAAATCAAAAAATCAGCCGGGCGTGGTAGTGCATGCCTGTAATTCCGGCTACTTGGAAGGCTGAAGCGGAAGGATCGCCAGAGCCCAGCAGGTCGAGGCTGCGGTGGCTGGGAGCAGCCACTGCACTTCAGTCTGGGCGACAGAGTGAGACTCCAACTCAAAAAAAAAAACCAAAAAAAAGCCAAATATATGTTCTTGTGTACAGTTGCCTATTTCCCTTAGATTTCTAAATTGTATTTAATGTGTAAGTACCATCTCTCCCTCCATTAAAACTGTAACTTTATTTAAAGGTATTAACTAACAAACTCACAGGTCAAAGCCATTGGGGATGATATAGGAGTCCCACCACTCAATTTCAGGGATATCTCCCTCTTTTAACTCCTTTTTAGGAGCAATGAGGGCGAGTCTAGTTGAAGCATGGATGCCTGTTTTTCGAGCTGCCTGTGAGATCTCTGCTTGCAGCTTCTCCAGTTGAGCCTAAAAATAAGATAAACCAAAACAGGAAGATAAGTTAGAAACAGAAAACTGGAAAGTAGTAGAATCCTAAACTTTAAAACACTCCCTTGTTGAGCGCCTTAACCTAAATGCAACACGTTCCTAACGTTTGATATCTTAGAAAAGAGTCATGTTGCTTGGTTTTATACTTTATTTAGTTCCTTTACATACATCTCATCTTCATCCCTCTCTCCACCCACAGCAAACATGCAGTAAAAATGACACTTTGGGAGGAAAAAAGAAGGCAAAGTCATTGAATACACAGTCAATTTTCAGGTATGCAGGTTATCTGCAGTTAAATTTTAGCACCAGGTGACTTTCCTGTCACCCAGAGAGTTTTGAATTGTTTTCCTCCATTGTCAGTTATACATGGAGAATTTTCAAACTCAGTTTATTTTTATGTAAGTAGAAAGTAAGTAATCAGGAAGCAAAATCAGCTAAAAATCATGTATTACAAGAAAAAATACAGTACTTTAAAAAGTATTGTTTTAAATGACCTATTTATCTAATTTCTTAAAATACAGAGAACTGAGTTGACAGTATTTTCCTTTCTGTGAGCTTCCAAACTTTTTTTTTTTTTTGAGTTGGAGTCTCACTTTGTCGCCCAGACTGGAGTGCAGTGGCCGCTCCCGGCTACCACAGCCTCGACCTGCTGGGCTCCGGCGATCCTTCCGCCTCAGCCCAAACTTCTTCTAGCTTGTGGGTTATAGTCTAAGGCAGATACCTTTGTCCGTAATCGTTGTGCAATCTTCTCAAATTTGCCCTTGTCATGGAATTTAAAAGTACGTCTCTGGCGTTGGGAAGGGGCAATGGAGACACGAGGGTCAAAAAAGGTATTGGACTCCATGTCTTCTGACGGCTTTTCTTTTAGTTGTTGCTTGAACTGTTCCCTCTTGACAGCACGAATATTGGCCTTCAGAGTAGGCATGCGGTGTGTCAGCTCAATCTCCTTGCCTGTTGCATCTACAGTGCGTCCTTGCTCATCTAGGATGAGTGGTGTGGGTTTAGTTTGATCTTTTAACTCCACCTTCCTGAAAAGAAAGAAATTCTGTATGAAACATTAAGCCAAACAAAAAACAAAATAAAACAAATCAAAACCTACCAAAGACAAGTAGGCAAAATACTTTTAGGGAACACAATCTCATCAGTGAATGATAACACCTTGATTAAAAACATCAAATTGGACATTTGAATACAGGGTACAATTAAATGAATGTATGAATTATACTGATAAGAATCTGTAGTCCTATCTTTTTTATTTTTATTTTTTTAGTTGGAGTCTGTCACCCAGACTGGAGTGCAGTGGCCGCTCCCAGCCACTACAGCCTCGACATGCTGGGCTCTGGCAATCCCTCCGCCTCAGCCTTCCAAGTAGCTGGAACTACAGGTGCGTGCTACCACACCCGGCTAATTTTTTGGGGGGGGATTTTTTTTTTTTTTTTATTGTAGAGATGAGGTCTCGCCAACTTGCCCAGGCGGGTCTCGAACCTGTGGGCTCAGGTAATCCACTCACCTCAGCCTCCCAAAGCACAGGATTACAGGTTGAGCCACCTAGTCCTATCTTTTTTAACCCCTGAATTCTTGAGTCAGTCGTGTGATGTTGAACCAATACTAGGTGCTAAAAATAAAGCCTATCAGCTCTGACCAGTTATAGAGAACCCTCAGATCTAGTCTCATTCAACGTGGTTTAATGGATAAAGTTCTGAATTAGAAACCAGGAGATCTGGTTCTATTCCTAGCTCCAATATTAGATGAATAACCTTAATCTCAGTGACACCAATTCCTAAAAGAAGGTATTAAGCCCTGCAACAAGGAAGCTAAGAGAATAAATTCAATTGTTTTTTATTGATCACGTTAGGTTCTTTGTAAAAAAAGGATTAATAACATTCAAAGATTTACTACTTCTTAAACTTCAGAAATAACAAGGTATTCCATGAAATCAATACTCACGGTGGAGCAATGCCCATGGCATGGAGATTAGCCAGGCCCACCATGTTGGCATTGCCAATCAGTCCTGGCTTCAGTGCCAGCTGGGCTTGGATTCGAGCTTGTAGTTCAGCTGCTTTCCTTGCCTTCTCAATGGCATCATTCATGAAAGTGGCAGCCTGGGAGGGCTGAATGGTGTTGCCAATTGGGAGTCGCTCTGGTTGGGAAGAAGAAGGAGTCTTTGGCTATGAGACAGAGAAAAAGAAGTCAGAGAGACCAAGACAGGCAAACACACACACACACCCCCCATGGTGGATTGTGGTAGATGACTACGGAGTGGGATATGCAGTCACCTTCTGGTCTCTCATTAGAGTGGATAGCAAGAAATTCTGTGCTAGAGATTCTTCTTCTCAGAGTGACCTGGGCATAGTACCTGAGGAGTGGGGGGGCTAATGAAGCTCAGCTGTTTTTTCCTCTCTTCAATTTGTCGTGTTGCTGCCTCCATCATCTGTTTGATCTGCTCTCCGGGGGGGGAAAAAATTTTAAAACCTGTTAATTTCTCCTTTTACTTCTCCTGTATAAGGTTTCTAAACCCTAAGAGCTTTCAGGTCTAGAGAATTAAAATTTTCTGAATGACCACCATATTCTGCCTGCACCATAGGCTAAAATATGTAGTAAAGGTAAATTAGCACTGGAATTTTTCAGTCTATCTTCCCAAGGCAGAATTGACATGTTAAGTAGTAACACAACTTGGTGATTGACTCTGGAATCAGAGAAACCTGAGTTTAAATTTCAACCCTGCCACTTAAGGCCTGTGTTACTTTGTATAAGGCACTTAATCCCTAAACCTTCCAAATGTCTAAAAGTGGGGAAAAACAGTACCTATGTTACAAGTCTATTGTGCATTTAAATAATGCATGCAAATGGAACATAAACTGCACAAATTATACTTAATTAAAAAAAAAATACATGCTATTAGTCCCAGAATTGCTAGTTTGGGAAATCAGAGGCAACAGTGCAAAGACCTGCTCTCTACTGCTACAAACCCATTCTGTCCTAAAGAAGTTCAGAATGACAGTCAATAAGTCCTCTCACATTTCACAAAAAAGACCTTCTCTCAAGGTGTTTCATGACAATTTTTAACATGTCTTTAACATTTTTTTTGAGTGGATGATATATTTATATAGTTCAAAATTCAAAAAAATTACAAGAGGTTATATTGTGAATTTTCCATCCCCATACCAGTTTCTTTCCCTCCAGAAATATCTTATATATATGTAAATGTATTTATTTATCCATCCATCCATCCATCCAGATGTATTTATATATTCCAATCCCTTCCCTCAATTTTATTTATTTATTTTCTTTGAGTTGGAGTCTCACTCTGTCATTCAGGCTAGAGTGCAGTGAAATGCTCATGCAGCCTAGGGTCAGGCAATCCTTCCACCCCTCAGCCTTTCATGTAGCTGCAACCACAAATATGCACTACCATGTCAGACTCATTTTTTAAATTTATTGTAGAGACAAGGTCTCACCAAGTTGCCCAAGCTGGTCTCAAACTCCTGGGCTCAGGAAATACTCTTGCCTCCACATCCCAAAGTGGGGGGATTACAGGCATAAGCCACCATGCATAGCTCCCCCAATTTTAAATGGTACAAGAAGTATTTATTGCTTATGTAGTATCAAAATTGTTTAACAGTGCTTTTTTTTGAGTTGGAGTCTCACTCTGTCACCCAGATTGGAGTGCAGTGGCACGCTGTCGGCCACCACAGCCTTGACCTGCTGGGTTCCAGTGATCCTTCAGCCTCAGCCTTCCAAGTAGCTGGAACTACAGGTGCACGCTACCACGCCCGGCTGATTTTTAATTTATTGTAGAGATGAGGTCTCACCAAGTTGCCCAGGTAGGTCTCGAACCCGCGGGCTCAGGCAATCCACTCACCTCAGCCTCCCAAAGCGCCGGGATTACAGGCTGAGCCACCGAGCCCAGCTAACAGTGCCTTTTTTTTTTTTGAGTTGGAGTCTCACTCTGTCGCCCAAACTGGAGTGCAGTGACTGCTCCCGGCCACTGCAGCCTCGACCCACTGGGCTCCAGCGATCCTTCCGCCTCAGCCTTTTGAGTAGCTGGAATTATAGGCACGCGCTACCATGCCTGGCTGATCTTTTTTTTTTATTTATTGTAGAGATGAGAGGTCTCACCAAGTTGCCTAGGTGGGTCTCAAACCCACAGGTTCAGGCAGTCCACTCACCTCAGCCTCCCAAAGTGCGGGATTACAGGCTGAGCCACCGAGCCCGGCTAGTGCTCTTTTTTTTTAAGGCAGGGTTTCACCCTGTCACCCAGGCTGGGGTATAGTGATACGATTGCAGATCACTGCAGCCTCGACATCCTGGGCTTGAACAATCCTTCCACCTCAGCCTCCTAAGCAGCTGGTACTACAGGCACATGTTTTTAGAGATGGGGTCTTGCTATGTTACCCATACTGGACTCGAACTCCTGGGCTCAAACAATCGTCCTGCCTCAGCTTCCCAAAGGCATGAGCCACTGTACCCAGCCAACAGTGCCCATTTAAAAAACATACATACTAGCTGGGTATGGTGACTGTACTCCAGCCTAGGTGACACAGTAAGATGCCAACTCAAAAACAAAGAGATACCTCCTGTTAAAAAAACTACAGCCGGGCTCGGTGGCTCAGCCTGTAATCCCGCGCCTTTGGGAAGCTGAGGTGAGTGGATTGCCTGAACCCGCGGGTTCAAGACCCGCCTGGGCAGCAAGACCTCATCTCTACAATAAATCAAAAAAATCAGCCGGGGGTGGTAGCGCATGCCTGTAATTCCGGCTACTTGGAAGGCTGAGGCGGAAGGATCACCGAACCCAGCAGGTCGAGGCTGCGGTGGCCGGGAGTGGCCACTGCACTCCAGTCTGGGCGACAGAGTGAGACTCCAACTCAAAAAAAAAAAATACAAAGTCAACTTGAAATAATTTATAAGTGGATTATATCTTCTTTGCATTATATTTGGAAATTCTCTGCCATCAAGCTGAGTTCTGATCACTTCATTGAAGTTTTCCAGTGATCCAATTAAGTACATAACTGAGTAAATAATGTATGTAACACACCTTGCTTGCTAAATGCTCAGTACATGCAATTTCAATACTCTAACTAGAATACTCCTGGTTAAATGAAAGAATGCTGAAACATGAAGCAAGAAATACAACTTCCCTAAATGCTAAAAGCTAATTCAAATCAAGGTCACAAAAAATAAGGACCCATGAACGCTTTACTTCTTCAACTCTCAAAATCACTTTGCTTTCAGTCCCTAATTACTAACCTGGAGCTTAGTTAGCATCCCAGGGCTCTCTGATGGAGGCCCAGGAATCACCTCTGGCTCTTCTTCCACCTCCTCAAAACGGGGTATCCGTCGCTTCTTTACTCCTGATGATTCCTTGGAGATCTCAGAGTCATCACCAAACACCTCCTAAGGGAACCCAAGATGAAAGAAGAATTGTATCCCTCCCCATGGGGATAAAGAAAGAATCACCCTAACCCCTACCAGCATTTTGTGACTTTTCCCAGGGGAATATGACACAACCTTGCAAATAGCTACTTGCTAGAAGCAGGGTTTTCTAGACTCTCCACCAAGTGGACCATCTCACCCAACTTCAGCATTCTCCTACTCCAGACAAGCAAATTTCATCCCCGTGTTCTTATAAAGGCTCCCATCTCAAGGTCTTTGCAAATGCTACTGCCCATATTTACAATGATCTCCCTCAACCTTGCCATAACCCCTGTTCCAAATCCTGCCTAGAACTCACCTCCTCCAGGAAGTTTTCCTCATTGTAACCTTACCCCACTCTGATCAAACTTTTGTTTGATAGTCTCTTAGCCTGTAAGAGCTTGGTTCATACTAGGTTAAATTACACTGTTGAGATTCTGTTTTCCAAGTGTTAGGTATTTCAATGTCAGTATCTTCTCTCAATCAGAGGCTAAGCTCTTCCAAGACACGGGCTTTCTCTTTCTTCTTCAGTATTCCCCATTAACACTGTGTTCTCATCAAACAATGGGAACTCAAATATGTCAACTAATTTGCAAGGTGAATTTAACAGGACCGAGAGTGGCCAACTGGAAGGGACAATGGGAAAAAGCAAATGTACACACCGGTGGTAGGCTTTGGGTGACATCCCCTCTTCACTAGGAGGGCTCGTGTTTTGCAAGGGCATATCCTCGGCCAGGGGCGAGCGCTTCCTGGAACTCCTACAGTTCAAGAAAAAGGACTCTCCCATAATATATTGTGTGGAGTGGGGACTTGAATGGACCAAAAATGGGACCCGTATCCCAAGGCTATCTAGACACCTCCTTCAAGAAACCATTTTTATTAATCCCACCCAGTGTAGTCTCTTCATTCACAGCATGCCCTAAGCACTTACGGTATAAGTACAGCATCCCCTACCATAATACAATCTTCACTGTACAGCTGTGAAGATATACAGATATACAGATCTGTGTATACTATGGGTCAATCATTACCCCATAAATATATCAAAATTCGACATAGGTCTATTATCCTATAGCCAACCCTAAAATTTACATGAAACTACTACTGTATTTTGTTGCACACCTTGCCTCTTTCAAACTGCAAATTCTTTATTTGAGAAAAGTCTATGTTGTCCAAGCTGGTCTTGAACTCCTAGTCTCAAGTGATCCTCCCACCTCAGTCTCCTACCTCAGCCTCCCATCTCAGTCTCCCAAGTAGCTGGAATTACAGGTACATGCCTGGCAAATTGCAAATTCTTTTAAGGCAAGGGCTATCTCTTACTCCTCTGGTCACCCTCCAATGCTCTTAACACAAAGGGCACACAATTCTCCACTTTTCTTAGTTCCATAGCTGGTCAGGGGGACCAAGCAGACATTGCTTATTCACTCTGTGTGTCTCAGGAAAATGGGCTAGCCAAGGTATCAAAGTACTTTGGAAGATTTCATGGGAGCTACAGAAATAATTTTTTTAAAGAGATAGAAGGAAACAAGATAGACAGGCTACTTGACATTCCTGGTAGTAAAAAAGGTCATGACCAACCAGCAACTACAGAATAAAAAGTGTAGTAGTTAAGGAAGTCCCGGCAGCCCATTTAAGTATTTCACTCATGGAGCCAGATGATCACCAATTCGCTATGTAATGAATGACAGGCTCTCAAGAATATAATAGGTAATAGTTGTTTTTTGGTATTCTCTACAAGTGCTTTGAAGAGAAACCTCTATAAAGGAGCAGCAATGAGGTCTACAGCTCAGATAGCAGTGAAGCCATATTCTGAAGCAGATTATTTAGGCTTCAAATAAAACAAAGCATAAAACCTTAGAGCAATCAGTTTATAAGCAGTAGTAAGGGGGGAGAAAGGAGATATAGGGAACCATGAGAACCAAAACTCCTGACTGTACGTGACAAAAGACAAAGTTACCAATTATTTTTTTTAGACTATAATAACCCATGAACTTAGGTAGTTCATTCTCATAAGATGGTGATAATAAAAGTTCACCTCCTCTACTTTAATGTCTAAGTACCTCTCTTGAATATTTGGTATTCTAATAGAGGACATCAAAGTGTGAGCCAGTTAAGCTCAGCAACTTTGTTACCATTCAAAACACTCCCAAGCACATTGGACAGTAACTGTAACCTACCTTTAGCTCTCGTTTTCTGCTCCTGTCACTGCTAGACTTGGAATGTCTAGAGCTTCGGCCTTCCTCCACAGCCTCAAATAATTTGTCCACAAATCGGAGAGTAGAATCATCAAGAAAAGGTTTCAGATGGTCTGACAGGAAAAAAGAGGTGGTAGGATTGAAAAAGTAAGAGTAAGCCGGGCTCGGTGGCTCAGCCTGTAATCCCGCGCCTTTGGGAGGCTGAGGTGAGTGAATTGCCTGAGCCCGCGGGTTCGAGACCCGCCTGGGCAGCGAGACCTCATCTCTACAATAAATCAAAAAATCAGCCGGGCGTGGTGGTGCATGCCTGTAATTCCAGCTACTCGGAAGGCTGAGGCGGAAGGATCGCCGGAGCCCAGCAGGCCGAGGCTGCAGTGGCTGGGAGCGGCCACTGCACTCCAGTCTGGGCAACAGAGTGAGACTCCAACTCAAAAAATAAATAAATAAATTAAAAAAAAAAAGAAAAAGTAAGAGTACATAGTCCAATATTAGGCATATAACAAGCACCAACACTGGAAGTTTATACCCAGGAGGGAGGTAATGTTTCTGTTAGTTCTTTGTAGGATTCTTATGCTCTTACGTTGAATGACCTTGCCTTGTGAGTAAAAATACAGTTATAATTTTTTGGAAGTAGGCAGTAACAGAGCCAAAGTAATGTTTAGACTTCGCATTAAGTTTAGGATGACAGCCAAGCACGGCAGTATACGCCTGTAATCCCAGCACTTTGGAAGGCGGAGGGAGGAGGACCACTTGAACGTAGGAGTTCAAGACCAGCCTGGGCAACATAGCGAGACCTTGTCTCTACAAAAAATTTTAAAAATTACCCAGGTGTGGTGGCACACACCAGTAGCCCCAACTGAGAATCGCTTGAGCCCAGGTGCGGGAGACTACAGTGAGCTGTGATAGCGCCACTGCACTCCAGCCTAGACAACAGAGTAAGACCCTGACTCAAAAAAATTATGTAGTTTAGGGTGAATAACCCTAACCTTTCCCAAATAGCAAGCTGTAGGAGAATACCATTAACAAAATCTACCTCTCTCAAGCCTTTTCATTTATTTCACAAAGACTTCTTCTTCTTCTTTTTTTTGTTTGAGCTGGAGTCTCACTCTGTCACCCAGACTGGAGTGCAGTGGCCACTCCCGGCCACGGCAGCCTCGACCTGCTGGGCTCTGGCAATCCTTCCCCCTCAGCCTTCCAAGTAGCTGGAACTATAGGTGCGCGCTACCACACCCGGCTCATTTTGATTTATTGTAGAGATGAGGTCTCACCAAGTTGCCCAGGCGGGTCTCGAACCCGTCGGCTCAGGCAATCCACTCACCTCAGCCTCCCAAAGTGCGGGATTACAGGCTGAGTCACCGAGCCCAGCTCACAAAGACTTCTATATGTTGTGAGGTTAGTCTGAATCTGAATATGCCTGTCTGACTTTAGTATATTTCCTAAGTAAACCTAATGTAAGTGACTCAGTAAGTATGGTAGCCAATGGGAGTCAGCCTGACATTCAAAGTATGCCACAAACAACCTAAAAATAAGCAATAAGAACAAAATTAGCTATTTAGGTTTTTTTTTTAAGTTGGATTCTCACACTGTTGCCCAGGCTGGAGTGCAGTGGCACACTCACAGCCACCGCCGCCTTGACCTTCTGGCCTCCGGGAATCCTTCCGCCTCAGCCTTCCAAGTAGCCATAACTACAGGTGCGCGCTACCATGCCCAGCTAATTTTTGATTTATTGTAGAGACGAGGTCTCGCCAAGTTGCCTGGGTGGGCCTCGAACCCACGGGCTCAGGCAATCAATCCACTTGCCTCAGCCTCCCAAAGTGCTGGGATTACAGGCTGAGCCACCAAGCCCAGCCTGGTTTATTTTCAATATAATACAAGGGAAAATAAAACATGGCCTATCCATTTTTTTAGATGCTCCCAAAGAAAGAATTTTGGGCAAGTTCATAGCAGTGTTTGGGATCAGCCTACATGGTAAGTCAAAAGATCCAGAAAGGTACATACCAGCTGCCTTCTTCTTGTCCATGCCCTTCCCAACACAGTTCAATGCCGCTGTGACCACTGTGGGCTCTGAGAAACCCAGCACTCTCTTTACTGTCTTCTCTATCCATGGTTTCAGTTCATCCAGTTCCCTCTTAGACAGTGCCATTTTTCAGGAAAAGGTGAACAATTGCTCAAATGGGACTCACTTCGACACCTAAAAAGAAATCAGAAAAGAGAACAGGAAAGACTAAAGTGATCAAAGGTAACGATTAGTACATCAGGAATGCCCCCCCCACCAATCCGAGGCAAGTCCTATCACTTCATTTGAAAAAAATACTTTCCCCAAGAACCATACTTCAAAGCAGAAAGAAATATATTCCATTTGACCTTTTTTTTTTTTTTTTTGAGTTAGAGTCTCACTGTCACCCAGGCTGGAGTGCAGTGGCTTGCTCATGGCCACTGCAGCCTCGACCTGCTGAACTTGGGTGATCTTTCCACCTCAGCCTTCCAAGTAGCTGGAACTACAGGCATGCGCCACCACACCCAGTTAATTTTTTGATTATTATAGAGATATTTGATTATTATAGAGATGAGGTCTTGCCAAGTTGCCCAGGCTGGTCTCGAACCTGTGAGCTCAGGCAATCCTCTCGCCTCAGCCTCCCAAAGTGCTGGGATTATAGGCGTGAGCCACTGAGCCTGGCCCCCATTTGACTTTTAACCCTAACTTAGTAAGTATCAGGGATCAATGAAATCTGTGGCATAAACAAATTCTTGGCTTTAACCTAGTCTGAGAAATGAATTCTAGCTTCTTTCTTCATCCTGTCATATCAAAAAGGACTTGCAAACATAATAACATTAAAATAAGACTTAAAATTCCCACCCAGGCTGTGCTTGGTGGCCTGTAATCCCGCACTTTGGGAGGCCGAGGAGAGTGAATTGCCTGAGCCCTCGGTTCGAGACCCACCTAGGCAACGTGGCTGAGACCTCATCACTACAATAAATAAAAAAAATTAGGTGGGCGTGGTAGCACGCGCCTGTAGTTCCAGCTACTTGGAAGGCTGAGCGGAAGGATCGCCGGAGCCCAGCAGGTCGAGGCTGTGGTGGCCGGGAGCGGCCACTGCACTCCAGTCTGGGCGACAGAGTGAGACTTCAACCCAAAAAAAAAAAAAAAAATCCCACCCAAAGGCCAGCTTTTCTATTCCTCCTACTTCCAGGCAGGCACTCCCTCATCCAGCCCTGACCTATGGGTTTCCCTTCTTTTAAGGGATGCAAGTAAGAGGGTTTATCCAGGTCAGTTATCCTATATTAAATCTCATAAACCTTAAGAATGTTCTGCCACATTTCTCTGTAGTCATATTTATCCCAGTGGGAACTATGCAAACAGCCAATTCTCTATCATGTTGTTTTTTGAGTTGGAGTCTCACTGTCGCCCAGACTGGAGTGCAGCGGCTGCTCCCAGCCACTGCAGCCTCGACCTGCTGGGCTCCGGCGATCCTTCCGCCTCAGCCTTCCAAGTAGCTGGAACTACAGGCGCATGCTACCACGCCCGGCTAATTTTTTTGATTTATAGTAGAGATGAGGTCTCGCCTGTCCAGGCGGGTCTTGAACCCGCGGGCTCAGGCAATCCACTCACCTCAGCCTCCCAAGGTGTGGGATTATAGGCTGAGCCACCGAGCCCGGCTTCTCTATCAAGTTTTACAAGTGTCTCTGTTAGCTGACTTGATGATCCTCCAGCTTGGAAATCCTCAGAAAAGAAGACACTCATTTTGGATGTTCTCTCTCCCTTTTCACCTCTATTCTACTTTGTAGCTCAGCAGAGAAATACTATCATAAAGGACTTCCCACAACAAATCTTCATTGCTCATGTTTACATTTTGATCTCCTGATCTCAAAACTCCTCATGAACAGACATTTTATTTCTGATATTCTCCATAGTGCCTAAAAGGCAGTCAATAAACTGCTCTGACCTCAATTTTCAAGCTAAGGTATTTTTAGCAGTGCCACTCATCAGGATATAACCTGGGAATCAATCTTTCAAGGTGTTTTAAGACATCTTTTCTCCTACAAGATACAGTTTGATTAACTTCTACATTTACTCTCTGAAAGATCTGTTTCCAACATATAGTGGAAAAAAGTGGGACACTGAGCCCCGCCATTCGCAAGCCCTTGCACAAGTTAACTAATTCCTCTGAACCTCAATTTACTCATCTTACCAAATGAGTACAACTGCCATATTTATAGTTTACTTAATTCATTCAATAAACATTAACGACTTAATGTCAAGCAGTGTAGTGGGTGCTGTGGATATACATACAGCAGTGAACAAAACTGACAAGAATTTGCCCCTAAGCGAGTCTTACATCCCACTAGAAGCGAATTACAGGCTAGAGAGCGCAAGCAATTTGAAAAACCAAAGCAATAAATGAGGTGCATTATGAGTATCCAAGTTCAGCCCAATCCTGCATAAGACGATGTGCAAACTACACAGTCAGTAGGCAAAAAAAGTTTCCAACGGCAGGTAGCTCTATCACTAACCAGATGTTCAACAAGAACTGCGTGACGGAGGGGAACCAGCGCAGAAGGAGAGCAAGCCGGAGTAGAATGATGTCCCCTGAATGGGCAGCCAGCAGATCCGCTCTTCCGAAGCCATTCCCTATCGCTGTGCTACAACCCGAGTTTCCCCCGAAGCCCCCATCCTTCCATTTTCACTCTCTCGGTCTCTCCAACAGACCCGCCACCCCACCTTGTCTACCCCAACTCCTCACCTAGGAACTGGTCTCCCCATCCTGTCCCCTTCCCGCCCCCGCCCTTTTCCTCCCAACAACCTCATTCCCACCCCTTCTCCCCCAGGACCGTGGACTTCTCTCTCCGATTCCTCCCCCCTGCCCTCCGAGCCCTCCCACCGCGGTCTCCTCCGCGGGCTGAGCCCGGCCACCAGCGCGCGGACCGCAGATACCCTCCCTGGGCCCGGGGCCACTACTCACCTCACAAACTTCAGCCCCTGAGACGGAGCCCGAACGTTACACCGGAACCGGAAACGTCCCGACCGCCCTACGGCCCGCCGTCGCTACCGCCGCGGCCGCCGCCACGCCGCGGCCCCCCGACACGTGACCAGGGAGGGCCGGGCCGCCAGTTTACGCAGGCGTAGTTGCCGAGTCCTCGGTGGCGGAGCGCATGCGTGGCAGGTCCCGAAAGTTTCCTCGTGCAAGTGGCACGTCCTCTGATTATCCGGCTCAGTCTATGAACTAGACTTCTGCCAAATTGACGTCTTTAACGTTCTCGAAGCAGAAGTTAGGCTACTTGCGGAATTCCCCGTGTCGAGAATAAAGTGATGGTGGAACTAAAAGCGAGTTTCCTGCGTTCGTGCTCAACTCGGCCTTTGGTAGAAGGCCAACCCTCTCAGAGTCGTGATACCAGCCTTAGCCACTCTAACCTTTTCTCCTTAATAACAGTGGTGCCAGCGATCACTCAGAAAGAAAGATAAATATCGGAGGAATCTGAAGAAAGTAACTCCCTCTGTGCCTTTAAACGTTTCATTCATTCAACAGTGAACAAAACTAGCAAGAATCCTCACCTTAATGGGTCATACATTCCACTAGAATCAGGCTAGAAAGTGTAGGCAATTTGAAGAAACATGTATCGACGGCCTACGATTATGTGCCAGGCCCTCTCTGAGAATCAGTATTGCATAGAGGTTAAGTAGGAGCACGGGCTTTAAAGTCAAACTGCCTGGTTTTATATTCCAGCCCTCCCATTCATTAGTTGTGTGACATTCACCTGTAAAATGGGATCCATTAAAAAAAGAAGCATGTCCCCTTGGGAACCCCGAAACCCTGCACTATCTTCTCTCCAGTGTTTACCTTCAATGTGTAATAAAGCTTTCCTTTACCTTCTGTGAAAAAAGTAAAATAAGCCGGTCTCGGTGGCTCAGCCTGTAATCCCGCGCCTTTGGGAGGCTGAGGTGAGTGGATTGCCTGAGCCCGCGGGTTTGAGACCCGCCTGGGCAGCGAGACCTCATCTCTACAATAAATCAAAAAATCAGCCGGGCGTGGTAGTGTGCGCCTGTAATTCCGGCTACTCGGAAGGCTGAGGCGGAAGGATCGCCAGAACCCAGCAGGTCGAGGCTGCGGTGGCCGGGAGCGGCCACTGCACTCCAGTCTGGGCGACAGAGTGAGACTCCAACTCAAAAAAAAATATATATATCCAATTGCCTACACAAATGTATAATAGACATCTCAAACTCAACACAATGATTAAGCTCCTGATTCTAACCAACATCATCACCACCACTACGTGTCCCCTTAGCAACACAGTCTTTCTCATCAGTTAATGGCAACCCCGTTCTTGCATTTATGCAGAATTTCTGCATTATGCAGAATGCTTAGAGTCATGCTGGATTCCTCTTTTCTCTCCAGTCCAGCATCAGGTTCCATTGACCCTATTTTCAAAATATATACAGAACCCATTTGTTTCTTACCACCTCCACCACTACCACCTTTATTTTATTTTATTTTTTTGAGTTGGAGTCTCACTCTGTCGCCCAGACTAGAGTGCAGTGGCCACTCCCAGCCACCGCAGCCTCGACCTGCTGGGCTCCGGCGATCCTTCCACCTCAGTCTTCCAAGTAGCTGGAACTACCGGTGCGCGCTACCACACCTGGCTAATTCTTTGATTTGTTGTAGAGATGAGGTCTCACCAAGTTGCCCAGGCGGGTCTTGAACCCGCAGGCTCAGGCAATCCACTCACCTCAGCCTCCCAACCCACGGGATTACAGGCTGAGCCACCTAGACCGGCTCACTACCACTTTTAAGTCTGGATTATTTTAGTAGCCTCCCAGCTGCTTTCTCTTGCTTCTGCCTTGTTCCTCTTTAGACTCATCACAGCAGCCGTAGTGATCATGTTAACACATACCAAACGTCATCTCACTCCTCTGCTCAAAACGATTCCCTTGCTTTCTATTTGCTGGAGTAAGATGCCCTACAAGGCCTACCCCACTCGCCTACCTCTGCGATCTCAGCTACTGTGCTCCCTTCACTTGTTTACCTTTAGGATCCTGACCCCTTGCTGTTCCTTAACCATGCCAATCATCTCATCTCAAGGTCATTGCAGTTGTTGCTTCCTACCTGAATTGCTCTTCGCCCAGATAGCCACATGGTTTACCTCATCTCCTTTGCATTTGTATTCAGATGTGACCTTAGCGAAGCCTACAATGACCACCTTATTTAATTCTGAAGTCTGCTTGGCACTCTTGAGTCCCGTGCTGTTTTTTAGTTTACTTTTGTTTTTTTCCCTTTTTCCATAGTACTTACCACCTGGGTACTAGCACTAGGTAATTCACTTACCATGCTTACTTCTCATCACTTGACTTCCCCTGCTAAGAATGTAAACTCCATAAGGGCAGGGATCTTTGTTCATTGATATATCGCAAGTGCCTACAATAGCCTGGCACAATTAAATACTTAATAAATATTGGTTGAATTAAAGAATGAATCTTTTTCAGCAGTGAATCTTGCAGGTCTCAGAATGTGCTGAAGTCTGGCTTTTGCCTAAAAAATGGAAATTCCTTGGAGGCATTTCCACAAGAGGAGAAATTCTGTCATATCGTCTTTATTTCGCCAGGACCTAGGATGATGCCAGACCTAGTAAGCACTAAATAAATGGCAAACGAGAAAGACTTGTCAGTACTACTTTATTTATTCTATCAATAGGTATTTTTCTTTTTGAGTTGGAGTCTCACTCTGTTGCCTGGGCTGGAATGCACGCTCAGGGCCACTGCAGCCTTGACCTACTGGGCTCAAGCAATCCTTCCTCCTCAGCTTTCCAAGAGGCTGGAACCACAGGCATACGCAACCATGCCTGAATAATTTTTTGAATTATTGTAGAGACGAAGTCTCGCCAAGTTGCCCAGTGGCCTGAGCGACGAAGTGAGACTCCAATTCAGAAAAAAACAAAAACAAAAAACAGAATAGAGAGCCCAGAATATATCCTCACATATATGGCCAGCTGATTTTTAACAAGGGTACCAAGACTATTCATTGGGGAAAGGACAGTCTGTTCAACAAATGCTACTAGAAAAACTGGATATTCATGTACATAAAAAGTTGGACCCCTGGCTGGGCTTGGTGGCTCAGCCTGTAATCCCAGCACTTTGGGAGGCTGAGGTTAGTGGATTGTCTGAGACCGAGGGTTCGAGACCAACCCAGGCAATTTGGTGAGAACTTGTCTCTACAGTAAATCAAAATTAGCGGGCGTGGTAGCGCATGCTTGTAGTTTCTGCTACATGGAAGGCTGAGGCCGAAGGATTGCCGCAGTTCAGCAGGTCAAAGTTGGAGTGGCTGTGAGTGCGCCACTGCATTCCAGCCTGGGTGACAGAGTGAAACTCCAACCCAAAAAGTTGGACCCCTGCCTTACACCATTTGCAAAAATTAACTCAAAATGGATCAAAGACCTAAATTTAAGAAATATCTTAACCAAACTTAAGAACAATAACTATAAAGCTCTTAGAGGAAAACACAGGGGACTAGCTTTATAACACTGGATTTGGCAATAATTTCTTGGATGTAACACCAAAAACACAAGCAACAACAACAAAAAAAACAGAGCGGATTTCATCAAAATTAGAAACTTTTAAGCCGGGCATGGTGGCTCATACCTGTAATTCCAGCTACTTGGAAGGCTGAATGAAGCAGAAGGATCACCTGAGCCCAGCAGGTCAAGGCTGTGGTGGCTGTGAGCATGCCACTGTCCTCCAGTCTGGGCAACAGAGTGAGACTCTAACTCAAAAACAAACAAAAAGAAACTTTTGTGTTTCAAATGACAATATTAATACAATGAAAAAGCAGCACAATAGAATGGGAGAAAATATTTGCAAGTCTTATATCCGGTAAGAAACTTTTAATATCCAGAATATATGAAGAATTCCTAAAATAAAAAACCATCAACAACACAATAACCAAATTCAAAAATAGGCAAAAGACTCAAATACACATTTCTTCAAAGACACAGAAATGGCAAATAAGCACATGGAAAGATACACAACAACATTAGTTATTAGGGAAATGCAAAGCAAAACCATGAGAAAATATGACTTTATATCCATTAGGATGGCTACTGTGGAAGAAAAGAAAAGAGAAGAGGAAAGAAAAGGAAAGGAAAAGAAGAAAGGAAGAAAAAGGAAGGAACAGCCGGGCTCGGTGGCTCAGCCTGTAATCCCGCGCTTTGGGAGGCTGTGGTGAGTGGATTGCCTGAGCCCGCAGGTTTGAGACCCGCCTGGGCAACTTGGTGAGACCTCATCTCTACAATGAATCAAAAATCAGCCGGGCGTGGTAGTGCGTGCCTGTAATTCCGGCTACTCGGAAGGCTGAGGTGGAAGGATCGCCGGAGCCCAGCAGGTCGAGGCTGCGGTGGCCGGGAGCGGCCACTGCACTCCAGTCTGGGAGACAGAGTGAGACTCCAGTTCAAAAAAAAAAAGAAAAAGAAAAAGAAAAAGAAAAAGGAAGGAAGGAAGGGAGGGAGGAAGGGAGGGAAATAACAAGTGTTGGTGAAGATGTAGAGAAATTGGAACCCCGTGCACTGTTAGTGGGAATGTAAAATGATGCCGCTGCTCTGGAAAACAGTATGGTAGTTCTCAAAAAATGAAAAATATATTTTCATTCGATCCAGCAATTCTGCTTTGGGTTATATACCCCAAAGAAACGAAAGCTGGGTCTCAAAGAGATATCTGTACACCCATTCATCGTAGCATCATTCACAATAGGCAAATGATGGAAGCAACTTGTGTTCACTGACAGGTGAATTAATAAACAAAACATGGTGTACACTGGACTGTTATTAAGCCATAAAAATAAAAGAAGTACTGATACTTGTTACAACATAGATGAACTTTGAAAATTCACATGCTCAGTGAAACACGACAGACAAAAAGGGCTAAATATTGTGATTCCACTTATACGAGGTATCTAGAATGGCCAAATAGAGACAGAATAGAGGTTATCAGGGGCTGGAGAGAGGGAAGTGGTAAGTTATTGCTTAATGGTTACAGTTTCTGAACTGTTTCAAGTGATGAAAAGCTTTGGAAATAGACAGTGGTGATAGTTAAATAACATTGTGGTATTTGCTTAATGGCCCTGAATGTTATAATTAAAATTGTTAAAATGGTAAACTTCACGCTATATATATGTATTTGAGTCAGAGTCTTACTCTGTTGCCCATCCTTGATCTGTTGGGTTCAGGTAATCCTTCTGCCTCAGCCTTCCAGGTAGCTGGAACCACAGGTGTGCACCACCACACCTGGCTTTTTTTTTTTTTTTTTAATTATAGAGATGAGGTCTCTCCAAGTTGCCCAGGCTGGTCTCGAACCCCTGGGCTCAGGCAATTCTCTCGTCTCAGTCTCCCAAAGTGCTAGGATTACAGGTGTGAGCCACCGCACTTGGCTCATGTTATGTACATTTTATCACAATACCCATTTAGGAGGGCCTGGCACATGGTAAGACTCAATAGATCATTGTTATTGTCATAAATTCCTTCAAGATACATTTATTGAGCATTTACATGTTGGACATTTTACAAGGTACTGGATATACAGTGGTAAGAAAGACAAAGACCCACTCTCCAGATAACTGAAAACCAATCGGAGGGAGAAAGACAGCAATAATCACAGCATATTATAGGGGAAAAAAAGAGTGCGATTATAGAAGTAAACTTAAATTCTAGACACACACACAAAAAAAAACCAAAAAGGATGCCTGGTAAAGGTATGAAGGAAGGGATGTTAGAAAACATTCCAACTGGGGCAACCCCCTCGGGTCCCCTCCCACTGTGGGAGCTTTTCTGTCCTCTTAATAAATCCTTCTTTCTCACTAAAAAAAAAAAAAAAAGAAGAAGAAAACATTCCAACTGAAAGCTGGTGTACAGGGGAGGGGAGGGAAAAACAGTATGTGCTGTTATCCCAGTGCACTTGAGGGGAGAGATGGGTAGAGAGAAAAGCAGAGTTTAATCATGCAGGGCCTTAAATGCCATGGGAAGTGGTTTAGATTGTCTTGAAAACGACAGGAGGCTGGGTTCAGTAGGTCAGCCTGTAATCTCAGCACTATGGGAGGCCGAGGCGAGTGGATCGCTTGAGCCTGCGGGTTCGAGACCAGCCCAGGCAACTTGGTAAGACCTCATCTCTACAATAAATAAAAAAACTAGCTGGGTATATTAGCTTGCACCTGTAGTTCTAGCTACTTGGAAGGCTGAGGCAGAAGTATCACTGGAGCCCAGCAAGTTGATGCTGGCTCAATGCTGGGGTGGCTGTGAGCATACCACTGCACTACATAGCCTGGGTGACGGAGTGAGACTCCAACTCAAAAAGAAAGCAACAGGAGCCAATTAGCAACTTGAGAAGGAAAGTGAAAAGATCAGGTTTGCATTTTAGGATACTTACTCCAAAGTGTGAATGTATTGGAGCCAGGGAACACTAAAGTAGGGGAATGGTCAAATGGCTGCTGCTGTAATCAACAAGAATTGGATGGGAGGCGGGACTAGGGCTGTGGCATTTAGTCACAGACACAGCCAGAAGGGATTAAGTAGATTGTTGGTCGTGGTTGTGTGGGGAGGACGAATTAAGGTTCAGGTTTCTGGCTGGCACAAATGGGGAGATTATTAATTATTATTAACTGCTAACATTCTTTGAGCTCTGTGAACCAGACATCGTGCTGTGTACTTGACATACATTACCTCATTTAATGTTTACCACAAAGCTGTAGATATCATTATCCTTACAGGGAGAACAAGGTTTTATGTCAAATAATTTACCAAGATCATCACTGAATCCAGCTTTTTTTTTTTTTTACTAAGTGAAAAATTATATTATAAGGTAGCTGGTACATAGTGGAAACGCCAATGTTTTTCTTTCCCTTCAATCATTCCATTATTATCATTCCATTATTCCTTCATATTGTTAGTATACAATGAGGTATTATTCTTAGTAGTTTCAGTTAACATACAAACTCTTATTTTGTACTTGTTGCACTTAAAACTTGAGAGTACAATGTCAAAGTTACTCCACAGAGTCAAATTTTAAAGAGGTACCTATTTCCAGAGCACTACTTTACAAGATCCATAAATTATTTTTGGAGCAGGCCTGCCAGAGGCACTTCAGTGAATGGCTAAGAGATTTCACAAGTGCCCAAGATCTGAGTAGAAGATGCTGATTTATCTAGCATCCTATAACTGGGTAAATACCAAACCACCTCTCCTCTGAAACCACTGCAGGGATTAAGGTATTAGAGCCACCTCTACTCATTAAACCATGATGCAGTTATCTTCTAGCTTCCCAGAGCAGGGAGTGGAAAGTTTTTCTCCCTGTCATCACAGCATAAGCAGATTGGAACTTCAGTCAGCCAGTGAGCTAACCAGCTACCCCATTTATGAGGCCTCTCAACTGGCTGTCTGCTAAAACTCATCATTGTTCACTGCCCTAGGGGGGCATGGACAATGGTCAGGACTAGACAGCAGGCCAAGCAGGGGATACTTTTCAGAGACCAAGTACATTCCAGATCACAGCCACTTCTTAGTATTTTGGAGGGAGCTCAGAAGCAACATTAGCCGCAAAAGAATAACACCAAGTAAAAGTCCTGGCTCTGCTATCACAAATATTACCACTGTGGGAGGAAATGGCACTATGTCATGGCTCAAAATTATTTTTTGAGTTGGAGTCTCACTCCACCGCCCAGGCTGGAGCGCAGTGGCACGCTCACAGCCACCCCAGCATTGACCTGCTGGGAGCTCTGATAATCCTTCTGCCTCAGCTTCCAAGAAGCCAGGACTACTACCACACCTGGCTAATTTTTGATTTATTGTAGAGCCAAGGTCTCACCAAGTTGCCTGGGCTGGTCTCAAACCCGTGGGCTCAGGCAATCCACTTGCCTCGGCCTCCCAAAGTGCTGGGATTACAGGCTGAGCCACCAAGCCTGGCTGGCTCAAAATTATTACAGTGATTTCTAAAGACCAAATTCAGATTGAAAGGAGATTCAAAGTATCATAACTTGTTAAAATTAGGTTGTATAAAGGTAACAAAGTTGAAGAGAGCCTGTGAGCAGATCTATTTCGAAGCAATTTCTATGGAGGGTCCAATAATATGCTTTATTCACTGAGCTTTACTGCTGATAGAGGAGAAAGGGTCAAGCCCTGAGAACTGAGGACACGGTGACTCCAGCATGTCTTTGTGTAGGCCCTGCTTAATTAGTAAGTGTGATAATTATAAAAGGAACAAAAGATTTAAAAGACAGAATTAAGGCCAGAAATTTGAAACCACTATCCTATACCACAAGGGGGCAACGATAGAACACTAACAACCTGGAGTGGCAGGCAGCTTTGGCAGACTGCACTGTTCTGTTTATTTCCTTTTTTAACACCATGCTGAGAGGGCTGTAGCCTGGGTGAGGAGAGGTGGACTAGTTGCCTCCGCCTCCCCTCCCTTCTCCTACAGGGGATGGCGCCGACTCTTTTTATGCTAGCAGCATGGCTGTCAGGGGACCGAGGGCAGAGGAAACACAGCAGGAGAGAAAGCCAAGCAGCTGGACTTCTCCCCACAATGGTCAGCTGCTCCCAGCTGTCAAAGTAACATACCCAGGAGTGCCTGCCAGGCAGAAGGAATGGTGGTGGGAACCTACACCTGAAAGCTTTTGTATCACAAAGGGCACTGGCTCTCAAATCACCTGCAGGGCTTGTTAAAATAATTGCTGGGGCCGGTTCGGGACTCGGCCTGTAATCCCAGCACTTTGGGAGGCCGAGGTGAGTGGATTGCCTGAGCCTACGGGTTCGAGACCTACCCAGGCAACTTGGTGAGACCTCATCTCTACAATAAATCAAAAATTAGCCGGGCGTGGTAGACGCGCCTGTAGTTCCGGTTACTTGGAAGGCTGAGACAGAAGGATCCCTGGCGCCCAGCAGGTCAAGGCTGCGGTGGCCGGGAGCGTGCCACTGCACTCTAGTCTGGGTGACAGAGACTCCAACTCAATGAAAAACAATAATTGCTGGGCTCCAATCCAAACTTCCAATATAGAAGATCTCTAGTCAGGTCCCACAATTTGCATTTCAAACAATTTCTCAGGTGATGTCAATGCAGCTGAGCTGAGAACACTGTGAAAACCACTGCTATAGGGTATTTCTGACTCTGTGCCTTTCTCTTTCAATGTCATGTTCTCTTTCCTCCCATCCATCTACTGCTTTATTTCTTCTCCACCATCCCTCCCTTAGCCTTCTTTAGGAAAATTAAAGGAAAGACAGAAAACAAGAATGAACATTAAGTTAGATTTGCCTTAAGGATTCTTTTGGACAAGGATTTCAGCACTTCTAGTGTGGTTAATAGGTGTTTCAGAAGCAGAATTTATTCCAAATACATATATCGGTCCTCTCCTCTTTACCTAATGGCTGGGGGGCAGGAAAGAGTAACACAAGCTTTCTCATAAGATTTTGCTTTGGAGTTCATAAATATTGGGCAGAGCCGGGCTCGGTGGCTCAGCCTGTAATCCCGCGCCTTTGGGAGGCTGAGGTGAGTGGATTGCCTGAACCTGCAGGTTTGAGACCCGCCTGGGCTGGCGAGACCTCATCTCTACAATAAATCAAAAAATCAGCCAGGTGTGGTAGCTCATGCCTGCAATTCCGGCTACCCGGAAGGCTGAGGCAGAAGAATCGCCAGAGCCCAGCAGGTCGAGGCTGCCAGCCACCGCACTCCAGAAAACGGTGGATATATTTCACTACTTTTTTTTGAGTTGGAGTCTCACTCGGTCGCCCAGACTGGAGTGCAGTGGCCACTCCCAGCCACCGCAGCCTCGGCCTGCTGGGCTCTGGCGATCCTTCCGCCTCAGCCTACCCAATAGCCAGAATTGCAGGCATGCGCTACCACGCCCGTCTGATTTTTTGATTTATTGTAAAGATGAGGTCTCACCAGCATAGGCGGGTCTCGAACCCGCGGGTTCAGGCAATCCACTCACCTCAGCCTCCCAAAGGCACGGAATATTTCACTAAATTTTAAAAAATTTCCTAAGACTCAAAAGATTTTTATTTTAGTAAAATATACAATTTACCACCTTAATCATTTAAGTGTACAGTGCAGTGGCGTTAAGTACAGTCCGTTCACCTTTGTATGCAACCATCACCAGCCACCTCCAGACCCTTCTCATCTTTCCCAAATTAACCTCTGTACCTATCTAACAATAACTCTCCATTATCCCCCGCCCCCGGGCAAACACCACTCTACTCTTAGACTACTTTCAGACTCAGATTTGATTTTTTTTTTTTTTTTTTTCTGAGGTGGAGTCTCACTCTGTCATCCAGACTGGAGTGCAGTGGTATGATCATGGCCACCGCAGCCTTGACCTGCTGGGCTCAGGTGATCCTTCTGCCTCAGCCTTCTAAGTAGCTGAAACTACAGGTGCACGCCACCATGCTTGGCTCCTTTTTTTATTTATTGTAGAGACAAAGTCTCACCAAGTTGACCAAGCTGGTCTCAAACCCCTGCACTTAGGCAATCCTCTCACCTCCGCCTCCCAAAGTGCTGGGATTATATGTATGAGCCACTGAACCCAGTCAGACTCAGTCTCTTCTTCCACTTAATAAAAGAGAGGTTCCATTGCTGACTAATGGATTGTTTCTGTATATGGAAGCCTTTTTGCATACATGTAATTGAGTTTATTGTAGAGAAAGGTAACAGAAAATGGGGCTGTAGAAAGAAGAGAGATGAAGACACAAGCTTGATGAGGGTTTCCACACAGGGTGTCCTATCCACGGGCATCAGCATCCCTGCCACGGATCCGCCCGATTTTTTCGCATCAAGAAGTTGATCTTGCGAGCCATTTCCATGTTGTAGATTCGCCGGCAGGTTTCATAGCTTTCTCTCTGTCGCCGGCGGCATGGCTTCTCATAGTACCGCCGACGCTTAATGTCCTCAATGAGGCCATCCATGGTCAGGATTCTGTGTAAAGGCAAGCAATGAGGTGAGAAGCTTGGGAATCATTATTCTTTTCCAGTTTCACAAATGGTCAGCAGTCAATTGGTCAAACAATTTCTATTCATAAAAATTATGGTGGGAATAGCGGCAATATAGCATTAACTGCCTTAGTGGGACCCCAATAAGAATTTGTGAGGAAATAAAAAAGCAATTAATTACATGGTCTTTGCTCTTGGAAAGTTTATAGTCAGGGTTATGTTCTCAGACTTTTTTTCTACCACAACACACCGAAGGGCTATGACATGGTCCCATAGGATCGTGGCAGTGATTCTCAACCAGGGAGCATTTCAGAAACGTCAAATGGGGTGAGTCATTTGTAGTGGGAAGAAAATCATGAGGGGTGGTTCTCACTTAGTCCTTACTGGAGAATATAATTCCATCCTTTTTTGTTTAAGCACTAATTCAGCTGAAGTCTGTAGGTCTCAGGAATCTCTGGGCCTACCTAAACAGAGGGAAAGAGGTGGCCCTCATCGCACCAGTGATACAGATGGGAGTATTAAAATAACAGCCTCACCCATCATTTTTCCATGTACTGCGTGTGCTACCACAATGCTTTGCTGACTATTCCCCGAACAGCATGACTACTCATGCTGTTTCCTCAGCCGAGAATGCAACCCCCACACCCCAGCTGCCAATGTTCTGACTCAAATTTTTCTCATTTTAATGCCAAGCTCGGATGCTATCTCTCCACAGTTTTTCCATCTTCAGAGAAAATCATTTATTTTATCGTAAAACTATTTAGTGATTTATTTCATTCTGCTATTCTGTCATTTGTACAAATGTCTCCCTCATTAGACTGAAAATCCCTGAAGGCAGAAACCATATTTTATTTATATTAATTTCACAAGTGTCCATAAAACTGAGCTCAATCTACTTCTTTCCTGCCACCCAATTCTTTGCACTGGAGTTTCTCACGATGGATGACAACTCCTCTAACTCTAAACTTATCTCCTTGTTCTCATTGAGCCAAGACTCTGAGGCTTATTCTATAACCAACCTGGTCCCTGTGAACCTGAGGTCTCTGGCTCTAACCCGCAATTTGTCTCTTGATACCTCATCAGCTGGTCCTGAAGAGGCCTGAAGGCACCTGCTGCCATCCTCCGTTCCTGGCTTTGTTTACATGGCCCCATTCCTGCTTACCTTGTCCTTTTATTACATGCAAAAAATCACAAACACAGCCGGGCTTGGTGGCTCAGCCTGTAATCCCACGCCTTTGGGAGGCTGAAGTGAGTGGATGGCCTGAGCCCGCGGGTTCGAGACCCACCTGGGTAGTGAGACGTCATCTCTACAATAAATCAAAAAATCAGCCAGGCTTGGTAGCACATGCCTGTAACTCCGGCTACTTGGAAGGCTGAGGCGGAAGGATCGCCAGAGTCCAGCAGGTCGAGGCTGCCGTGGCCGGGAGTGGCCACTGCACTCCAGTCTGGGTGACAGAGTGAGACTCCAACTCAAAAAAAAAAAAATCACAAACACAATTGGAAATAAGGAAGTTGAGACATGACTATCATAATTGGAATAAGGGGGACAGAGAAAGAAGAAAATAAATAAAGAAAAAATCCCAGCTACTTCTGCCCAAGGAAAACCTCATTTATTGCCACTATGTGACACCAAAAGCCCAAGATAATAGATTGAACATGAAAATAATTGGGGCTAGGTGCAAGGGCTCACATCTGTAATCTCAGCACTTTGGGAGCCCAGGAGTTTGAGACCAGTCTAGGCAACATAGTGAACCCCCCCATCACTACAAAAAAAAAGTAAAAAAAAAAAAAAAAAAGCTGGGCTCAGTGCCTCAACCTGTAATCCCGCGCTTTGGGAGGCTGAGGTGAGTGGATTGCCTGAGCCCGCGGGTTCAAGATCTGCCTGGGCAACTTGGCGAGACCTCATCCCTACAATAAAATCAAAAAAATTAGCTGGGCATGGTAGCATGCGCCTGTAGTTCCAGCTACTTGGAAGGCAGAGGCGAAGGATCGCCGGAGCCCAGCAGATCGAGGCTGCAGTGGCCGGGAACGGCCACTGCCCTCCAGCCTGGGTGACTGAGTGAGACTCCGATTAAAAAAAAAAACTAACCCAAAAAAACTGGGCTTTGGGCAAATTACAAATTACATAGACATGGGAACCTCTGAAATATGGGATCCTTTCCCGGGCTCCTGTTGTTTAATGTAAAAAATAACTTGTAGGCTACTACAAAATCATCTCTGCATAGATCAGTTTGTTTAGGTTTTAGTGGCAGGGAGATGGGAAGCAAAGGAATTGCTACAAACTCGCAGAAGTAGGAAAGGCAGATAAATGTAGTTTCTGTTTGAAATACAGTGCTGGGCAACCCCTTCAGGTCCCCTCTCACTGTGGGACCTTTTCTGTCCTCTCAACAAATACTGCTTTCTCAAAAAAAAAAAAAAAAAAAAAAAAGAAATACAGTGACAACCAGAAGTTATGTATCCATAAAGCAAATACAGTAATATTCTTTCAACAGTGAAGTAGTGAAGTGTGGCACTGAAGACCAAATGACTCAGTATTCTGGCCCACAAAGGGTCTCCTTCGCTGGCTTTCTTCCTCAATTTACCCTGAAATGTTGGTTATTTCTCCAGATTCTGACTACAAACCTCTTACTTTGACTCTACATTATTCTCTTAACCTTCACTGGTGGACCTCAAGTCTGATGCACAATGGAATCATGTCCTAAAGAGCTTTTATTTTATTTTTGAGTTGGAGTCTCACTCTGTCGCCCAGGCTAGAGTGCAGTGGCACACTCATGGCCGCCGCAGCCTTGACCTGCTGGGCTCAGGTGATTCTTCCGCTTCAGCCTTCCAAGTAGCTGGAACTATAGGCATAAGCCACTACACCCAACTAATTTTTGGATTTATTGTAGAGATGAGGTCTCGCCAAGTTACCTAGGCTGGTCTCAAACCTGTGGGCTCAGGCAATCCTCTCACTTTGGCCTCCCAAAGTGCTGGGAATATAGTGAGCCACTGCACCTGGCCCTAAAGAGTTATTAAAAGATACTGATGCTGAGCCTCTCCTTCCTCAGAGATTATGATTAACTGGTCTACAGTAGAGCCATGAATTGGGAATATTTTCTTTGCTTTTTTTTGTGTGTTGGAGTCTCACTCTGTTGCCCAGACTGGAGTGCAGTGGCATGCTCACGACCACCCCAGCATCGACCTGCTGGTCTCCAGCGATCCTTCCGCTCAGCCTTCCCAGTAGCTGGAACTACAGGCGCGTGCTACCACGCCCGGCTAATTTTTTTATTTATTGTAGAGACAAGTTTCTCGCCAAGTTGCCCGGGCTGGGGGAATTTTTTTTTTTTTTCTGGAGTGCAGTGGCTGCTCCCAGCCATCGCAGCCTCGACCTGCTCAGCTCCGGCGATCCTTCTGCCTCAGCCCTCCAAGTAGATGGAACTACAGGCGCGTGCTACCACGCCCGGCTAATTTTTAAATTTATTATAGAGATGAGGTCTCGCCAAGTTGCCCAGGCGGGTCTCAAACCCGTGGGCTCAGGCAATCCACTCACCACAGCCTCCCAAAGCGCGGGATTACAGGCTGAGCCACCGAGCCCGGTTGGAATATTTTCAGATTCCCAGATTCGCTAATATAGAGCCATGATTGAAAATAACGGACCCAGACACTACTGACTCCTACAACTTTATCTCTAACCCAAATCTTATCTTAGAGGTAAATTAGCATTTCCAACTGCCTCAAGGCTTACATAAAAACAAATCTATTGTCTCACCCCCAAATTTATTTGATAAAAATCTACATTATTATATAAAAATTAAACAGTGTGACAGGTGCAGAGATAAGGAACACATTGCTATAGAAGCACACAGGAGAGGCACTGAGCCGGGACTTAAGAATGAGAAGGTGGTTATGAAGGCCTCCTAAAGGATAATTTACTTAAAATGTGAAGGATAGCCGAGCTCTGTGGCTCAGCCTGTAATCCCGCGCCTTTGGGAGGCTGAGGTGAGTGGATTGCCTGAGCCCGCGGGTTCAAGACCCGCCTGGGCAACTTGGCAAGACCTCATCTCTACAATAAATCAAAAAATTAGCCGGGCATGGTAGCAGGTCGAGGCTGCGGTGGTCGGGAGCGGCCACTGCACTCCAGTCTGAGCGACAGAGTGAGACTCCAACTCAAAAAAAAAAAACAAAAAAAAAACAAAATAAAATGTGAAGGATAAGTAGGTTGCCCTATTTCCATTCTCATTCCCTACACCAATTATTGTCCTAAAGCATAAATCAGATCATGTCTCCCTAGTATATCTCCTAATGTACAGTGTAGTCTAAGTCAGAAGTTCTCAGACTTGTCTATACGTTAGAATCATGTAGGGATCTCTTAAAACTTCCAAACTCTAGGCCATACCTCAGACCAATTAAATCATAATGGGCGTGTGCCTTTAGTTCCGGCTACTTGGAAGGCTGAGGCGGAAGGATCGCTGGAGCCCAGTGGGTCGAAGCTGCGGTGGCCGGGAGCGTGCCACTGCCCTCCAGTTTGGGTGACAGAGTGAGACACCAACTCAAAAAAAAAAAAAAAAAAAATATCATAATGGGGAGGGAAAGGGACAGGAGTATTTTTTAAGTTTCATGGGAGTATTTTTTAAGTTCCAAAGTACAAATTGTGGAACCATTAGTCTAAGCTCAAAGCCCAAATACTGCACCTATCTATCTTTAATAACTTTTCCCACAAAGTCTGTGTGTGGTCACAAGGATGTATGTGCGTTTCTCTAAGCAACCTACATGTTTTTTTTCTTTTTTGAGTCAGAGTCTCACTCTGTTACCCAAGCTGGAGTGCACTGACACGCTCACAGTTATTGTAGCCTTGACCTCCTGGGCTCAGGTGATCCTTCCACCTCAGTCTTCCAAAGTGCTGGAACTATAGGTGGGTGCCACCAGCTTGGCTAATTTTTTGTTTTATTGTAGAGACAAGGTCTCACTACGTTGCCCAGGCTGGTTTTGAACCCCTGGGCTCAGGCAGTCCTCCTGCCTCCACTTCCCAAAGTGGGTTATGGTGTAAGCCACTGTGCCCAGTGTTATACTTATTTTCATCTTTGCTCATGATGTTCCCTTTACTTGGAATATCTTTCCTTTCTTTTTTTTTTGAGTTGGAGTCTCACTCTGTCGCCCAGACTGGAGTGCGGTGGCCGCTCCCAGCCACCGCAGCCTCAACCTGCTGGGCTCCGGCGATCCTTCCACCTCAGCCTTCCGAGTAGCCAGAATTACAGGCGCATGCTATCACGCCCGGCTGATTTTTTTTTTATTTATCGTAGAGATGAGGTCTTGCTGCCCAAGTGGGTCTCGAACCCGTGGGCTCAGGCAATCCACTCACCTCAACTTCCCAAAAGTGCGGGATTACAGGCTGAGCTACCGAGCCCGGCTATTTCCTTTCTTTTTCTACCTGATGAAATCCATTTGTCCCTCAAAGGCTCAATCGTTACCAAATCTGTAAACTGGTCCAGGTAAAATCAATTATTCCTTCCCCACAATTGCAAAGCACACTGATTCTTAAACTTTAATATGCAATAGTCACCTGGAAAGTACGTTATAACTGCTATGCCAGTTTCTGATTCTGTAGTTCTAGGGTGACGTTCAGGAATTTGCATTTTTAACAAGTTCTGGTGATGTTGCTACTGATGGTCCAGGAAAAACCAGTGCCATAGTTCACTGTTAATGTCTCCTTTCTAGCACTGATCAAATGCAGCATATTTAGCTACCTAAAACAAACAAAAAAATTCCCTGAAAAGGCTGTATGCTTTCTAGGGCTAGAGATCACACTTTCATTCCTTTTTGCATCTAACATAACACTTGACAAAGAGCAAATCATCAGTAAATATATGACAAAAATGACGAACAAATGTCCACAGCACAAGGGACTATGTGACCTTATAATGTGTACAGTTCTTGGGAAATTTAGCTCAGAAAGCCTCAATAATAATTACCTTTTTACTAAGATGGCACGTTGGAGTTTAGATAGTGTTTTTTACATCCATGATCCTAATCACAATGCCATAAAACTGATTAAGTTAATAATGTCATCTTTTTACAGATTAGGAAACAAGTTCAGAGAGATCAACTTGCCCAAGATCAGAAAATGATTCTAAGAAGTAGAATTCAGGTCTTTAGTGAAATGCTCTACAACAGTATTCTACTTCTTAAACAAAAACCTGTAAGTTATGGAAGACAAATTATTTCAGTGTCCAGGCAAAGGAGACAATGAGGGAGGGAAGAGCTGGACTAGTCTCCTCAATCAGACTAGAGAAGAAACACAAGCCAAGATGACATGGAATACAGAGGGAAAGGAGCGATCTAAACATGTAAGCATTTATTTCTGGCTAGACCTATGTTCACTGTTCTGTTGTTGTTTTTGAGTCGTACTCTCACTCTGTCACCCAGGCTGGAGTGCAGTGGCATGCTCACGGCCACTGCAGCCTCAACCTGCTGAACCCAGGCAATCCTTCCACCTCAGCCTTCCAAGAAGCTGGAACTACAGGTGTGTGCCACCACGCCAGGCTAATTTTTTTTTATTTATTGTAGAGAAGCGATCTCACCAAGTTGCCCAGACTGGTCTCGAACCCTTGGGTTCAGGTAATCTTCTTGCCTCTGCCTCCCAAAGTGCTGGGATTACAGGCGTGAGCCACTGCACCTGGCCTATGCTCACAGTTTAATGAAGGTCACTTTTGGGACTAAAAACTAGCCTATTGGAGAAAAAACAGAAAAAAGTCCCTGAAAGAAAAGGATTGGCTATGCAGAGCAAAAAGGACAAGGAGACTGGATTGAGGTACTGTAAAGGACAGAAACTCTGAATATGACATCACCTAGAAAGGTTCCTCTTAAAAGTAGGATGAAAGAACACGGCAAGAAGAGGAGAGAGTTGAGACACATCCTCAGGCACCCTGCTGGAGTTCCAAAAGGGTTTTGAAACAGAGGTGATCATCTTACCAAGTAAATGCCTGTGTTGTCAGGCAAAATAGCAAGAAAAAAAATAACAGAAGAACATAAGGATGGAGGAGGGGTAAAAACAGAAAGCACAGAATGATGGGGTTGGTACATGGTGTTCCCTGGGTGTTCTAATTACTTCCAAAACACAGACCAAATAAATTCCAAGATGCCAGGTGAGGCTTCCTTCCCATTACCCTGTACCCTCTAGTCATTCTAAAAAAGCACATTATCTTCAAATGCTCTAGAATTCCTACAGTAGAGGCATCTATTCAACTTCATTTCTAACATAAAAGAATGCAGAAAGAGCTTTGTAGAACTCAAAAAGTAAAGAGGGAGGGCGTTACTAATGATGCTTTTGCTACCAAAGGTAGTTCAAGGACTAGCAGACCAAGAGCTTAAGAGTAAACAGATCAGCCTAGAGTTTGGGCGCCTGGCAACCTAATACTGAAGGAAAAACGAGCTGCCAGTTTTAGTGAAATTCAACTGATTATGTAAAAGGAGCCAAGCTGCCTGGAAGGGGGGCGTTGGGGGTGGCAGACTCACATGTCAATATAGCCAGCCTACGTCAGGACAAACGTGTATGCAGAAGGACTCAATGGACCCAGAAGCTCGCCCACCAGGAATAAAAGAGGTCAATCGGGCATGCTTCCAGTGTGCTTGCCTCTCCTTGCTTGGGGGCCAGCCAATCATGCAGGGCTTCCTAGCAACCCCCACTCTCCACCTCCTCATTCCAGGGCACCAATGAGGGCCCCAGGTTATATAACAGGCATTTTGTGGCCGTCTCACTGGGCAGGCACATAGGCTATTTCCTTTGTAAGACTCCCTCTGTGCTCCAAACATGGTAAAGATTTAACCACTTCCCTCTCCTCTCATTTGCTCTCCTATCTATTGTTGTAATTAAATCACAGAACAAGCAACTTATTTTTAAACTAACAACTATAAGAAAGCTGAGAGAGATATACAGAGAGGTGGTCAGAGAAATATATGGTAAAAGCAGAGAACAAGAAGTGAAGAAAAGTACCTAAGTCAGGAAATAATGTTTGACAGGCGGGAAGAGAGAAGAGTAGACACTCCAGAATCAGCCTGCTCACATGTGCAAACTTCAAAGTCCTTGCCTAGAACATTTTCCTAGAGCAAAATGTTTGTTTACTTTTTTCCCCTGAGGCTAAAATACAATTTGTGGAACATACACCTAACATTTCAAGATTTAAAAACACAGAAATGCAGCTAAAGAGTAAATCTAAGTTGACAAAGTAAGTATCCTTCCCAAAGATGATAAAAATCACTTACTGCCTTAATTTTTTTCCAAGATAGCTCCTTCCAGTCAGTGTACTCCTTGCACTGGCTTCCTAGATAATCCCAGACAGAAAGTTCCAATCATCTAAAGTCATAAGGATGCCTAAAAGAGATCATCGTACTTCAGGCTCTGTGGCCATGGGATTTGAACCTCTTCATTCTTCTAACCATCGCTCTTCTGATCAAATTCTTTTCTTTTTTGTTTTGAGTGGAGTCTCACTCGTCACCCAGGCTGGAGTGCAGCGGCACGCTTACAGCCACCACAGCAACCACCTGCTGGACTTAGGCATTCCTTCTGCCTCTGCCTTCCAAGTAGCTGGAACTACAGATGCACGCTACCACGTCTGGCTAGTTTTTTTGGTGGTTTATTGTAGAGACGAGGTCTCACCAAGTGGCCCAGGCTGGTCTCGAACCCCTGGGCTCAGGCAATCCTCTCACCTCGGCCTTCCAAAGTGTTGGGATTACAGGCTAAGCCACTGCGCCCGGACTCTTTTCTTTTTTTTTTTTTGAGTTGGAGTCTCACTCTGTTGCCCAGGCTGGAGTGCAGTGATGCTCCTGGCCACTGCAGCCACAACCTGCTGGGCTCAGGCGATCCTTCCATCTCAGCCTTTCAAGTAGCTGGAACTACAGGTGTGTGCCACCAAGCCCAACTAATTTTTTTGGTTTATTGTAGAGAGGTCTCACCAAGTTGCCCAGCCTGGTCTCGAACCCATGAGCTCAGGCAATCCTTTCATCTCAGTCTCCCAAAGTGCTGGGATTACAGGCATAAGCCACCATGCCCAAATTCTTTTCTTTGTAAAAATTTTGCTCTACTGTTTATTTTTTTATAGAGACGAGGTCTATGTTGCCTAGGCTGTTCTCAAACTCTGGTGCTCAGTCCATAATCCTGCCTCAGTCTCCTGAATAGCTACAACTATAGGCCCATGTCATCACACCCAACTACATATATATTATATATATATATATATATATATATATTTTTTTTTTTTTTAGTTGGAGTCTCACTCGGTCACCAGACTGTAGTGCAGTGACCGCTCCCGGCCACAGCAGCCTCGCCTGCTGGGCTCCAGCGATCCTTCCGCCTCAGCCTTCTGAGTAGGCGGAATTACAGGCATGCGCTACCATGCCGGGCTGTTTTTTTTTTTTTTTTTTTTTAAATTTATTGTAAAGATGAGGTCTCACTGCCTAGGCGGGTCTTGAACCCGCGGGCTCAGGCAATCCACTCACCTCAGCCTCCCAAAGGCACGGGATTACAGGCTGAGCCACCGAGCCCGGCTCTTATATATATATATTTTGTAAAGACAGTCTCACTATGTTGCCTAGGTGGGTCTTGAATTCCTGGACTCAAGTGATCCTCCAACCTCAGCCTCCCAAAGTGCTGGGATTACAGGTGTGAGTCACCACACTCAGCCTCATGGAATATTTTTTAAAATGCTGCCAACTAGGTACCATTCCTCAAAGATTCTAATTAGAGTCAAGTTGGACCATGGCATTATAGGGTTTTTCAGAGGTTCCTCGGGTGATCATAATAGGCAGCTAGAGTTGAAAACCACAAGGTGTCACACTGACCGGGCTCCTGACGTTCTTGGCTATATTATTAACATTATTTTCATTCTACCCAGGAAAAAAGTATGTGTAAACTGCCAGTTACCAATAAAAAGAGAGCCTTAAAAGAAGTACGATGGCTGGTCTGAAGGTAGTGAGTTATCTCAATTGATTGCTCATAGTCAGTTACAGATTGAATGCCTTGTTCTACTCTTTCTCACCTCTGCACTTGACTAGATTTGAAAACAAATAACGAAAAAAAGGAGCATGAAGCTAGGTTTAAAAATAAATTTAGGCCGGGCTTGGTGACTCAGTCTCTAATTCTAGCACTTTGGGAGGCCGAGGCAAAGTGGACTGCCTGAGCCTGCGGGTTCAAGACCTGCCCAGGCAACTTGGCAAGACCTCATCTCTACAATAAATCAAAAAATTAGGCCGGGCTCAGTGGTTCAGCCTGTAATCCCATGCTTTGGGAGGCCGAGGTGAGTGAATTGCCTGAGCCCGCGGGTTCGAGACCCGCCTGGGCAACTTGGCGAGACCTCATCTCTACAATAAATCAAAAAAATTAGCAGGGCATGGTAGCACAAGCCTGTAGTTCCAGCTACTTGGAAGGCTGAGGCGAAAGGATCGCCAGAGCCCAGCAGGTCGAGGCTGCGGTGGCCAGGAGCATGCCATTGCCCTCCAGTCTGGGTGACAGAGTGAAACTCCGACTCAAAAAATAAAAATAAAAAAAATAAATAAATAAATGAATAAATTTAGAGAGATTCGAAAGCAGACTCCTAACAATAAGAAGGTCTGAGTGCCAGGTTTGATGGCAGAAGGTATCCACACATCTACCATACCGCTTGCCATTTACTTACCTGCCCTTTGCCTACCCCCCACCAGCATGTAGGATCAGGAAGGGTTTTACATAAAACGAAAAACAATAAAGAAAAAAAACAGTAAAATAAAAAACCTAGTGTTGACTAAATAAAAAAGACAGCTGAATTAAGGATTTTGGAAGAGATAGATATAAAAAGGTACAGACAAAAACAGAGAGTCTTAAAAGAAAGAGCTAGTTTTATGCTTTCTGTAGGCCTGGCATCAACAGAGAGATGATCAACTCCTTTAGGTAGGAGATTAGAAATATTTTGTCTCAGATTTGGTTTTCTTCTTACATTTATCTCATTTGTCACGCTCCTCAGATTTTTTGTCTTAAACTGTTGTAAGTAGAAATGGGGATACATCCCATATATGCAATGGTGCATAGAGAATAGTGCTGTTATTTTATTTATTGTTTATTGTCTATTTTTCAATTAATTGAGATGATCAACTCCTTAGGTGGAGATTAGAAATATTGGTCCAGATTTGCTTTCTTCTTACCAATCTATCTCATGTCACGTTTGATTTTTTGTATTAAATGTTGTAATAGATAATGGGGCTACAATCCCTATATCAATGGTGCTTTAGGGGTAGCAAAAAGTGCTGTTATTTTAAAATGAGATTAACAATAGCCTCAAAAGGAGGAGACCTGGTTGAAAAGTATCACTGTCTACAAGATTCCAATTCCAATAGGAAACTGGATTCCCAAGCCAAAACAAAGCTTAAAAATTATTTTCTCATTTTTCATCTCCAGGCCACTTTAAACATAACTTGATAGTCAAGGGAGATAGGAGAAAAAAACAGCCAAAGTAAATTCTCACTCGCAAAATAAATTAAACAAATCATCCACAAAGCAAACCAAAAGGGTAAAAATCTCCTTAAAATGATTTTCAAATTAGGACAATAGCTAACACATAAGGCCTACTATGTGCCAAGCACTGTTCTAAACATTTTATATGCATTAACTAACAATTCTCATATCAACTCTATGAAGTGGGTACTATTAACAGCTTCATTTTAGAGACAAGGAAATTGAGGCAGAGACACATTAAGAAGCTGAACTGGGATATGAGCCAGGCAGCCTGTGCTCTTAACCAGTAAGTTATGTTGCCTCATTCGTATGAGAAAACTATTTCCAGTCTGTGGCTTGGTCAAAAGTATTAGAGTTGCAGCTGCTCTCTTGACACAACTATAAGAAGTGGTTTCATAAGTAATGACATATCACAAACTGTTTTTTGGTTCTTTGTCAAATTGCTAATTTTCTAAAAACAAAATTTTTGCTTTTGTGTTATCTACACTCTAGGAATAGCAAAACTAAAACTAAGCCTTTTGGAAATTTGCTTTACCATCAAACAACAACTGCCCTTTGATATGCTTCAGTAATACAAACATCTCAACAACCCTGGCCAGAAGACCTATCTAAATCCACCAAAGTAAGTCATCCAGGAAAAGATTTACAAGGAGAGGTCAGAAAAAACAAGTGAAGTTATATGTAAGACATTCCTTTTCCCAAATTCAACAATTCATCTTACTTGTTAAATTACTAAACAGTCTATGTAACACCTATAGACATTCATTTTGTGCTTCCAATATGGGAGCAAAGGAAGGTCATTAGACATCTGATATCTCTCAGACATGCCACCAGAAGGTCTTAAATAGGTGAGTTGGGAAATGAGCAGCAACAGGAGGAAATGAAATTGGACATTTTACAATCTGGTATTTGATGATCTTTACCCTCAGCATAAGTGGTAACACAAAGGGAATAGCTACTGACCAAGGATATGACTGACATACATAGACACAAATGAGGTGATGGGGCTGACCCAAGACCAGATCCTTTTAAAAGACATATATAAACTATCCTGAGACTGCAACTGCTTCTCACGTATACAATTTCTGACAGCATGTGTGCCTCATTAACTGTGGTCCTCTGCCATCTAGCAGTCCATACCTACAACTCTCACTTAGATAAAAACTAGGTTCCTGTCTGGGTGTAGGGGCTCACAACTGTAATCCCAGTACTCTGGGAGGCCGAGGCAGGAGGATCACTTGAGATCACTTGAGGCCAGGTGTTCAAGAAGAATCTGGGCAAAATAGACAGGGAGGGAGGGAGAGAATTTATAAAATTTATAATTTTTGTTTTGTTTTGAGTTGGAGTCTCACTCTTTCGCCCAGACTGGAGTGCAGTGGCTGCTCCCGGCCACTGCAGCCTCAACCTGTTGGGCTCCGGCAATCCTTCCGCCTCAGCCTTCCGAGTAGCTGGAACTACAGGCGCGCGCTACCATGCCCGGCTAATTTTTTCTGATTTATTGTAGAGATGAGGTCTCGCCAAGTTGCCCAGGCGGGTCTCAAACCTGCGGGCTCAGGCAATCCACTCACCTCAGCCTCCCAAAGCGCGGGATTACAGGTTGAGCCACCAAGCCTGGCTATAATTTTTTCAAGAGATAGTCTTGCTGTGTTGCCCAGGCAGGAGTGCAGCGACTATTCACAGGTGCAACAAGAGGGCACTCTCACTACAGCCTTGGACTCCTGGGTTCAAGTAATCTGCCTGCCTCAGTCTTCTGAGTAGCCAGGACTACCAGCACGCCCACTTTACAATTCTTTGATAATTCAACTCAAGCAGCATTTATTTCTTCTAACCTTACTTCAAACTGGGGAAAGAGAATGGTAACTGAGGCATGCTAGAAAGTCAACATCTTAATCACTGGTGAGAAAAAAAGGCTAAGAGACTTTTTGTTTGAGAAATTAGAGAGGTAAGGCATTATTAAGGTTATTGTCCACCTCTCGGCCTAGCATTCAAAGCCTTTCAATACAGCTCCAACCAGTCCAGCTAGTTCATGTCCATTTATGCATCTTGCTTATATTGTAACATTCCTCGAAACCTGCAAGCTGGCTGGGTGCAGTGACTCACACCTGTAATTCCAGCACTTTGGGAGGCTGAGGTGAGAGGACTGCCTAAGCCCACGGGTTCAAAACCAACCTGGGCAACTTGGCAGACCTTATCTCTACAATAAATCGGTGGCTCAGCCTATAATCCCATGCCTTTGGGAAGCTGAGGTGAGTGGATTGCCTGAGCCTATGGGTTCAAGACCCGCTTGGGCAACTTGGCGAGACCTCATCTCTACAATAAATTAAAAAATTAGCCGGGCATGGTAGCACATGCCTGTCGTTCCAGCTACTTGGAAGACTGAGGTGGAAAAGGATCGCCGGAGCCCAGGTTGAGGCTGCGGTGGCCGGGAACGGCCACTGCACTCCAGTCTGGGCGACAGAGTGAGAATCCAATTCAAAAAAAAAAAAATCAAGAAAAATTAGCCGGACGTGGTGGCAAGCCTCTAGTTCCAGTACTAGGAAGGCTGAGATGGAAGGATTGCCTGAACCCAAGCAGGTAGAGGCTGTGGTAGCCATGAGCGTGCCACTGCACTCCACCCTGGGTGACAGTGAGATTCCAACTCAAAAAAAAAAAAAAAAGGAGAAAAGAAAAACAAAAAAAACCTGCAAGCCAGGCTCGGTGGCTCAGCCTGTAATCCCATGCCTTTGGGAGGCTGAGGTGAGTGGATTGCCTGAGCCCGCAGGTTCGAGACGTGCCTGGGCAGCAAGACCTCATCTCTACAATAAGTCAAAAAAATCAGCCGGGCATGGTAGCGCATTCCTGTAATTCCAGCTACTTGGAAGGCTGAGGCTGAAGGACTGCCGGAGCTCAGCATGTCGAGGCTGTGGTGGCCGGGAGCGGCCACTGCACTCTAGTCTGGGCAACAGAGTGAGACTCCAACTCAAAACAAACAAACAAACAGAAAAAAACCTGCAAGCTTTCCCACCTCTTGCTTGCTTCTCCAAGATCCCAATCTGAATTCATCTTTTCCATTAGCCAGTCCCACACCAGTCACTCCCTCAGCTTTCTATTCATCATTGATAACAGAATATGTTCTTCCTTTTAGTAACTTCACATCTTGATTTTTCCCTTTGGGCTCTTTTTTTTTTTTGAGTTGGAGTCTCACTTTGTTGTTCAGGCTGGAGTGCAGTGGCATGCTCACAGCCACCACAGCCTCGACCTGCTGGGCTCAGGGGATCCTTCTGCCTCAGTCTTCCAAGTAGCTGGAACTACAAGCACACGCCACCATGCCCAGCTACCCTTGGGATCTTTTTAACGTCTCGGGCAGAATTCAGGTCCATCATCGAAGGGATGATTGTTAATTAAGCTTGTTAGGTTTTGGAAATAACTTTAAGATAATAAACTAGGGGTTGAGAAGTTTCGAGAGATTGCGAACACTAGGCTGGCACTGGTTCGAGAACAATCTACGACAGGAGAAGGGAGAGAATAACCAGCGCACTTCCCCAAGAGGTGGTCTAAGCATGATTCTGGTCCCTTAACGGTTACCTGTTTAGAGTCCTGTATGCACCTTCCACATTCCCTTCCTGGACCATCACAGTCCTGGCAATAAACTTCAGATGTTTCGCCATGACCTTGAATTTCCGTCTCCACTCTGCAGTTCCTAAGGGATGATGAAGAAAGGGCGAGGGAGAAAGACAAACACAACATAATACGCACTTTACCGCGAGGCTTATTCGAGACCTGGAAATGCAACGTGCTCAGAGACACGCGAGTCGGGGCACATGCAAGTCTCCACATCCTAGAGAGTACACGCGACTTGTTATCAAGACGCCCTCGTCCTCTCTGCCAACACAAACACAGGGACCAGACGGTCACCGGGCGCAGAGGACAGGAGCGGTCAGGACGCGCCGCTGGGCCCCAACTCCCAACGCAATCCCGAAAGGACTTGGGCTGGGAGTTTGGAGCGTCTACGTCGGTCTTTGGGAAGTGGGGGCATCAGCGCGCACCGGGCCCCCGTCCAGCCCGCCGCCCTCCCAGCCCGCCGCCCCTCCCAGCCCCGCCCCCCAGCCGCCCTCCCCAGCCCTGCACCAGCTCCTCACCGCGCCTCAGCGCCCCGCCGCCCCGAGCCGTCCCGCGACCGGAAGCGGAAACGACGGAATCCCCAGCGCCGCGCGCTGGACCCGGGGCTGAGCGATGAAGCGGCGCGCGGAAACCATGGCAACGTCCTTGGTGGCCTCGGTGGACACCCTCTCCTCGCCCCGGGCCTGGACTCCGCACCTGACGACGCAGAACACGCGTTGCCTTAAATTCCCCCGAATTTCAGCTCCTCGCCTTCCCACGGAGTCGTAGTCCTTCAGCTTCAGTGAAGGCCGCCCCACCACCCTGCAGCCCTTGGCCGGGTTAAACCCTCCGCCGACATTTAAGCCATTTCTCCTTCTAGACGGAAAATGAGAGAAACAGGCCAAGCTTCCTGAGGACGCTTCCTGTTTTCGGAAAAGACAGACATTGAGATCTGGTCTCCGGACGAAAAACAGCTTCACCCCTCCCCCGCCCCCATCTGCTTAAAAACTAAGGAAAAGAAGAGAAATGAACATACTGTTAGTTTCCTATGACATCATCTTCTCAGCCATTTAACTCAAGTGAAATCACTAAAATACAGATATGGGAAACACCTGCGGGTTCTGTGCCATTTGCCTCCTGCTGAGACCTAGTGGAAGTATCTCCTTTTAAATTTCCTCTTCACTGGGGAGACAACCGTCCTTTTATTTGTATGCTACTTATATGTATCCATTTATGGTTATTCACATGGGTTCAGATCTAATGGCTATGGGAAAACTCACCTGCCCTAGAGCTTGCCCACGTGTGCACACACGCATCTTCATCAGTTATACTAATAGAACTCAGGAAAACGTAAGCCCACCTCAGAGTAAGCCAGGTGTAAAGTACTAGAACAAAACCAGACTGGGACATTATACTTATCAACAAACTTTCATTGAGTGCCTGTTCTGTGCCAGGTACTCTTGATACCCTTCTAGTGCCTCTTTGGAGCACTAGAAGACAATATGTAAACATAAAAGATAAATAGTAAAACAAGGTAGACTACAATAAATGCAAAATCAATTGTATATGCTACAGCATAATATGGTGGAAATACCAGATTAGAAGTCAGGAGAGTCCCAGAACTTTGGGAGGCCGAGGTGAGAGGATTGCCTGAGAGAACAGCCTGAGCAACTTGGCGAGATCTCATCTCTACAATAAATCAAAAAATTAGCAGGGCGTGATAGTGCGCCTGTAGTTCCAACTACTTGGAAGGCTGAGGCGGAAGGATTGCCTGAGCCCAGCAGGTCGTTGGGTGTGAGCATGCCAGTGCACTCCAGCCTGGGTGAAAGAGTGAGACTCCAACTCAAAAAAAAGAAAAAAGAAGTAGGGAGATCCGGATTCTGTCCCAGTTCTGATACCTTGGACATGTTATCACTCAAAACCAGGGGTCTGCAGACTACTGCTTGCAGGTCAAATCCAGCAAGTCAAAAACCCCTGTTTTTGTAAATAAGATTATTGGAACAGAACATTTGCTATGTATTAGGTATGGCTGCTTTGGGCTACAATGGCAGAGTTAGGGAGTTGCAAAAGAGATGTACAGCCTACAAAGCCTGAAATACTAACTGTCCCTTGCCAGACTTAAACTCAGTGTTTTCTCATCTCTAAAATGAGACTAATATCTGCCCTGTCAGTTTGACAAAACTTGCCCTGAGAACCAAATGGGATAAAATAAAAAGATACATTGAAAGTGGTAAAGTAAGCTGGAGTTGGTGGCTCAGCCTGTAATCCTGCGCCTTTGGGAGGCTGAGGTGAGTGGATTGCCTGAGCCCATGGGTTCGAGACCCACCTGGGCAGCGAGACCTCATCTCTACAATAAATCAAAAAAATCAGCCCGACGTGGTAGCGCATGCCTGTAATTCCGGCTACTTGGAAGGCTGAGGCGGAAGGATCGCCGGAGCCCAGCAGGTCGAGGCTGAGGTGGCTGGGAGCGGCCACTGCACTCCAGTCTGGGCGACAGAGTGTGACTCGAACTCAAAAACAAAAAAAAAAAACCAGAAAGTGGTAAAGCAACATTTTTGAGAGGCTGCTATATACCAAACCCTGTACTAGGTGTTTTATGTACATGACTGCATTTGATGGAATAAAGGGCTGAAACTGAGCTACATATCATGTATAACAAAGAATTGAGATGGACTTGAGTCAGTCATGGAAAGAGAGGAGGGTTTAGATGACAGAAACAAGAAAGGCTGGCAAGGTGAAAAGCATGAACAAGAGCTCAGAGGCAAAAAGATATACAGTGTTCAAAGGTAAATAAGAAAACTGCAACAGAGGGATCATGCAGAGAAGTTGAAGGAGAAATAGAGACCTTGACTACAGATTTTGGACTTTCTTCTCAAAGAACTGAGGGGCCATTGGAGGATTTGAATAGGGAATGACATGCAAAGCACTGGTCTGGGAAAATCAATCCGTTATCAGTGAGAAGAGATTAGAGGTAAGAAAGACTATTGCTGTAGTAAAAGTCTGGACCAGAGTGGTGGCAATGGAATGGATAGGAAGAAATTAATTTTTTTTTTAGTTGAAGTCTCACTCTGTTGCCCAGGCTGGAGTGCAGTGGCACGCTCATGGCCACCGCAGCCTCCACCTGCTGGCTTCAGCTGATCCTTCTGCCTCAGCCTTCCAAGTAGCTGTAACTACTGGCTCACGCCACCACGACTGGCTAATTTTTTTTAATGATTTATCATAGAGACAGGGTCTTGCCAAGTTGCCCAGGCTGATCTTGAACCCCTGGGCTCAGGCAGTCCTCTCGTCTCGGCCTCCCAAAGTGCTGGAATTATAGACATGAGTCATCACACCCGGCTAAGAAATGGATGTTAACAGATCTCCCAAATAAAGAATAAGAAGTATTTGGTGGCCTGAATGGCACCATTTTAAACCTAGCTATCCAGAAAAATGATGGTACCATAGGTAGCACTAACAGAAGAGGAGACGGTAAAAAGGAGAAGCGCAAGAATAAAATGCTTGATGATTCCTGGAAAATACACCAAACGGGAAACCAAAAGTTCTGTACCATACATTGCATTGTCTTGGACAAGTCGCCTAAGTTTCCTCATCTATAAAATTAAGAGGTTGGGTTGAATTAGATATCCGAGAGGTACATTTTGGCTCTAAAATGCTGAGATTTTCAATGTTTTTCAAGTGTTAGCAATATGTAAAAAAAACCATCCAGAAGAAATGTAAACATTCACTGTGCCATCTCAGGGGAAAGGTTAGGACTGGAGTGAAGCTTTAGCTGTCTTCTAAGCTGAAGCAATAATTCAAGCCATGAAAGAAGATGAAACCTTTTGTGAAAAAATTTAGTCAGAGAAAAAGGCCAAGACCTGAACCTAGAGAAACACCCACACTTTGGCAGAAGTGGGGCCATTAAGGAAGCTAGACATTGCTGCCAGATAGTTAAGAGGAGAATGAGGATAGTGAGCTGTCATGGGATCCTAAGGAGGAGAATTTCAGTAGGCAGCATCAAGAGTGTCAGATGATACAGAGCGGGAAGGACAATGCCTTTGTAAAGGCTTCAGCTGTTGATTAGGTGGAAGCTATATTATAATACCGATTCTGGCCTCATCAGTGATTGCAAAAGGTGCAAAAAAGGTGAAAGCAGTGGAAGCTAGGCTACAAGGGGTTAAATATTGACTGGTATGAAGGAATCAGAAAGAGTAGATGACTGTCAAGAATTATGGAAAAATAAGAAAGAGGACATTTAGCCTCGAGTGTATTCAAGTAGGAGGAATCTGATATTTGCAGGAGGAATAAATGTTATGGGGAACAATTTGAAGTTATATGGTAAAGAGGGGATACATGATGAAGTAAATGTTCCAGAGGTGAAAGATAATCAAAATACAAATGGAGAGGTTATCTTAGAAACAAGGCCATATTCACTGAGAGCAGAAGCCTTGAGAAATGGGGGAAAGAGTATAACTAGCTGTGAGAGACATACTGCCAGGTGTGGTGGCTCAAACCTGTAATCCCAGCACTTTGGGAGGCCGAGGCGAGAGAACTGCCTGAGCCCAGAGGTTTGAGATCAGCCTAGGCAATTTGGCAAAACCTTGCCTCTCCAATAAATAACTAGCCAGGCATGGTGGCGCATGCCTGTAGTTCCAGCTACTTGGAAGACTGAAACAGAAGGATCGCCTGAACCCAGCAGATCTAGGCTGTGGTAGCTATGAGTATGCCACTGCACTCCAGTCTGGGTGACAGAGTGAGACTCTGACTCAAAAACAAAGAAAGGAAACATGCTAAGGAGCCAAAGAACAATGACTAAGATGACAGTGGCCAGATCCTCTATAGAGGCTTAGGATGGGGACAGAAATAGTTTGGGTGGAAAGTGGGACAAATCAGAGAGAGTAATACACATGGATACAATCATGGACTTTATTTTTGCCACCTTACACAATGGACTAGCTGTCCTTAGTCTATCTAGAGTACATCTAGATGCGTTTTTTTTTTTTTTTTTGAGTTGGAGTCTTGCTCTGTCGCCCAGGCTGGAGGGCAAGGACAAGGCCCAGTGTCTGAGGGGTCCCTCTACCTCCTTAAAGCAGGCAACCACAGTGGCTATTTTGGCTCTTGAGTCTTTCTCCAGCAGCAGAAACTTACATATGCACATACTTACAAACATCAACAGTGCCCATCAAAGCAGAGATATTTCAGAGCAGAAGAACCTGCTAGTCTGGGCTAGCTGGAAGATTACATGGGTGAGAGACACAAAGGTAAAGGTACTAGTCTCTGAGCCTGAAGGGAAAAATAAACCAAACTCAGAATGCTGTAACTTTCCCAAGGGCGTTCCCTAGGAAAACAGCAGCAGAGAGTTCCTTTCCTTCTCCCATAGGACTTATATTGTCCCATCCAGACTCTAACTTGGTGGAGCTCATGTTTTCAATAATTCCTGTCCCTGTCCCTTTTCTTCTTCTTTTCTGCAGCTTAGACCGTAAAGACTGGTATTTGAGGCAAAGTCTTCAATTTCCCCCAATCAGCAAACTGTTTAGGTAAAAAACGTCTTTAATCAGAAAGGATTTATCTTCCCTCAACGCAAATACACACATTAGAAGTAAAAACATATACATACATATTTACACAAATGAGAAACCAGAGAGGACAGTCACATGCCCTGGGTTAGGGGTTAAGAAGGTGAGCATCAGAAGCAACTGGAGGATGGCTTCTCATCTGCTCTAGGTGTCCTACAGTCATCTCTCTGGCCAGGGTGGGTAAGCTGGAAGGAGACAGGGTGTGGTTCCAGTCTGATGGCAAAGTTACTGGCAAACTGTAGCAACGAGGCCCCTCTCCAGATAGTTTCATAGGATCACCAGGGATGACAGGGGATGCTGTGGTAGGTGGAACTGGAGTGCTTGGGGCAGAGTGGGTGAAGGGCTGCTGCACTCCATGCTGGAGGAAAAGGATGACACCAATGCTGGTTCCAGCGCCTAAAGGACCATGGCTGAAGGAGATGGTAGCTGGGGAACTGAGAGGGGGGTTGCAAATTGGAGTGGTATGGATCCAGGTGAGGTTCATAGCTGGCCATTCTGTGAGATGCCAAGGCTGCTTTGGTTTCAAAACTAGATGTCCTAGATGTGCCTGGTCCATCTTCTCCACAGGAGGTGCAGGAGAGGCAGCAGCTGAATCACTGTAGTGGCTTGGAAAATGCTGGGGAGGAGAGAAATGAGAAAAAAAACTGTGGAAAAAGCTTTCGGATGAGCTCTACACAGTTACTTAAACCTCTGCTTTCCTCGGGAAGTCAGTTTCAATGTAAACATACCTTGTTTTATCCTACATACATTCTTGCCAGACCATGATTAAATAAAATTTTGAGTAATCAAATTATACTTCTATATATTCAAAAAATAGTGGAAGCCAGGCATGGTGGCTTATGCCTGTAATCCCAGCATTTTGGGAGACAGGGGCAAGAGGACTGCCTGAGACCGGGGGTTCAAGGCCAGCATGGACAACTTGACAAGACCTCATATCTACAATCAATTTAAAAAGTTAAGTGGGCGTGGTAGTATGCATCTGTGGTTCCAGCTACTTGGAAGGCTGAGGCAGGATTGCCTGAGGTCAGTAGGTCGAGGCTGTGTAGCTGTGAGTATGCCACTGTACTCCAGCCTGGGTGATAAGAGAGAGACTGACTCAAAAAAAAAAAAAAAAAATAGAGGATCTACTATATTAAGCACTGCATATCCAGAGATGAGCAAAACAATAAAACCAGCAGTCCTATAGTTTCTCATTATTTATAAATAATTACTTTTAGCCGGGCTCAGCCTGTAATCCCGCGCCTTTGGGAGGCTTAGGTGAGTAGATTGCCTGAGCCTGTGGGTTCAAGACCCGCCTGGGCAGCAAGACCTCATCTCTACAATAAATAAAAAAATCAGCCGGGCATGGTAGCGCATGCCTGTAATTCCGGCTACTTGGAAGGCTGAGGTGGAAGGAATGCCGGAGCCCAGCAGGTTGAGGCTATGGTGGCCGGGAGTGGCCACTGCACTCCAGTCTGGGCGACAGAGTGAGATTTCCAACTCAAAAAAAAAACAAAAAAAAAAAAAACTTTTAAAATCTTTAAAGAAAAACCCATTTTTAAATTGGAATCATTTCCCAATTTCTGTATTTTAATGTCTAATTTTCTATGTTGAGTTCTTTGAGACCTGTAAATTAACATGCAGGCAAGATCCTGCCTTTTTTTTTCCTAGTCAAGGGTATCACTGTCTTCCAGGCTGGAGTACAGTGGCTCAATCACAGTTCACCACAGCCTCGACCTCCTGGGCTCAGGTCCTTCTGACTCAGTCTCCTGAGTAGCTGGGACTACAGGTGTGTGCCACTGTGCCCGGCTAATTTTTTTGTACAGATGAGATCTTGCCATGTTGCCTAGGCTGGTCTCAAACTCCTGGGCTCAAATAATCTTTCCACCTGGTCTCCCAAAGTGCTGGGATTACAGGTGTGAGCCACCATGCCTGGCCTGCTGCTTATTTTCTAATCAAATATTCTCACAGCAATAATAACCATGGTTGATTGAAAACAAGGACTGGCAATTATCTTCAGGAGACTCTCTTCTTCTCCATTTTTTAAATGCCCTCTAAATACCCCATTATTTGAAGTCACAGAAAATAGGTCACTTCTACACCAGGTCTAAGAATCTATCAACACTTGCTCCAGGGGTGCCCTTTCCTGCACTCCAAATGATATACCTCTTATGACCAGTCCTTGAAACCCAGTGTAAACTCACAGGCTTCCAGAGGGTTTGACACAAGGATACTCAGGCAGGAGTGAAAAGAGGGAGGGGGAAGGGTTTTAGGGGCAGTAGAGAAAAAAAGATTTGCAGAGAGAAGCTGAGGCATCTTCCTGCATGAATCATCTGGTCAGGTAAAAAGCCTTTTTGATCTATGCAAAACGCAGATAAGCTGCAACATGAGGGATGGGATTAAACTTTATGGAGATCTTCCCCAGTGATCCAAACAAAATAGAACAACAACAAAAAAACCCTAGAAATCAAGACAATGCAGGAAGTTTAGGCATTCCTTTGCCTTAAAAGAAACTTGAAGAAAAGACTTAGAAGAAAATGGAAGGGAGAGCCCATTTCTATGTGCACGTTTCATTTCCTTGGTTATTTTCCCACCTATTTCTCAGGTTTTTAAGTTCTTTTTTCTTTTGAGTTGGAGTCTCACTCTGTCACCAAGGCTGGAGTGCAGTGGCACGCTCACAGCCACTGCAGCCTCGACCTGCTGGGCTCAGGTGATCCTTCTGCCTCAGCCTTTCAAGTAGCTGGAACTACAGGTGAACGCTACCACACCCAGTTAAGTTTTTGATTTATTGTAGAGACGAGGTCTCATCAAGTTGCCCAGGCTGGTGTCGAACGCCTGGGTTCAGGCAGTCCTCTCACCTTGGCCTCCCAAAGTGCTGGGATTACAGGTTAAGTTCTTACCTTGGTCAGCTGATGCCTGCTACCATCCAATGATGACTTCTGGGCAGTTATATGGGGAAACCAAGTCTTTAACATCCCTTCTACCTGTAGCAGGGTTCCTAGATAACGTTCCCTGTGAAAAGAACATTTTTAAAGATGATATTAATTGAAAAAAGAAATAGGACAGAAATTGATAAATCTCCTTTTATGAGGTCCCAAGGAAAGAACAGGGTGACTTACCCCATCTGTGGCTTCTGCAAAACACCTACAATACGCTGAATCCTGTCCATTGCCACACTCTGCTGGAAACTGCTTAGTCCTTGGGTTAGGAAAGAGAAAGATCAAGGGCATTCAAGATGTAGTCAGGTAAGGGAAGAACAGAGATTAAAACTGATTCACCTAAAGAAATTGTCATATAAGCAAAAAAAAGGAATAATACTGGCCCCAAACAAAAACTTAAGAGAAATACACATTAAAAAGGAGAAAGAGAAAGAAACACAGCCCAAATAAATGCAACTAATTAGAAAATTACCTCTCTCAAAACGACCCATCTTCAGCCCATTCAGTAGGTCTGTGAGAGGGGGGATAAATCCTTGGAGTTCTTTACACTGTAGAAAAAATAGGACAAAGGCTACGAGAAAACCGAGGACTGCCCACACTAGTAATGATTCTTCCTCCACCTTCAAATCTGGGACCCTCACTGGGTCCATATCAACCAGCCAGGCGCTAAGCCACTTCAGTTAAGTGTCGCCTTTCTCCTACCTTCTGAGCAAACAGCAGGTCTCCTTCTGTGGTACAACCCTGGATGTTTACACTGGTCTCCAATTCACCATCTCTTGATCTTCTGACCCCAGATCCTGCCATAGGAGAAGTCAAGCCTCGTGGTTCCGGGCGAGATGCTGTATGTTGGTTACTGGAAACCTTGGATCGATGCCTGCAGCGGATAGGACCTGGGCTGGGCCGCAAACCTCCTCTCTGCCCAGCAGTATCTGGCCTGGGCCCAGGGGCTCCCTTGTCCTCCCTCTCACTATCGGAGGGGTAGCCAAAGTCACTATTCAATGGGGAGGTGGAAAAAGAGGAAGAGAGAGAATAGGAGGAACAGGAAGAAACGCTAGATGGAGAATCCATAGGTCCAGAAGCAGGGGCTGGAGAGCAGCTCCCGGAGTACCCAAAGATCGGAACCTGCAACTGAAGAGCAAAGCAAGGGAGTTTGAAACTGGAGTCTAAGGATTAGAAAACAGACGGGGAGACTGGGGTGTACTGCGTAGAATAACACCTCTTCTCCCCCTCCCCAATATCACCTGTCTCAGAGAACAATAGAAAAAGTCATCCCCCCACCCCCACCAATTAAGAAACTGGGGCTGCCTCTCCAGCCTCCGCAGAGCAGCTGGCGGCCTCACACGGCCTTGGTTCTTTTCTTTCCTCTCAATTCAGAGTAAATAGCTGACTGGAATGACAGCTTCCCCTCCGCCCGCTGTTCCTCGGTACTGTGCCCCAGCCTGATCCCGCCGCAAGCCTCTCCACCTGAGGCCACGCCACCAGCAAACGGTAAATCTGGGCACCCCAACCCACCTAGCGACCCTATGGGGCCGCGCCCACAGAGACCAGCCTACTGCCCTTCCCCAATCTTTCAGTCACAATCCCTGCGCGGGTCCCTGTCTGGTCGCGTCTGCCACGTGATACAATTCCCCCAAGATCTGCATTCAGTTCCCAAACCCACTTCCTCTGGGTGCAGTCCTTCCCAGCAGCTCGCTGTCCTCCGAATCTCCTTACCCGGCTCAGCCTAAGCTCCGTCTCCAGGGCCGTCTCAGTCTCTCCGGGTCTCGGCTACCCACCTCCGCCTCTCTCACTGGGCCCCGCCCCTTACCCCTCCCAGACACGTGCGGCTCGGCACGTGCCTCCCCCTGCGTACACAGATCTCGCGCCCTCACTGGTTGTCTGGCCGGTAGCACGTGACCTCGTTAGTGAAGTTTACAGCCTATTTGCTACAGTACAAAAGAGCTCAGCCAATAGAGAGGCAGCGAGATGGTGATTGGCTGGAAGGGAAGCATTTCGTGCTCCGCCCCTACATGCGGCTCCCGGAGAGGACCCGGTGATGAGAAAAGGAGGAGGATAGAAAAAGAGTGGAAAAGAAGGGAGGGGAGGAAGAGGGCGGAACCCGTGGCCTTAAATAGGATGGTGATGCGCCAGAGACGCGCGAGTTGAGTGTTCAGAGACTGGTTGTGCTACTGAAGGCGTGCGCCTCGGAACGTGGGGCTCTCCCTCCCCCCTCCTTCCGCCTCCAGAGCCAACTCCTCTAGCCCCTTCCTGGAGCGCCTCCGCTCACGAGCGCAGCACGTGGAAACCATCAGCGACTTGGGTCTGCAACGTGTGTGAGAGAATGGATGTGTGACACCCTGTATCCTCTCTCCGCGGCCCAGCCCTCGTGACTCCCCGGTCTCTGTTTCACCCTCCCCTCCTCTCTCTCCTCCAAGTTGGGTGCCCTGCGGGGTGAGGAGGGTGGGGACTGCGGCCGAGAACACCGCGTCCTCTCTCGGGCTCCCGCTGGGGCGGCTCCTACAGCCCTTTCCTTACATAACCTACCACGCACGTTACCAGCTCAGATGCCAGCCCGCCACGACTCTAGAGGTCAAAGCTAAACTCAGTAGTTCCTTTTTTTGCCGGGACTCCTCCGGCCCCCGCGCCTTGAATTCTCTGATTCCGAGCACGCGAACAGAGTGGAGTAGGTCCCTGGTCTCCTAGGTTATGGTTTTGTCCACCTTAGATTTCTTCATTTTTCCCCTTGAGAAGATTCTAAAGGCTTTGAAGGAGAGAAGGAGGCAAGTCCAGAATTTAGAGTTTCAAAAGTAACTGGGACGTTACTATTGTCGTTACCTCCTCGCATTTTGAGAGGACAATAGAGAGAAGGGGAGCGGGAGCCCAGGGACTGTAGGCTTGTTGAAAATGTGACATGGGAGAGACCGCAAGGGGGCAGCCCAGTTCTGATTAGGGTCCTGAAGATAGTTTTAAAAAGTGTTTCTTAAAGTGAGTTTGTCCCTGCCACAATTACTAACTGCAAAAGGCACACTGTTGGACGGGGGTGGGGTGGGGGGGAGTGTGAATATTTTAAATCTATTCTAAGTGGTTTTTGATATTTTCCATTATGTGCTTATTTTATTTTTAAAAAGGTTATAAATAAACCTCAATCCGTAGCCCTGAGGACACTGTTTTAACACCATATCTAATAAAATAAAACAAAGAATTAGAGGAAATTATGAACTGTGAATAAACCTGTTGTCCGTGGGTGCACTTCTTCAGCCTTCCCAAAACTGCAAGTTTATTCACAGTCCACAGTTAACCTCTAATTCTTTTGTCACCAAACTCCCTTTCTAATTTATCCTTCTTGCCCCCAAATCCTGGTGCACTCTTTAATGTGACTTTAGAACAGACGCTCGTGAAGGAGTAGACAGCACTAAATTATTTTATTTATTATTTATTTTATCTTCCAATTTCCTCTTGCCAAACAAGAGTCACAGCAGCCTTTTCCCACCTAAAAAAGTAAAGAAAGAAAGAAACAGGGTCAGGGGACCTAGGAGACCCCTTCTGCCTTCCACCTATGAAACCTGCCCGGATTTCATATTCGGAGCTGGGATTTGCCTGTGATATCTCCTGGGAGAGATGTGTCCCCTTCCCTCCTCACTCTGTCCTCTTCCTGCTAAATCTCTTTATGCCTGACAGTTATTTGGAATTCCAACTTAAATTCTTTCCCTGTAGTATAGCTCTCTTGTCTTCTCCTTCCAGCCTCCCTGTACGTTAGAGAACCACCACCCCTTCTGCCTTTGAACTTTGCCCCTTGACTCTCTTCAGGTTGTAGGACCTGCCCACTTTGCCCTCTGGCACTTGCCACACCTTGAAATATGGCCAGGGTGGGACCACCTCTGCTTCCTCAGGCCACATTGGAAGTCTGGAGGGTTTTTTTCCTCCATTCCAACTGTCTCTGCTCTAGGAAATCCTGAAGTCTTCCTAGTTCAGAAAATTGAAGGGCTCTTCTCACAAAAGTCTGCCTCAACATCTCCTAGACTTCTTTAAGATTAAATAATAACACAATTTTAAAAAATATGGACCCCTCTTCCTTCTTTAAGCAGCCGAGAATTGACCAGGCTGGAAACACTAGCCAGAGATACTGGTAAGAATTCCTTCATAGACTCCCCCAAGGCCAGTGTTTACACTCTTACCTTCTACGTGAAATACATCCCCCCCTGAATGAGAGCCCACGACAGCAGGAGGGTCACAGGACTCTGCAGACTGGACACAGCACCATTCAGATCTGGTTTCTGCTAAAATACAGACATTCCCCCACAGTAGGCCAGTGTCATTCATCCTCCCACTTTTCCCACCAGAAAGATAGCCACCTCTTTCCACCAACCTCTGCCTTCCTTTCCTTTGAGTTTTGTGAAAGTTCCCTCCCTCTTACCCATCACCATAAGAAGTCCTTACCTCTGTGCCTTTCAGCTATCCCTGACCATACCAGGGAGGCCCCAATTCAATTCAGTGACACCTATTTTTAAATCTATTATGTGCATGATACTATGCTAGTCACTGTGCTAGGTGCTATAGGGAGGAACATAAATGTGAATAAGATATAGTTCCTGTCCTCAAGGAATGTACAATCTAATGGGAGCCTACTATATATGTTAAAAAGACTTACACTTTTCTTTTTTTTTTTTTGGTGCCGAAACCCGGGATCGAAGGACTTACACTTTTCATTCTTACTTGCTTCTCCTGTCAGTATTCAACTAAATGCGGGCTGCTCTTTGGTCCTGTTCCCCTTTCCAGCTATTGCTTCTCTTTTTCATTACCAGATTTTTTAGATAGTTGGTTGATATTTGCTTCCATTTCCTCATTATGTACATTCTCTTTAACTCCATGAAATCTAGCTAGCTTTTCTCCAACCGCTCAATTAAACTACTGGTTTTTTTTGCGTCACAGACTCTGTCACCCAGGCTGGTGTGTGCAGTGGCATAATCACAGCTACAGTAGCCTCAACCTCCTGGGCTCAGGTGATCTTTCTGCCTCAGCCTTCTAAGTAGCTGGGACAATAGGCACATGCCATCATGCCCAATTTTTTAAAAATTTACTGTAAGGAGAAGGTCTTGCCATGTTGCCCAGGCTGGTCTCAAACTCCTGGGTTCAGGCAATCCTCTCACCTTGGCCTCCCAAAGTGCTGGGATTATGCGCATGAGCCATTGTGCCAGCCATCTCCTTGTTTGATTCCTTTTCCTTCTACTGACTACAAGCACAGTCACTGGCCTTTTGAGCTTCTGTATGTACTGGCTCTGATAAGCTCATTTACTTTCGTAACTGTGAATTTGCACTTGGAACTCTATCCCTGACCTGGTTGTTCAGCTACCTTTAGAACACCTTCATAAGGCTGTCACCTAAATTCAGCTTGGCCAATACCAAATTCATAACTTCCTTCTAAATCACTCCAGCCTCCCATTGTTCCTATTTTGGTCAACCATTTCCCCAGATACTCATTTTAAAAACCTCATTCTGTTGCCCAGGCTGGAGTGCAGAGGCACGATCACGGCTACCACAGCCTCGACCATCCTTCCACCTCAGTCTTCCAAGCAGCTGGGACTACAGATGTGCACCATCATGCCTGGTTAATTTTTTTATTTACTGTAGACACAAGGTCTCGCCATGTTGCCCACCAAGTCTTGAACTCCTGGGCTCAGGCAGTCGTCTCACCTCTGCCTCTCAAAGTGCTGGGATTACAGGTGTGAGTCATCACGCCTGGCCATGAAATTATTATTGAAGCAAGGAATTTTCTTCAAAATAGTTCTGATTTTTCTTCTCTCCATTTATAATGCCATTTCTGTAGTCCAGATTGTTTCTGGAACAATGCAAATCTCTACAAAATCACATCCTGCATAAAACCAGATAAATAGTTCTTCTAAAATACCACTTTTCATCAGGTTTTTACTATAATAAAGAACCTACCAGACTCCCTATTGATTATGAGCCCAAACTTCATCCATGTCAGACTCTCTAGAATTTGCCCTATCTTGCCGTATGTGAAATTACCAAGCAAGCATTAGGAACCTTCTACATTTTATTTTATTTTCCTCTCAACATACCCTCTACTTCAGTCATACCCCATCTGCTAAACATACTGGGCGTGTTCTAGACCCTTTACCTGTGCAACTATTTCAATCTTGGAATAAATATTCTTCCTCCTAATTGATTTCATCTTTTCACAAGTTCCAACCAATCAAAAACTCACCTATTCATCAAGGTGTATCTTAAGCACAATCATCTCTTGAAAGCCTTCCAGACAATTCTAGCCTATACTGATCTCTCTCCATACACTGGCTAAACCACTTGCCTGTGTCATATGCTTTCAAATGTGTATATGTAATTTAACATTGTAGCATACCTTTTCACTTCTAAATGTATTATAAATGTAAACTTGAGTTTTATAAATTCCTTGAGGGCAATAACAATATCATAGATTTCTTTTTCATTAGGATCGGCATCCTCAGCAACCTCAGGCATAGATTACATACACATTAGGTACCACTGAAGTGAAATTTTTTTTTTTGAGTAGGAGTCTCACTCTGTTGCCCAGGCTGGAGTGCAGTGGTACATTCACAGCCATCGCAGCCTTGACCTGCTGGGCTCAGGCGATCCTTCAGCTTCAGCCTTCCAAGTAGCTGGAACTACAGACGTGTGCCACCACACCTGGCTAATTTTTTGATTTATTGTAGAGCCAAAGTCTCACCAAGTTGCCCAGGCTGGTCTTGAACCCCTGAGCTCAGGCAGTCCTTTCGCCTCCACCTCCCAAAGTGCTAGGATTACAGGCGTAAGCCACCATGCCCAGCTGAACTGAAATTTGCACCACATCTTTCCAGTGTTCCAGACACAAGGTTAGTATTACATCTCAGTGAAAGAGATGATGGACAAGTTGAGATGAACACCTGCATTGAAGCACTAGTCATTTGGTTCCCCCGTTCACCAAAGTCTGATACCCCAGCCCTCTGTCTACTCCATGTCACTAGACTTGGAATCTGTCTAGGGCAAGGGATGTCTTGTCTCCCTTCCCCAATCCCCAATTAACTCACTGCTTTCGTTGTTACTGGTTTCACGGTTACAGGCTTCTGACGGTCTGCCCATTTTGTTTCAGGACTAATGGTAGTCTCCACGGCTTCGGTTACCACCTTATCCAACCTGTTCTACCCTCCGTGGGATTGGGAAACATAGAGTTATCATCTTCTCCATCCAGCATCCTCACAGCTTCTCTATTTAGAGTTCTCCCCCTCACCACCTCTCCCCGACCCAAAGACTTAAGCTCAGGGATCCTTCCTGTCCTGTGCTTGCATGGATTATGCACTCGTCTCATTCAAAAGTCCCTTGACTCAAAGACTTTCCATCCCCAGTATCTTAGCAAACTTCCTGGGTTCTGGCTTTCCTCTTCCTTCTCCTCTCCAACTGTGGTTATGACCCTACCTTCCAAGGGGCATACTCTCTTTCTGACTCTGTACTTTAAACCCGTCTCAGTTTTAGTTTCTCTGTCTACCTATTTTATTTTATTTTATTGAGTTGGAGTCTCACTGTGTCTCCCAGGCTGGAGTGCAGTGGTACACTCCCGGCCACTGCAGCCTCGACCTGCTGGGCTCCGGCGATCCTTCCGCCTCAGCCTTCCAAGTAGCCGGAACTACAGGTGCATGCTACCACGCCCAGCTGATTTTTTGATTTATTGTAGAGATGAGGTCTCACTGCCCAGGCGAGTCTTGAACCCGCAGGCTCAGGCAATCAACTCACCTCAGCCTCCCAAAGGCGCGGATTACAGGCTGAGCCACCGAGCCCGGCACTTCAGCCTTCTAAGTAGCTGGAATCACAGGTGCTTGTGACCACGCCTGGCTAATTTTTTGATTTATTGTAGAGACGAGGTCTCACCAAGTTGCCTAGGCTGGTCTCGGACTCCTGGGCTCAAGTAATCCTCTAGCCTCTGCCTCCCAAAGTGCTGGGATCACAGGTGTGAGCAGCCAGCCTAGTTTCTCTTCATCTTATTCACTTTTATTTCTGCTCATGAATTACATTTCAGCATTGCCTAATTTCTTTTTAACTGTTACTTATCCTGACCCTCATCGATGTAGAGGTCACTCACCTGCCTGTCCTCTGACTCAAACATGGAATAATCAATGGTGAAATTTGCACTAAAGTCATCTGTGGAGAAGAAAGAAAATAAGTAGTAATAAAGGAGAAAAGTAACTCTAGATCTGTAAGTGAAAAAGGAAGAAATACTTCAGTTTGCTCAATTTTTAAAATGTGTTGGTACAATCCAATCTTAATTAACTCTAATGTTAAAAATGTTTGTGAGCTGGGTATGGTGGCTCATGCCTGTAATCTCAGCACTTTGGGAGGCAGAGGCAAGAGGTCTGCCTGAGCCCAGGGGTTTGAAACAGTCTGAGCAGCTTGGCAAGACCTTATCTTTGCAATAAATAAAAAAAATTAGCCAGGCGTGGTGATGCATCCCTGTAGTTCCAGCTGTTTGGAAGGCTGAGGTGGAAAGATTGTCTGAGCCCAGCAAGGTGAGGCTGGGGTGGCTGTGAGCTTGCCACTGCACTGCAGCCTGGGTGACAGAGTGAGACTCCAACCCCCCCCCCAAGTTGTGAATGTGTATGCATTTATATTTTCAATCTGGTATCTAAAATAATTTACAGAGCCAGGAGTGGTGGTTCATGCCTGGGAGGCAGAAGCAAAGGATTCCTTGAGCCCAGGGGTTTGAGATCAGCCTAGGCAACTTAGTAAGACCTCATTTCTACAATAAATCAAAAAGTCAGCCAGGCATAGTGGCGCACACCTGTATGCCAACTACTTAGAAGGCTGAGGTAGAAGGACCGCCTGAATCCAGCAGGTGGAGGCTGCAGTGGTAATGAGCGTGCCACTGCACTCCAGCCTGGGAGACAGAGTGAAACTCCAACTCAACAAACAAACAGAAATTTACAAATTTGAAAATTTTCAAGTTGTTTCAGCCATCTTCCAAAGAATTAAAAATCACTATCTTGAAAAATAACCTCACAAGTCTTGATAGTTTGTGCTCATAGCCAAATTTTTCTCTGAGTTGTTTGCAGAGTGAAGAGCAAAGTCTCAGAACTAAATATCCCTGGAACCTTCCTCCAGTCTGTTGAGGGTTGGAGCCTTTCATGTACTCACCATAACTGGGGGTGACTGTGTAATAATAGGCCACCTGATAATAATCATCCTCTTCCAGCCTTTCTTCATCCTCATATTCTTGTCCTATGGGGACAAAGACTACAGGTCAAGGGGCATCTGGAACTCCTTACCAACAGAAGAATACCTGGAGATGACCTCAGCTCTACTCATTTTCTTTCCTTCTGCCTCCCCTCCAAGGGTCATATGCTCTTCCTGCCTCTGTGCCTTTAAACCCTTCTCAGTCTCTGGGCTCCATATCTGTAACGAAGCCTGTCCCTTGGGCCCTTTCAATCCAGGAACAGAAAACGGATCCCTTTTGCACACTATAAACCCCAAGGGAGAACTAACCCTAAAAAATATAGGAAGGGAGAGACCAGAAATTAAAACCTCCAACTCTTCTATTCCATATGCTCTGGACCATTTTGTATTTGTGAGAGATTGTCTCTCATCAGCTCTATTCAGCGTCTCCTACAAAGAACTAACATACACCCTTAGGCTTTTGGATTTCAGTTTTAGTTCCAGCTTCACTGCTAACTAGTGGAAAGACCCTGAACAATCCATGCAGCATCCGCTTTCTTAAAATGAGTCATCTGGACTCCATGACCCATCTCCGTTCATTTTTCTTCCCTTCCAGAACTAAAAATATGTGGCTTTGATATGATTGAGTTGAGAACTCGAGGTCTCCTGCTCAGCACTTTCCTGCGCCCCTTGAATGCTTTTCCTTCAGTTCCAAGCTAATGACACAGGAATCTGGAGGAAAAGGAAACAGTGAGGCACACCTGGCAGACTGGGAACAAAGGAGGGAAGGAGTCAAGCTACTCTTGGGACCCTGGTCCTGATGGCAGCCAAGTTTCCACGACCCCAAAGGTTACCCCACATCTGTATCTTTGCTAATACTCTCTAGGTAAGGAGATACTCTGGCTACTAGTTCCACGCTGTCCCATCTTCCAAGAGTCCACCTTTCTCCTTCACTCTCACTTTAGTGCCTCTCATCTAGTTCAGCTTCCTGGTGATGGACAACTGAGGTCAGTCTTGCTAGGACCTCGCTGGGTCTGGAGCTCCATCCTCCTCCTTTGACGGGACTCTGCTTTCCTCCCCCTTTCCTGCTTCTGCATTCCAGAGCTCCCCCTCTGCCCTAGCACTGGACCCTCGCACAGATGAGAAAGCTCTACCACTCCCCTTGGAAATGCAACTCTCACTCACTCCTTATTTTTTCCCTCCCACCCCAATTTGTGTCTCTTGACAGAGACCGGGCACAAAAGCTCAGGGAGAGAAGTGTACTTACCCAGGATAAGTGGCACAGCAAAGATGGCTACAAAGAAGACATCCATTCTGGATTCTGCACTATTGCTGTGAAAGTCAAAAAAGGAAATTACAGCGTTTCCCACCAGAGTCACCCCGCCTCCCCTCCTCCAAAGCAGGGCAGGAGCTGCAGCCACTCTTCTCCCAGGGGGCAGAACTCTCCGCCTACTTGCTGACTGACTAGATCTTTGGTTATGACCAGTTCTCAGCCAGAGATTCCCAAACTGACAGAGACAAAAGTAGCTTTTGATGTTGACATGTTGCAGTTGTTTATTATTTTATTATTTTTTTTTATAGAAACACTTGCTATGTCACCAAGGCTGGTTTCGAATTCCTGGGCTCAAGCAATCCTCCTGCCTCGGCCTCCCAAAGTGCTGGGATTACAGGCATGAACCATCAAGCCTGGCCAATGGCCAACGTGCGTGGGTTGCAGATTCCTCCCCGCCCCCCAACATGTTTATTGAGCTCCCTCAGCCCTAGATGAGATCCATTCAGGATCTAATCCCACTGCCACTAACAAAAATAAAAAGTGGCTACCAAGGAGTTTCCCCTCTTTCCTCCTTTCTTCCCTCCCAGGTCTCACAAAAAGCTCACCCTTTCTCTCACCATTCCTTACTTACCGTCACCATCCAGAGTTGCCCCTCTTTCTCCTTCTCTTTTCTTGGAGACATGAGGTCTCGCTATGTTGCTTAGGCTGGTCACGAACTTCTGAGCTCAACAGTCCTCTTGCCTTGGCCACAAAGTGCTGGAAATACAGGCGTGAGCCACTGCACCCAGCCTTGTGTTGCCCTTCTCTCTGAGACTTAATCGCAGTCTCTTTTCATCACAGTGAAAATGTTTTGAGGAAGGAGTGAACATTTTCCTAGACTGAAAATAGTCCCTTTCTTCTGCCTATCTTGGACTACAGAGGATAGGAGCAATATTTACCCATCTTTGTCTGACTCACAAAGCACCTGCTGCATGGCATCTGATAAAAATCTCTCAGCCACAGTCAGCTATTTCCTCCAACCTCACCTCACCTCTTTCTCAGGATAGAAGAAGGGAGGAAGCAGGCAGTCTCTTTCCCTACTGTAGGTGCCCCGCCCTCCCTCATGCTTTCAGGTACTTCATGTGGTCCCTTCATTTACACGTTCAGCGTGGAGTTCTTATCCTTCGCTCTGCTTTGGTATTTCCCATTTTCATGCAATTCAGAAACATTTAGCAACTTATGTGCTGGGCACAGTGTGCCAGACCTGGTCTGACAGGCAATCCAGAGCTCACAGGCAGGGGAATAATAGAAGACAGTTTGTTTTGTTTTGTTGGAGTTGGAGTGTCACTCTTGTTGCCCAGGCTGGAGTGCAATGGTCACAGCCACCCCAACCTCAACCTGCTGGACTTAGGTGATCCTTCCACCTCAGCCTTCCAAGTAGCTGGAACTATACACGCACACCACCACGTGTTTTGTTTTTTAAGGGAGTTAGTATCTACTTAACATCTACTATGAGTCAGGCACTATGCAAGATCTCTGTGGAACTACCCATGAAAAACATAGGTTTAGAGCCCGCTCTCAACTGTCTGAGGATGCTGCAGTAACAGCTCACAGGAGAGATGAGAAGAGGGGTCTCATCTCTGTCTCTTCACCTGGCAGTGCCTGCTGGGCCCAGAAGCAGGATGCAATGGAGGCTTAAGCACTGGCCAGGGTGCTCCCACCCACTCAATCTGATTGGGAAATGATCTGTCATGTAAATCTATATAATCTATTCCTCATCTCTTTTCTAGAATTTCCTGGGAAAAAGATATAAAACACCTGTGTGGGTGTACATATATGCATTAAATCATAAATCAGTTCTAGGAAGGATGGAAGGATGCCTGGTTCTCTTTGAACAGTTTTTATAAGTTTTTGGTACTTTGATTATACTCTCAAAAACAAGAGTCCAGATTTCCTTGCCTTCCCATCCTCAGCCTCCTTTGCCTAAACATCCTCCCTGGGGACTAACCCCTCCCCATCCAAGTGAGTGTACAATACTCTCCTCTCTTACTTTAGCTATTTAAAATTTTTTACTCTAATATGCAACCCCTTTCTCCACCCTGAGGAAAAGACACCACTGAGGTTCATTTTTCAGAAAATAAATAGAGGAAATATGACATAAAAGGAAGGGGGTGTCACTTTCCTTTAACTCCATCGCTCTGACTGCTTTTTAACTCCCGAGTTCCCTCAAACGCCCTCCTGTCACTTCCTAACATTTCTGTCCAGGCTCCTCTTCTCCCTGATCCTCTTGTCCTGACAGATGAAGCTCTCCTTACTTAGCGATATACGGTATGTATTCCATGTTTACCAGACTGGCCTGACCAGTCCTACTTTTAAGTCTAACCTTCATCCCTTAGGCAGCAGCTCTAGCCCATTTCCTCTCATTCAAGTAAGAACAATGCCCGCCGTCCCTATCTCCCTGCCCGCTATCCTGTGCTCTCTTTGTATTTGTCCCTTAGATTCAAACAGGATCTTCCCCCGTAGCCTTTAAGAAGAGGTAGGGCTGCCGCCACCCTTCCCCGCAGAGTAACGAGAGGAAACTGCGGCCGAGGCGCAACCAAACCCGGGAATCCGCGCCGCGACCCGGCGGCTCCCGGCGCGTCCCCCGGAGCCGGCTCCAGCCACTCCCCGGGCGGTGCCGAGGCCTCGGAGGGCCGCGCGACTACAACTCCCAGCAGGTCGCGCGGCCACGCCCCCGCCTCCGCCGCTCCGCCCCCGCGGTTCTCCATTGGCCTTCCGGGGGTGGGGACGAGATGGGAGGTGGCCATGGGGCTGCGGCCGGTGTTTGTCCCCTCCTCGGCTTCCGTAGAGGAAGTCGCGCGGACCTTCTTCTGGGGCTTCGGTGCCCCCCCTTCCCCTCCCCCGGGGTCCGGGGGTGACATTGCACCGCGCCCCTCGTGGGGTCGCGTTGCCACCCCACGCGGACTTCCCAGCTGACGCGCTCCTCCCATTCGCCTCTCTTGCTCAGGCCTCCACCCCGCCCCCAGCTGCCCAGCCATGGGGGCTGCGGTGTTTTTCGGATGCACTTTCGTCGCGTTCGGCCCGGCCTTCGCGCTTTTCCTGATCACTGTGGCTGGGGACCCGCTTCGCGTTATCATCCTGGTCGCGGGGTGAGTAGGGGTCGGGGAGACCCGGGAGAGCGTCGATAATAGAGATGCGGAAGGGGCTGGGAGATCTGGGGCGAGCCTGGGAACCTGAATTGGGGGGATAAGTGGGAGGTGAAGGGTGGACGGGGGTGAGGGGTGGGGTCTGGGTGATTTGCCCTTTCCCGCAGTTGGTTTCCGCCTTCCAGGGATCTCACAGATTCCTCCTATATTTCTCCCCGCGACGTCAGAGGAGGCCCAAGGCCGGGACTCGGGAAGGGACTGTGCTGACCTCGGCCGGCCGAGTCAGGTGCCTTAAGGGAGGATCCAGGAATGGATACCTCGCCCTTCCGTGCTCGCACCTTCTGGCTCTCATCGCTCTGAAGACTCTTTAATCAGATTTCTTCCCCTTCCCCAGCGTCCGGATTTCTACAGATGAGTGCCTTGTTGGAGACACCTACCCTATCTGGTCCCTGTCTCCATAACCAACCGGAAGTCTAACTTCCACTTTTCATGCAGCCTTGGCTGGTTCCCCTCCTTGATTTCTCTGGCTGCCTCTACCATTGCCTGTCTCATTGCCCTTGTCTTTTCTCAGGGCATTTTTCTGGCTGGTCTCCCTGCTCCTAGCCTCTGTGGTCTGGTTCATCTTGGTCCATGTGACCGACCGGTCAGATGCCCGGCTCCAGTATGGCCTCCTGATTTTTGGTGCTGCAGTCTCTGTCCTTCTACAGGAGGTGTTCCGCTTTGCCTACTACAAGCTGCTTAAGTAAGAAGATGGAGTGGGAGTGGTCTGGAGGGGAGAGGGGCAGAGGATTGCACTGTGGGAAGTGGGGCAGCCCCTGGGTGGCAATTTGGAAGAGAAAGCACTAAGGGAGGACATTAGAGGGAAAGGAACACCTGTGCCCTCCCTCATGTTTGCCCCACCCCACCCACCCCAGGAAGGCAGATGAGGGGTTAGCATCGCTGAGTGAGGACGGAAGATCACCCATCTCCATCCGCCAGATGGCCTATGGTGAGCCAAGGGAGAGGGGCTGGAGGAGGGCGTTGGACAGTGCCCCTCCCCTAGGGAAGTCTCTAAATATCCACATGTTCTAAGCGGCATCTTATTTTTCTTCATACCTAACTTCCAAAGAGAAGCGGTCTGGAGGGAGAGTAGGTGTGGAAAAATTGAGACTGGGAATGGGGAGGGGTCACTGATAAACAGGCTATGGCGATCACTTACATTGATGAGACCCTCCCTTCCCCCAGTTTCTGGTCTCTCCTTCGGTATCATCAGTGGTGTCTTCTCTGTTATCAATATTTTGGCCGATGCACTTGGGCCAGGTGTGGTTGGCATCCATGGAGACTCACCCTATTACTTCCTAACTTCAGGTAAGACCCACTTCCTATCTTGCTTTCATGCCCCATCCATCCCTGGCCCTGATCTGATATATTGGCCTTCCCTGGGAGACTTCTGTGGTTCAGCATCTCAGGAGGCTGGGAGAAGATCAGGGATGTATCTCATCCCCATCTCCCTCCCTGCAGCCTTTCTGACAGCAGCCATTATCCTGCTCCATACCTTTTGGGGAGTTGTGTTCTTTGATGCCTGTGAGAGGAGACGGTACTGGGCTTTGGGCCTTGTAGTTGGGAGTCACCTACTGACATCAGGACTGGTGAGTTGGAGACAGGGGGCCTGAGTAAGGGAGAAAAGCATTTGATGGTGAGTGGGATGCGGGGGGGGGAAAGCATATCCTTACTTAACATTTTAAACGTACCTGGGGAGGAGGTGGGAATGTAAGTCGTGAGGTCTTTTGCCTCAGCATCAGCGTACCACCTGTGCTGGGGAGGTGTTTGAATGGATTAGTCAGCTGTAATGCAGAGGGCTGAGGTGAGCAGGAGTGGCAGGAACCTCTGAGGGAGCTGAACATAAAAAGTTCAGCTTTTTCTTACCCACAAGCTGCTACTGCTCTGAAGGGAAAGGCTGGGGAATTTGCAAGAGATATCTGGGGGAGGTTGGAGTCACAAAGAGAATCGGGGGGTTAATTGGGGGAAGAATCTCACTTTTTTCCTCCTCTTCCCCTCATCCCAGACGTTCCTGAATCCTTGGTATGAGGCCAGCCTTCTACCCATCTATGCAGTCACTGTTTCCATGGGGCTCTGGGCTTTCATCACAGCTGGAGGGTCCCTCCGAAGTATCCAGCGCAGCCTCTCGTGTAAGGACTGACTACCTGGACTGATCGCCTGACAGATCCCACCTGCTTGTTCACTGCCCATGACTGAGCCCAGCCCCCACCCGGGTCCATTGCCCACTCTCTGTTTCTTTCTCGTCGGTCTACCCCACCACCTTCAGGGTTTTGCTTTGTCCGTGTGTGGCCTCTAGTCTCTAAGCTTTACCAGGAGCAGCCTGGGTTCAGCCAGTCAGTGACTGGTGGGTTTGGATCTGCACTTATCCCCCCCCATCTGGGGACCCCCTTGTTGTCCAGGACTCCCCATGTGTCAGTGCTCTGCTCTCACCCTGCCCAAGACTCACCCCCCTTCCCCTCTGCAGGCCGACGGCAGGAGGACAGTCGGGTGATGGTGTATTCTGCCCTGCGCATTCCACCCGAGGACTGAGGGAACCTGGGGGGGACCCCTGGGCCTGGGGTACCCTCCTGATCTCCTCGCCCTGTATTTCTTCATCTCCAGTTCTGGACAGTGCAGGTTGCCAAGAAAAGGGACCTAGTTTAGCCATTGCCCTGGAGATGAATTAATGGAGGCTCAAGGGTAGACAAGCTCTGAGTGGTCCAGATTCCCCCTCCCCAGACTGGACATCTTGGTCTTTTTCTCAGGTCTGAGGGGAACCATTTTTGGTGTGATAAAGACCCCAAACTGCCTTTTCTCTTTTGAGTGGAGGGCGGGAGGAGGTGTGGTGGAACTCTTCTAACCTCCTTGGGCTACATTTTCTCTCCTCGAATTGCTCCTCGTGGTTGGGCTCATTTCTGACCCTTTCCCCTTGGTTCCAGGCCCTGGGGGAGAGGAAGGAAGTGCATGTTTGGGAACTGGCATTGCTGGAACTAATGGTGTCACCCTCCTTGACCACCAGCATCCCTCCTCTCCCCAAGGCGAAGCGGAGGGTGCTGTGGTGAGCTGGCCCACTCCAGAGCTGCAGTGCCCTGGAGGAACCAGACTGCCAGGACATCGTAGGGAAGGAGGGCAGATTTTTTGTAGTTTTTAATTGGGCTGTGGGAGGGGTGGGGAGGTTTTCTATAAACTGTATCATTTTCTGCTGAGGGTGGGGTATCCCATCCTTTTAATCAAGGTGATTGTGATTTTGACTAATAAAAAGGACTTTGTAATTGTGGGGAACTTGACTTTTCAGGGAGGGGATAACATGTGAACTGAGATTTCTGTCCTCTCATGTCTCTCGTCCAGCCTCTTTCCTAACCTGGCAGCCACTGACCTCCAAGCATAGCTTTGGTGCAAGGGCAGAAATGTGGGCTGGTGGTTTAACATGTCAGAACTTTGGGTTAAGTACTTTTCTTTCAGAAGGGAATCTTCCAGGGGTGGATGGAAGGAGTTGATAACCCTTGCTTCTTTTTCCTGTCCTGTGCCATCTCTCCTCCCTGAGGGATTGAGGAACTTGGCCACCCTCGAGAGTCCGGAAGTATAGGTCAGAATTAAAATCAGAAACTTTAATTTCCAAATATACTGAGCAAAAAATATATATGTAACCTCAACAGCAACTCTTGGATCCTGCAGTCTATCGAGGGAAAGTGGTATAGAGCTGAGGGAGTGGGGACTTGGGGTGCATCTTGAACTTCCCCTGCGACTCAACAGTTTGTTCCCTGCAGTAACAACACAGGGACCTCCTGCTTCTCCATGTTTTGAGAAGCTCTTCTTCCTTGAACAAGGACCTGGGTCCACACCTCTCTGCAGGGGATGTCCCGAGGAAGAAGGGTTGTCTGTTTACTACTCCTATGGTATTTTCTGGCCAGTCCCTGCACCCCATCTTAGAGGCTTTCTGATAGGCATGAGGGGAAGGCATCCACATTCACCGTCTCTGAGAGGGAGCTTAGGCCTCAGTGGCGGCTCGTGCTGAGGTGAAGACCACACTCTTCCGGTTTTCCAGCCTCTTCTTCCTGGAGAGGGTAATGGGTCATGGGAATGACCAGTGTTCCAAGTGAAGCAGATGAAAGGTGAGATAGGAGAATATTTTTAACAGAGAAGAAGGTCTGGAAGAATGGAAAGCAGGACCTCACCGAATTTTTCTGGCGATGAAATAGACAGCCAGCAGAAGGCAGAGACAGCCAACCAGGATTCCCACGCCTAGACTCAGCATTTCACCTGGGGGAGATAAAGAGGGATGGTGTCAGCCTAGGACTGTGTAGATGCTGAACCTTTCCCCACTCGCTGAGGGCACCCCCCCAATACCTGGTAGGGCCGTCTCACCTGTGGTGTACAAGGGTCCCGCTGTAAGGGAAGAAAATTTGTTAGTAGGACTTCAGATTAGCAACCCAGCTGGGGGCAGGACTCTGCTACTATGCCTGGGGGTGAAGAGTGGTTCCCAGTCCAGCAAGTCCTGGAAACCCCTTTCCATCTTAGCCCTTTCCTTCCCATGGGCTCCCTAGTTCCTACCATTGAGTCTCCCAGTTTCCCACCTCCTCTTCTGAACCCTGCACAGTCACCTTGGATGAAGGAAGCCAAGACTGCTCGCTGATTGAGAGGTTGAGGGGCTCGGTAGTTCTGCACCAGCAGCTCAGAAGACTCCTCTTCTGTGGAGAACAACATCTCTTGGAGTGTTTCCAGCTGAGGAGTAGACAATGGGAAAAGCGTCACTCTAGGGAGGGATAAAAGGTCTGAAGTTAAAACTTGGCCAGGCGCAGTGGCTCAAGTCTGTAATCCCAGCACTTTGGGAGGCCGAGGCAAAAGGATTGCCTGATCCCAGGGGTTTGAGACCAGCCTGGGAAACTTGGCGAGACCTTGTCTCTACAATAAATCAAAAAATAAGCTGGGTGTGGTAGCGCACGCCTGTAGTTCTGGCTACTTGGAAGGCTGAGGCGGAAGGAACACCTGAGCCCAGCGGGTCGATGCTGGGGTGACCATGAGCATGCCTTGCACTCCAGCCTGGGCGACAGAGTGAGACTCTGACTCAAAAAAAAAAAAGCCCCCACAAACAAAAAACCCCAAATTCTGTCTCTCTCTCCTCACCTTACCTTTCCACCACTCACCTGCTCCATTGAAATCTGGGCCCTTCGAATGAAGACTGTCCAGAGGACACTCTGGTAGCAGGGGGGAGTCGTGAGCGAGCCATTGTATCGGAAGAACTGCCCCAGCTGTGGGGGGAGCAGCTCTCTCACGTTGAAGGGAGGCACTGAGGTCTTCTGATCTGGGGAGAACAGACCAGTACTTGCTTACCTAGACAGGGCTCCTGGAAGCAAAGCTCCTTGGCCCCAACTCCTGGCCTCATCCCAAGGCTTCTGAGGTCAATTTTTGGAAGTTTCTCTAAAGTCTAATCTCACTTCCTCCTACTATAGCTTTTTAGGGCTCACCTTTATGCCTGATTTCATGCAAGTGACTCAGAATTTGTTCATAAGCTATATTCTTAGTCTCACCCACCTGGAAGGAGAGGAAAGGGAGAGAGTTTGGAATGAGTCTGTGTTTGGAGGAAGACATTCGTGCATAGAATAAACAGGGTGGGTTGCTGCCTGCCTTGGGAGAGAGGCCAGCAACAGGATGGATCTGAGGAATGCAGAGGAAGCAGAGCGAGGCCTGGAAAGGTTGGGGGGTACTGACCTCAATCAGGATGCCCAGGACAGCCAGGCCCTGAGGCTTCTGGGCAGCCTCACTCAAGCTGTCGTAGGAATCAGAGTCATAGTGTACGATATGGAGCTGAGGGAAGGAAGAGGGACATGCATCGGTCCATGTTTCCCCACCCCCTTCAGGGCCTTGACCCTAGCTGCCCACCTCCACCCCCTGCAACGCCACCAGCATGCACTAAGTCTGTCCCGCAAAGGTTGGCCTTATCCCCAGCATGACTTCCCAGTGTCTAGCCATCCCTGTCACTGCGTCCTAGTCCAAACTCTTCATTCCCTAGTACCTCTGCAGCTGTGGCTTCACCATTGATCTGGTGCTCTGATCCCCCTGGGGATCCTTTCTGACCCCAGTGCAGGTGGAGCTGGGCAGCCACGTATTTTCCGGGAAGTCCACCCAGATGCAGAGTAGGGGGCAAAGAGAGTTGCACTGTGAGGAAAAGAGCAAGCGAAGATTGGTGAGATGTGGACATGTTCCCACTCCTAGCTTGCCACCACTTCCGGGAGGATTTGGCCCCCCTCTTCGTTGGGGTTACAGCCAGCGCAGCCTCGGGCAGCCCTGGCCTCCGCACTCTCCTCCCCAGGCACTTAGTACTGCCCCACCTCTCCCTAGCACCCAGTTCTTCCCACAGGCTGATGCTTTTGCAGCGACTCTCCTGTTTCCTCTGTGAAGCGCATGTCAGTGCTAGGACACGAACCTGCCCATCGAGCTAGATCACAGACATTTCAATTCCCGCCTTGGCTGCAGGAGCCTGACCCCCATTCTTATATCTCCAGATCCACAGACCAAGCTTTCTGAGAAGTCACAAGTTAGGAGGATGACTTTTCCCGGTGCCCAGGTCCTTTTCCCCAGGACCAGCCATCCCTGTCATTGTGTCCTAGTCTAAACTCTTCATGACTTCTAAGATTTCCAAACTTTTCCCTGACTGCTAAGATTTGGGCTAGAAACGACGGCTCCTTGGAGCCCAGGCTTTTACCTGTGTGGCCGTTATTGTGTAGGTCCAACAGCTCAGTGCCAGGCTGGTCATATCCGTGGGGCTGCAGAGCAGGCAACTCAGGGTCAAATGTCACACTGTCAGTCTGGATGTCGATGGGAGACTGGGCATTGCTTCCACACTCAGGGTAAGAGGCTGGCCAGTGGTCCTGACCATGGGGGCCTGGTGAGAGTTACAAGGACATTGGTCCTGCCCTCCGGCTCCAGCCACCCCTCGACACTCCTCCCCCAGCAAGTCATACATCTGTGTGGAGGTAGCAATGCACTTCCTTCCACCCAGGCCAAACCCCTGCTGTGCTGGGTGAGGTGATTCCCCAGGTGTCCTGACAAGTGGGGAGTGCTGGCTCTCTTACTTACCTGTAGTTTGAGGACAAGAAGCTGAATGAAGGGAAGAGGCAGTGAATAGAAAGTCTGAGTACCCAGACAGTGGATGAATGAGTAGGGGTAGGCAGACGGGGGAAGTAAAATGATTCTAGAGAGCTGAGGTCTCCTTGGGGGCCCCCTTCAGGTGGTCTTGGGATTCAGGCATCCTGACTTTCCGTCATTCATTTCTTGCTCTCACACGGACCTTGCGTGAACTCTGGAGTTCAGTTAAGTCGTAAATCAGCAGCTCACAGGACTTGAGTTCCACCTCCCCAGGGTCACAAACCATCCTGCCAGTCTCTTCACCCCTGACCTCCAGCTGCATCCCAATTCCAGGTGCAGGTTGTGGGTAGGACTGGTTGGAATAGAGGGAGCCAGGAGACCTGGCAGCTAAGCTCCGAGTTCTCTTCCCCACCAGTTTCCAGCTCCCTCACTCCTACACGGACTGACTAAGGACCTAACTGGCTGTCTGCCAAGTCAGATGGTGTGGGATTTGACAATGAGAACCAGATCTAGGTGCCATGGATGCGAAGCCCAAGGCATGGGGAGGCCCAGATCTGAGGAGCCGGGCTGGGTGCTAAAGGAAACCTCCCCACCGCACGTCTTCCTGCCGGGCGAGGAGGTCCCAGTGTGTATGGGGAGGCGGTAGGTCTCACACTCTGCTCTCACCTTCGTATGTCCAGTGTTGACCTGCAAGGCGTAATAGTTTGGGTTACAGCCAGTGCAGCCTCAGGGGGCCCTGGCCTCTGTGCTCCCCTCCCCTGAGCACTCAGTACTGCTCCACTCGCTCTCTGCTCTGGCTCCTCCCTTGACTCCCGCACTTCCCAAAGGAAGCCCTGAAACTGGACACCTCTATGGAAAGGTCGGGGGGCCTATTTAAAATCACCGGCCAGGCTGTGCTTGTGCCTGCTGAGTAAAGGCGAGGAGCGAGAAAGGGTAAAGCTCGAGACTAAAATTAACCTGGATCCAAATGTGCTGTTGGCCCAGCCTTACTTTTCTCTAACCTGTGTCAAGTCAATCTAACACTTAGAAGATGGGGGGGGCGGGTTTGGAGGAATGAGACTAGAAAGAGGAAAGGGGAAAGGTTGTCTGTGTGTGTGTGCATGTGCGCACACGTGCACGCGTGCTCCTACAGGGAGAAGGGAGATTGGAGGATTATTCCTTTGCTTTGAAGAGTTGCATGAGTCAAGGCACCGAGCTATAAATTCATATTTAAATTCTTCCTGGTCCCAGTAGCTCTGGATGAAACTCCCGTCACCAGGAACCTCTCCTCCCTACATTCCCAGATGGTTAGGAAAGGGCCAGAGTCAGGACAGGGTCTACTCTAGATTGAGGGTGGTGGGTGGGCACAAGCAGCCATGGCCGGAACAGGATGAAAGTGAAGCATTGTGTGTAGACAAGAGAGCTGCCAGCCGGGTCACATGTCAGGCTCTCATACAGTCCCAAATCTGGCTGGAAGGCTGAGGGTCGCCAGTCCAGCCCCTACCCGGAGCCAGACTGCCTCAGGAAGAGAATTTTCATGTAGGTTTATGCCGCAATATTCAAATTACTAGAAACTCTGGAGAAAAGTCCTAAATCCCCTTCCTTTATTCCCTTATATTCCTCAAACTCATCAATGATCTCATCCTCCGTCTACTCTGCTGTCCATTTCTCGGTTTATGCAACTGTGCAAAGCAGCCCAGGGAGGAGGGAGGCAGCCTCTCATTTACCAGCTCTGTGGGACACTCCAACAACTTGGACTCCCTGGTTCTGTGAAGGCACCCGTCCGCTCCCACCAAATCCCTGACACACTCATTCTATGTCTTTCCCTCATTTTCCCCTGTTTTTCTTTCTCCTTAGGTGAGTCTTGTGACTCTCTGTTGGTTCTCCAGCCCGCATAATTCTCCCAGCATTTCCCTTAAGCTCTGCACCCCCCCCATACCCTGTTCTTCAATCACAGACCTACTATCTCCTGGATGGATACTGTGCTAGGCCCAGGAAACAAAAAAGAAGTATAGGGGTTCCTGGGGACACTCCTGGAGCACCTCGGCCTGTTCTCCCAGGAATCCCTCCTCATCTCCTGGGAGCTCCTGAAAGTCCTTTGTGGGCTGTTATGTTTCCAGCAAATGTTGACGATTCCTGCTGCTACTTTCAGGGGGAAATTGGGATCCATTGAACCACAAAGAGACCTTGACCATGAGGGCTCATGGATCCGTTGGAGATCAGGGTCTGAGTGGGGCTGAGGGTATCGCCCACCCACCCCCACCAGCCCTCAGTTCTTTCATTCCAGGCCTCTTTGACTCCAAATTGGAGGAGTTTGTAAATAAAAAACCCAGGAGGACTGCCTGGGACTAGGGCAGTGACGGAAAGAGCTCTGGACAAACTCTGTAGGCTGCAAAAAGACTCCAGCACTTGTGTGTGCACATGCCCTGCCCCCCTGCTAGCTCTCCCCACCCCAATACCAGCAAGGCGGGAAAGGCAAAGGGAGAAGAAGGGAAGTGGTCTTGTCCACACTCCTCTCTTTTTCCCCACCCCTGAGCCTATTGTTCCAGCCTCTAGCCGCCTTTTACACCTCTCCTCCCCGCATGAAGCCACATAGCGACTTTTGGACCTTAGCACAGATCGACACACAGACATCCAATTGTACCTACCCCCATCTGCAGCCAGGATCCAAATCACCTCTAGCAGGAGTGCGGAGAACATGGTATCCCAGGAGGGGGAAAGGGGATTGGGAGTTTGGGGACCAGAGGACCAGAGGACTAGGGCAGGCAGAGAGAGAGAGAGAGAGAGAGAGAGAGAGAGAGAGAGAGAGAGAGAGAGAAGAGAGAGAGAGGAGTTCGTGGCGTTGAGTGTATTGATTTCTTTTCTCTTGCTGTCTCTGTGTCTCTGTGGGCTTCCAGGGGATCTGGCTTCCAGTGGGGTACCGTGGGCTTCAGGGTCTCCAGGACAGATCTCTGGCTGCCTCTCGCTCTTTCCTCTCTCTTTATCTCCCTCTGCAGTCTCCACTCCACTTGCTGGCCAGCGACTTCACAACTGCCTCCTGCTCTTAAGGTGGCTCTGGACGGGTGTGTGTGGGGAGGGGGGGGCTGCCTGGGCTGCTGGCGAACAGCTCCTTAAATAGCCGATTAGGCATGCAGGATGGCCCCGCTCGCAGGAGCTGGAGGAGCCCTGGCCCCGCTCAGGAGCCCAGCTGGGGTGAGCTCTTCCTTCCTTTGCTAGTCACACACACGCTGCTCAGATGGGTGTCCCCTGGAGCAGGCGGGAGCAAGGGAAGGAGCTTTGGGTTCCAGTTCAGCCCCCTCAAGAGGACACTGTGTTTCCATTCCCCCACCTGGCTGAGCCTCCAAGGAGCAGCGGCGCCCTAGGTGGTAAGGGGCAGATCTGAGCTGCCCTGGCTTAGGAGGAGCCCAGAGTCAGGAGATATACAGCCAGGAGGAGTTGGGGGCTCTGGGTGCAGGTGAGGGCAGGGAAGTTGAGGACTAAAATCCGGGTTGTGGGAAATGAGGAAAGGCGAGCGAGGAGAACTTGTATGAAGTAATCTCGTCTCCTGCGCCTGTCACCACCCCCTTCCCACGGTAAGGCCTGGGTCCACGTGCCTTTGTGGCCTGGGGGGGGTGGTTTTGTTTGCTGGATAAAGCCCATTTGTATGCCCAGCGGGGGAGGGGCTGGAGCAGCACCATGGAGAGACAGCGGCTCTGACTGCCAGACCCAGCCACCTCCCTCCCCGGGGAGCCCAGATCTAGGGCGGCTTTTGTCACTGAAGAGGACACTGACCTCTGGCAGACAGGCCAAAGCTGGAGGAGAGAAGGAAAGACTTTAGTAATAATCACTACTACGACCATCAGAAAAAGGCGGACTCCTGAGAAAGAGAGGGGAGGGACCAGAGAGAGACCATGTGATCCAGATGGAAGAGGGGCCCAGGGTCTTCCCTCCTGCCCAACAAAGGGCTGGGCAGGACATGTGGGACTGAGTGAAACCTGCCACCGGAGCTGGGCCAGTGGCGCATGGAGGCTGCGCGTCTCAGGAATGCGGGCTGGTGTCTGCTCCCCCACGGGACTGGAAATCCCGATCGGAATGTACATCCTAAATCCCTCATTAGAGAATGCAAAACCCACAGATCATTTCAAGTCAGACATTGAAGCCTTTCTCCTCCATGCCCTTCACCGAGTTGCCAGCCAGGAGGATGCGCCCATCGGAGCTCCCTCTGCCCTCCTTGCTCCTGCCGAGTGGCAATAAATAGCCAAACAAAGGGAGCAAAAGCTAAATCAGGGAGCAGGAAAAAAGCCAAATGCACGGGAACAATGCAAATGCTGGATCATCAGCCCCTGCGGAGACAGGCGCTCACCAAGCCTCTCTGTCCCCTGTGATTGATCTGCAAAGCCAAGCCATTCTGCAGATGTCATTTCCTTTTTTATTTTCTTATCGCCCTCTGAATTCTTTTCCCCCTACGGGAAAGTTTTATGTTTTGAGGTTCCCTCAAAGCTTCATCCATCCCATCTAAGGAGAATAAAAATGCTTAAATTACAAATTAGACTTCCTGGGGGTCAGGGTAATTTATGCAAAGAAACAACAATAACAAAAAAAGAAAGCAGAGACAGCTTGGCATGGAAGGAAAGGTCCAGAACAGATCTGGGTAGAATGACCTTTGCCAGGACAGAGTTCCCGTGGAGCCAGAGCCGGGCTGAGATTCAGACTCCCCGGGCAGGTAGTGTGTCTTGCCAGGCGCCATCTCCTGGCTCATCCATGAATTTTCAAATTTTAATCAGGCACGCTTCGTGTGGGATTTCTTCCGGGAAGTCTTTCACTGCTGGTGAGCTCTGGGATTTTGCCTACAGAATTGAACTTTGTTCCCAAGGATGTCTTAGCCCCAAATCTCCACTTCCTCAATCTGGGTGAGCAGCCCTCCCCTACACCCCCCCACCCCAGTCCCTTGTGCTTCCCAAATAGACAAAGGCCCTGGTTTCTAGAAGAGAGGGCAAGAGGAGGCAGGTGGTCCCCCAGGAACTCGACTTTATTTTGATCTTTGGCTTTACTGTGGGTATTTCTGTTGTTGCTTTCTAGCCATGCTGATTTGGAGTAGGTATCAAGGGGACTTTTACATCTAGGTTAAAAAAAAAAAAACGACCCAACCTCCTCTCCCCTTCTGTCTTAGTTTCTGTTCCAACTCTGGCACCTTTGTTTGAATTCTGACCTCTCCCTCTGAAGCCCTTTTCTCCCTCTGGGGTTGGCTAACACCCTTAAACCCAAACCATGCATTCTGCTGCCTTCTGGCGCCATCTCCTGTCCCTGCAAATGCACTGAAACTTTAACAAGTCAGAGAATGGTGTCCAATTGTGGTGACTTTTCTTTTGTCTCTTCTTTTTTTTTTTTTTTTTTTTGAGTTGGAGTCTCACTCTGTCGCCCAGACTGGAGTGCAGTGGCAGCTCCCAGCCGCTGCAGCCTCGACCTGCTGGGCTCCGACAATCCTTCCGCCTCAGCCTTCCAAGTAGCTGGAACTACAGGTGCGCGCTACCACGCCCGGCTAACTTTTTGATTTATTGTAGAGATGAGGTCTTGCCAAGGTGCCCAGGCGGGTCTCGAACCCGCGGGCTCAGGCAATCCACTCACCTCAGCCTCCCAAAGCGTGGGATTACAGGCTGAGCCACCGAGCCCAGCTATTTCACAGAATTTTAAAGCAGAAGACTGTCAGGCATCATTCCAAACTCATTGATAGGCCTTGTAGAGACCGAGTTGGGGGATTTAGGGATTCAGCACCCATGAGCTTCTTCCTACAGCACTGGGTCTCAGACATCAGTGTGCACTGGAATTACCTGGAAAACTTATAAAATACAGATTTCTGGACCTCATCGCCATGGTTCCTGAATCTGTAGGTCTGGGGTGTGTCCACATCTAAATCTGCACTTTTTTGGAACTACAGTCGTGTACTACCTCGCCTGGTTAATTTTTTTATTTACTTGAAGAGATGGGGTCTTGCCAAGTTGCCCAGGTTGATCTCACCCCTGGGCTCAGGCAATCCCCTCACCTCTGGCTCCCAAAGTTCTGGGATTACAGGCGTGAAGCCCCACACTTGGCTGTTATGTTCTTATCTATAACTATAGGACCAGGTTAAATTACCCTAGTTATATCTTGTCCTATAGAAAGACTGCTGGGCCGGGCTCGGTGGTTCAGCCTGTAATCCCAGCACTTTGGGAGGCCAAAGTGAGTGGATTGCCTGAGCCTGCGGGTTTGAGACCTGCCTGGGCGACTTGGTGAGCCCTCATCTCTATAATAAATCAAAAACTAAGCCGGGCTCGGTGGCTCAGCCTGTAATCTCGCACCTTGGGAGGCTGAGGTGAGTGAATTGCCTGAGCCCGCGGGTTTGAGACCCGCCTGGGCAACTTGGTGAGACCTCATCTCTACAATAAAATAAAAAAAAATTAGCTGGGCGTGGTAGCACGGGCCTATACTTCCAGCTACTTGGAAGGCTGAGGCGGAAGGATCGCCGGAGCCCAGCAGGTCGAGGCTGAGGTGGCCGGGAGCGGCCACTGCACTCCAGTCTGGGTGACACAGTGAGACTCCAACTAAAAAAAAAAAAAAGAAAGAAAGAAAGATTGCTGATAGGTAAAGATATCTCATTGCTAATTGTTCCCCTGCCCCCACCACCTTGGTTCCCATAACACTTTGTTCTACCACTGTTTAGAACTTCTCACCACTGTGCTCTAGTAATTGGTTAAGGTATCTGCATCTCCTAAGAGATGGTGAGGTTCTTGAGGTCAGGGATCGTATCTTTTTTTTTTTTTTGAGCTGGAATCTCACTCTGTCGCCCAGACTGGAGTGCAGTGGCCGCTCCCGGCCACCGCAGCCTCGGCCTGCTGGGCTCCGGCGATCCTTCCGCCTCAGCCTTCCGAGTAGCCGGAATTACAGGCATGCGCTACCATGCCCAGCTGATCTTTGATTTATTGTAGAGATGAGGTCTCGCTGCCCAGGCGGGTCTCGAACCCGCGGGCTCAGGCAATCCACTCACCTCAGCCTCCCAAAGGCGCGGGATTATAGGCTGAGCCACCGAACCCGGCTCAGGGATCGTGTCTTATTCTTTTTTGTATTTCTAGGGCATGTCATGGTACCCAGCATCTAGAAGTACTTGATATATATTTGGTTTTTTATTTTTATTATTATTTGTTTTGAGTCAGAGTCTCACTCTGTAGCCCAGGCTGGAGTGCAGTGGCATACTGCTCACGGCCACCACTGCCTTGACCTGCTAGGATCCTTCTGCTTCAGCCTTCCAAGTAGCTGGAACTACAGGCACACACCACCATGCCTGGCTAATTTTTAAATTTATTGGAGAGATGAGGTCTTACCAAGTTGCCCAGGCTGGGCTCGAACCGATGAGCTCAGGCAATTCTCTCACTTCAGCCTCCCAAAGTGCTAGGATTACGCCCAGCCTTTAATATATGTTTGCAAACTAGTGAAGGAACCTCAAAGAAAAATGTGACTGCTTTTTCCAGCTGGCTGGAATCCCTACAAGGAATGGCAAACTTCTTACTCCCTCTGCTTCTCCAGTTGGTATAGGGCAGTGGTTCTCAAGGGTGGTCCCTCAGACCAGCAGCCTGAGGACCTGTCAGAAGTGCAGATGTACGAGGATGCTGAAGCGGAAAGATCGCCTGAGCCCAGCAGGTTGAGGCTGTGGTAGCTGTGAGCATGCCACTTCACTCCAGCCTGGATGACAGAGTGAGACTCCGACTCAAAAAAACAACAAACAAACAAAAACATAACATTTGCCACTTTAAGGCAGACGACCCAATGCGTCATAGTCTCCGAGGGTGACATCAAAAGATAGGTTATGTCAAAGCAAGATTCTCATTAATATATTTACTAAACTACTGTTTCTGAAAGGAGGGAGGAAAAAGGTTATTACAGTGACCTGGAATTTGTAATTATTTCTTCCATGCTCTGGTGGCCACCTCATTCTGCCTGTTTTATCCCCTTCCTTCTTATTCTCTTCCATTCAGCTAACTCAAATGACAATTGTGTACCAACCCAAGCAAAAAACATGAACATTCATACTACTGCCTTTCAATGGTGAGAAACTTTCACTAATAAGATTTCTAAAAAGGAATTACTATGTCTGAATCTCTACAGGAATAGGAATCAAAGGATAATATAGCAAAATCTTGTAACAATGGGTAGCTTATTACTGGTTTAAATCATCCCCCAAGTCAGAAGTCTGTTCTTAGACCAGCTTGTGACAAATTTGTATTTGGATCTCTTTGAAATCTTATGGCAAAAGCGCTTGCTTCGTTTTTGTTGACATCTTATTTGCTCTCAAAATAACTATCCAATTTTTAGAAGTATGTGAGTCTTGAAAAGTAAAGTGATTTGGCTGAGGTCACATAAAAATATTATTTGGAGCCGGGCTCGCTGGCTCAGCCTGTAATCCCGCACCTTTGGGAGGCTGAGGTGAGTGGATTGCCTGAGCCCGCGGGTTCGAGACCTGCCTGGGCAGCGAGACCTCATCTCTACAATAAGTCAAAAAATTAGCTGAGCGTGGTAGCGTGCGCCTGTAGTTCCAGCTACTTGGAAGGCTGAGGTGGAAGGATTGTCGGAGCCCAGCAGGTCGAGGCTGCGGTGGCTGGAAGCGGCCACTGCACTCCAGTCTGGGCAACAGAGTGAGACGCCAACTCAAAAAAAAAAAAAAAAAAAAAAAAAATATATATATATATATATATATTATTTGGACAGCTGGGTGTAGTGGCTTAATGCCTGTAATCCCAGCACTTTGGGAGGCCGAGGTGGGTGGATTGCTTGAGTCCAGGAGTACGAGACCAGTCTGGACAATATAGTGAAACCTTGTCTCTACAAAAATAAGTAAATAAATTAGCAGGGCGTGATAGCACATGCCTGTAGTCCCAGCTAATGAGGATGTGGTGGAAGGATCACCTGAGCCCAGATCGAGGCTGCCATGAGCTGTGATTGTTGTGATAATGTCATTGCACTACAGGCTGGGCAACACAGTGAGACTCGGACTCAAAAAATAATTTTTAGACAAAGAATCAGACTCTGAATGACTCCTCACTGAACACGTTAGGACACTTTAAAAACCTTTAAAGTCTATAGAGGACATTTCAGTTTTGGTTTCTGCTACCTCAATTAATTTTCTGTAGCAGTTGGGCAGGCATTGCTCTGAAGAGGAAATCCAAATACAAAAAGCAATATTGTTTTTTAAACTTAAAGTCATTTCTTTAAAAAAATTTTTTTTTTTTTTTGAGTTGGAGTCTCACTCTGTCACCCAGACTAGGCCACCGCAGCCTCAACCTGCTGGGCTCCGGCGATCCTTCCGCCTCAGCCTTCCAAGTAGCTGGAACGACAGGCGCGCGCTACCACGCCTGGCTAATTTTTAATTTATTGTAGAGATGAAGTCTCACCAAGTTGCCCAGGCGGGTCCCGAACCCGCGGGCTCAGGCAATCCACTCACCTCAGCCTCCCAAAGGCGCGGGATTACAGGCTGAGCCACCAAGCCCGGCTAAAAAAAAATTTTTTAAACATTCTTTTTTTTTTTGAGTCAGAGTCTCACTCTGTCGCCCAGGCTGGAGTGCAGTGGCATGCTCATAGCCACTGCACCTCGACTTGTTGGGCTCAGGTGATCCTTCTGCCTCAGCCTTCCAAGTAGCTGGAACTACAGATATGAGCCACCATGTCTGGCTAATATTTGATTTATTATAGAGATGAGGTCTCGCTATGTTGCCCAGGTTGGTCTCAACCCCCTAAGCTCAGGCAATCCTCTCGCCTCTGCCTCCTAAAGTGCTGGGATTACAGGTGTGAGCCATCATTCCTGGTCCTAAACTTAAAGTTGTTTCTAAGGCAATATCTGCAAAAGTGGAGTACAGTAACTAGTGAGCTCATAGATGCTTCATTTTCCTTATTTTTCTACCAACCAACATTTTTATTACTTCACGATTGTACATGTTATATTTAAGTATCATTATCACAAGTTGGCTATAAGTCTATGTACGTAGGAAAGATTTGACTTTTGTGCTTTTTTTTCATAATCAATATTTTTTATTATGGTTTTGTGGGGTACAGTTAAGGGTTAGGTGTACAATTACGTTTCATTCAGGCACCCTGTTGATAATGTGCTTTTTTTTTTTGAGTTGAAGTTGAGTTGTCGCCCAGACTGGAGTGCAGTGGCCGCTCCCGGCCACCGCAGCCTCAACCTGCTGGGCTCCGGCGATCCTTCCGCCTCAGCTTCCAAGTAGCCAGAATTACAGGCATGCACTACCACGCCCGGCTGATTTTTTGATTTTTATTGTAGAGATAAGGTCTTGCTGCCCAGGCGAGTCTCGAACCCGCGGGCTCAGGCAATCCACTCACCTCAGCCTCCCAAAGGCGCGGGATTACAGGCTGAGCCACCGAGCCCGGCTATCCCATGACATATTATTTAGTGTACAGTTCTATGAATTTTGACACATATATACAATCATGTGACCATCATTATAATCAAGATATAGAATTGTCTCACTACTTCCACCCTTGCCATAATTCCCTTGTGCATGCTCCTCTGGAGTCACCTTCCTTTCCACACTCCTCCTTTGGTAACAACTAATCTGTGGACCCTATAATTCTGGCTTCCCCAGAATGTCTTATGTATAAAATTATACACTGTGCAGCCTTTTGAGTCTGGTTTCTTCCACTTAGCATTTACTCATGTGGTTGCATGGCAGAAATTTGTTCCATTTTATTGCTGAGTTTTTCTATTGCATAGATGTACAAACAGATGTTTGTTTATCTGTCAGTTGAAGAACATGTGGGTTTCTAGTTTTTGCAGCTATGAATAAAACCACTGTAAGCTTTCCAGTACAGTTCTTTGAGTGGACATAAGTTTTTATTGTTCTTGGGTAAATACCTAGGAGTGGGAGTAAGCACCTAGTGCTGGATTTTCTGGTAAGTGTATGTTTAACTTTGTAAAAAAGCTGCCAAACTGTTTTTCATGGTGGTTGTACTGTTTTTCATTCCCACTAGCAATGCATGAGAGTGCCAGTTACTCCTCACTCTTGTCAAGACTTAATAGTGTCCATTTTTTGTTTGTTTGTTTGTTTTGAGTTGGAGTCTCATTCTGTCACCCAGGCTGGAATGCAGTGGCATGCTCATGGCCACCTCAGCCTTGACCTGCTGGGCTCAGGTGATTCTTCCACCTCATCCTTCCAAGTAGCTGGAACCACAGGTGTGCACTACCATACCCGGCTAATTTTATTTATTTGTTTGTTTGCTTGCTTTAGGAAATGAGATCTTGCCAAGTTGCCCAGGCTGGTCTCCAACCCCTGGTTTCGAATTCTTTCACCTCCACCTCCCAAAGTGCTGGGATTACAGGCGTGAGCCACTGTGCCCGACTGTTTTTTTTTTTTTTTTTTTTTTAAAGCGATGTCTAATAGGTGTCAATAGTATCTCATTTTGGTTTTCATTTAGGATATAAAGTTTTTAAGAGTTTTTGCTATGTTCATTGCTACACTGCCTTCCATGAAAGATGTACTTCTCCAGGAGTATTTACACAAGTTGTCATTCTTTTCTTCTTTCTTTTTTTTTTTTTTGAGTCGAAGTCTCACTCTGTCGCCCAGACCGGAGTGCAGTGGCCACTCCCGGCCACCGCAGCCTCAACCTGCTGGGCTCTGGCGATCCTTCTGCCTCAGCCTTCCGAGTAGCCGGAATTACAGGCGCGCACTACCACGCCTGGCTAATTTTTTGATTTATTGTAGAGATGAGGTCTCGCCTGCCCAGGCGGGTCTCGACCCTGCGGGCTCGGGTAATCCATTCACCTCAGCCTCCCAAAGACGCGAGATTACAGGCTGAGCCACTGAGCCCAGTTAGGAATGTTTCTTTAAGAGATAAAATGACAAGCGGGGCACAATGGTTCACGCCTGTAATCCCAGCACTTTGGGAGGCTGAGGTGAGAGGATTGCCTGAGTCCAGGGGTTCGGGAACAGCCTGGGCAAGTTGGTGAAACCTCATCTCTACAATAAATCAAAAAATAAGCTGGATGTGGTGGCGCATGCCTGTAGTTCCAGCTACTTGAAAGACTGAGGTGGAAGGATTGCCTGAGTCCAGCAGGTCGAGGCTGAGCTGGCTATGAGTGTGCCACTGCACTCCAGCCTGGGTGACAGAGTGAGACTCTGACTCAATAAATAGATAGATGATAGATAGATAGGTAGGTAGATAAAATAATGCAATGTAGCTAACTTTTAGACATTCCACAAACACAATAAAACATGTTGAGTGGACCAGCAATCTTCAAGTTGAAATCTACTTTTCTTATTCTGTGATGAAAGATGAGAATATGGGTATAGCTTGTTATACAGAAATTTGGCCTACCAAATCCAAACCTATACAGTTACTAGATAGAGAATGTATTCAATGCACAGTTCTTGTTGGTGGGATTTTGTTGTACTCTTGTCATGTTTCTTTCTTTCCTTTCTTTCTTTCTTTCTTTTTTTTTTTTTTTAGTCAGAGTCTCACTCTGTCGCCCAGACTGGAGTACAGGGGCACGCTTACAGCCTCCTCAAACTACTGGGCTCAGGCGATCCTTCTGCCTCAGACTTCCAAGTAGCTGAAACTATAGGCGTGCGCTATCATGCCCAGCTAATTTTTTTTTTTTTTTGTAGAGACAAGGTCTCACCAAGTTGTCCAGGCTGGTTTGAAGCCCTAGACTCAGACAATCCTCTCATCTCCACATCCCAAAGTGCTGGGATTACATACAGTGAGCCACCACACCCAGTCGTCATGTGTTTCAATAGGTATATCCCCTGTTTCGTTCTTTACTAGTATAATTTAGTTATCTTGCCAACACTGTTTGTATTTCTATTCGATTTCGGCTCACTCAAGCAAATTGCTTCCACAAAATACCAAAAACAAAATCTTAGTAATCTGAGGTGAATGTAATTCTACTGAAATATACTGAAATTTGATAGAAGCTGAGTGACTTTGCTGCAATGTGGTCCATTTAATTAAGATGTTCTTCTTTTCCTATTTGAACTATTTGGACAAACAATATTTTGCATATGTATATATTATTTTGGTGTTATACTTTCTCATAAAATGATGCGTTTACTTTCAACATGCATCTTTGAAGAGCTTACTATACTCACTAATGTAGATTTTACTTATCTTCTAGCCAAAATTTTTTCCACATCAATATATCTCTCACTTTATACTGAAAATCCATGAAAAGATGAGACTCATTGTTCAGAAATTCAAACATGATACAAGTGAACTTTATTTCTGTGTGATAGCTAAAAGGACACAAGGGGGAAAAACTGAATTTTTGCTTAGTGGTGAAACATCAATTGTAGGATCCTTTGTTTATCTCCATAAAGAAACAAGAAGAGAGCCGAGCTTGGTGGCTCATCCTGTAATCCCGCACCTTTGGGAGGCTGAGGTGAGTGGATTGCCTGACCCCGCGGGTTCGAGACCTGCCTGGGCAGCGAGATCTCATCTCTCCAATAAATCAAAAAATCAGGCGGGGTGGTAGCGCATGCCTGTAATTCTGGCTACTTGGAAGGCTGAGGCGGAAGGATTGCCGGAACCCAGCAGGTCGAGGCTGCGGTGGCCGGGAGCGGCCACTGCACTCCAGTCTGGGCGACAGAGTGAGACTCCAACCCCCGCCCCCCCCCAAAAAGAAACATTCCTCTTGGAACACATCATCCTTCAGTTCTAAGTTAGACGGGCTTTTCTTTCCTCTGGAAGTTTTCTAGTAACTTTCTTTTCTCCTGAGTGTTCTATAATTTCACGATAACATATCTGGGTGTAGGTGTTCTTTTTTATTGGAAGGGTACTCAGTGGGCTCATTTGTCTAAAAGTTTATGCCTTCAGCCCTGGGATATTTCCTCATATTATGTCTTTTTTGTTGTTGTTTTGGAGTTGGAATCTCACTCTGTCCCCCAGGCTGGAGTGCAGTGGCACACTCATGGTCACCCCAGCGTCAACCTGCTGGGCTCTGGCAATCCTTCCGCCTAAGCCTTCCAAATAACCGAAACAACAGGCACGCCCTCCCACGCCCAGCTAATTTTTTTTTTTTTTGAGTTGGAGTCTCACTCTGTCGCCCAGACTGTAGTGCAGTGGCCGCTCCCGGCCACAGCAGCCTCCACCTGCTGGGCTCCGGCGATCCTTCCACCTCAGCCTCCCAAGTAGCCAGAATTACAGGCATGTGCTACCACGCCCAGCTGATTTTTTGATTTATTGTAGAGATGGGGTCTTGCTGCCCAGGCGGGTCTCGAACCCGCAGGCTCAGGCAATCCACTCACCTCAGCCTCCCAAAGGCGCAGGATTACAGGCTGAGTCACTGCACCCGGTCCATATTATGTCTTTGACAATTTTGCTTCCTATGTTCTCCTTTGGAACTACTGCTAATTGTATGTTGAATCTTCTGGAGCGATCCCTAATATCCTTACCTTTTTTTCCCCTGTCTCTCTGGTTTTTGTTCTACTTTCAGGGATATTTCCTCAGTTTAATTTCCCATTCCTTTTATTTAATTACTAATTTCTACACTCATATTTTTAATTTTCATAAACTTCTACCAATGTTCTTTTCATAGTAGTTTCTTTTTTAAAAAGAGTACATTATCTTTCATGATTTTAACTTATTTTTGCTTGTTTTCTTCGGCTCCCTGCCCTGTCTCTGTTTCCTCTAAGTCCTCTTTGTCAGTTTATTTATCTTTGGTTTCTGCTTTTATGTGAAAGTTCTTTCTAAAATATTTGGTAGCCGGGTACGATGGCTCATACCTGTAATCCCAGCACTTTGGGAGGCAGAGGTGAGAGGATTGCCTGAGTCCAACCAAGGCAACTTGGCAAGACTTTGTCTCTACAATAAATTTAAAAATTAGCCAGGTGTGGTTGTGCATATCTGTGGTTCTAGCTCTCTGGATGATTGAGGTCAAAGTGTCGCCTGAGCCCAGCAGATTGAGTCTGTAACAGCCATGAGCATGCCACTGCCCTCCGCCTGGGTGACAGAGTGAGACTCTGACTCAATAAACAAACAAACAAACAAATATTTGGTGATCCTTGCCTATCCATTCATATTTACAAGTGAGGCACTTAAAACATGTCTGGAAGCTTGTTGACTGGTGAACCACACAGTGAGGGGATGGAACAGGTATCTGGCCATTTTAACCATTTGTCAATGTCTCTAAGCTTGTGTCTTAGCCGGTCAGTTTCTCCAGAATGGAAAATTCTAACTTTCTATCCAAATGTACACCCAATCATAAGAAGAATGAAGGAGAGAAAAGTGTTGGTTTAAAGGGGAGAGTTATCACTATGATTCAGACTGGGAGGGCTTAACCTAGACTTAAATTTTTGCAGATATTTTGCATAATTTTTTTTATTCAAAATTCTGGCAATAGTGGCAATAATCAAGAGCTTACTGTAATAATATGTAGGCCTCTCTTTTCACCATATACTGACAATATCTACAGAGAGGAGGATCCCAAATTAAAGAAATTATGGGACTGGGAAAAGCCTGGCAAACATAATTCAATAATTTTAGTTATTTTTCATGATACCAACCAAAATCTTTTCTTTAAAAAAATCTGATAAATAGCTTCAACTAAGGTTTGATAGAATAATCTAGAATAATCAAGTTTACTAACTATTTAGCCTGAAGTTTTTGTATCTCAACAGCGATCATAAGATTGAATGCCTATTTGTGGCATGGTGAGCATCAATAGGGAGTAAGAATGATATTTCAGCCCAGCGTGGTGACTGGTGTCTATAATCTCAGCACTTTGGGAGGCAGAGGTGAGGGGATTGCCTGAACCCATGGGTTCAAGACCAGCCTGGGCAACTTGGCAAGACCTCGTCTCAACAACAACAACCAAAAAATTAGCTGGGTCTGGTGGTATGAGCCTGTAGTTCCAGCTACTTGGGGGGGAAAAAGAATAATATTTTAGGGAGCAGAGCATTTTTTTTTTTTTGAGTTGGAGTCTCACTCTGTCGCCCAGGCTGGAGTGCAGTGGCACGCTCCCGGCCACTGCAGCCTCGACCTGCTGGGCTCAGGCGATTCTTTCACCTTAGCCTTCCAAATAGCCAGAACTACAGGCGCATGCTACCACACCTGGCTAAGTTTCTGATTTATCGTAGAGATGAGGTCTTACCATGTTACCCAGGCTGGTCTTGAACACCTGAACTCAGGTAATCCTCTCAGCTTCGACCTCCCAAAATGCTGGGATTATAGGCTTGAGCCACTGTGCCTGGCCAGAGCAGAACATTTTATGCATCCATGAATTAAACAGGATTATAACCATCACCTTTGGGAAAAGATTTGAACTTTGATCAGAGGAACTAGATTTGAGATTCATCTTTACAAATTACTAATCACATCTTGTACAACACGCAACATTGACAGGCACATCTTATACAAAATGCATCCAGTTATGAACACATCACATACAAGTTCAACAGCGACAGGCACATCTTATAAAACAAAACAAAACAAAAAAACCAAACAAATTACTAATCACACGACCTTGGGTGTACTCCTTTTAATTACGTATTGCTGCTATTGTTTAATTATTTGTTAATAGCTAAAGCCTTAAAACTGAGTAGTTTAGAAAAACAACTGTGCTTTATTTACTCAAGAGTCTGAAATGTGTGCAGGGTATAGTGAAATAGCCCACCTCTATGCCACATGGTGTTGGCTGGGCAGCTTTACAAATTGCTGAAGGGTCCAAGATGCCTTTACTCGTGTGGCTGGGGCCTGCACTAGGTGGCTGGGGCAGCTGGAGAGTGATACCTGGGCTCTCTCTCTCTCTCTCCATAGTCTCTTATTCTCCAGGGCCTCTCTCTCTCAACAATGAGAGATACAATGGTGCCTCTTTCCAATAGTGTAGTTGGACTTTACTGAGAATCAGCTCCCAAAAGAGCAAAACAAAAACTGCTAGGACTCTTAAGACTTAGCTCAGAACTGACACAGAGTTACAAGCAAGTCACAAGTCTAGTCCAGATTCTAGGGTGAGGAGAAATACATCGCACCTTATTTTTTATTTTTATTTTTTTGAGTTGGAGTCTCACTGGGTCGCCCAGACTGGAGTGCAGTGGCTGCTCCCAGCCACCGCAGCCTCGACCTGCTGGGCTCCGGCGATCCTTCCTCCTCAGCCTTCCGAGGAGCCGGAATTACAGGCGCACGCTACCACGCCCGGCTGATTTTTTGATTATTGTAGAGATGAGGTCTCGCTGCCCAGGTGGGTCTCGAACCCGCGGGCTCAGGCAATTCACTCACCTCAGCCTCCCAAAGGCACGGGATTACAGGCTGAGCCACCGAGCCCGGTTTTTTTTTTTTTTTTTAAAGTTGGAGTCTCACTCTGTCACCCAGGCTGTAGGGCAGTGGCACACTCCTGGCCACTGCAGCCTCAACCTGCTGGGCTCAGGTGATCCTTCTGCCTCAGCCTTCCAAGTAACTGGAACTACAGGCATGCGCCACCACGCCTGGCTAATTTTTTGATTTATTGTAGAGAAGAGGATTCACCACATTGTCCAGGTTGGTTTTGAACCCGTGGGCTCAGGCAATCCTCTCACCTTGAGCTCCCAAAGTGCTGGGATTATAGACGTGAGCCACCATACCCGGTCCACCTCATTTTTATTTTTATTTTTTTTGAGTTGGAGTCTCACTCTATCGCCCAGGCTGGAGTGCAGCAGCACACTCATAACCACTGCAGCCTTGACCTGCTGGGCTCAGGTGATCCTTTTGCCTCAGCCTTCCAAGTAGCTGGAACTACAAACATGTACCACCACGACTGGCTAGACTCTACCTGTTGATGGAAGGAGCCATGTGTTCATGGCGATGGGAGAAATTTTTGATGGCCATCTTTGTAGACAATTTACCTCACCACTTAACCTCTATAAAATTCAGTTTTTTTCTTTGTTACACTAGCTCATTTTAGATCTATAGATGTGTGTGTACGTGTGCGTGTGTGTGTGTGTATTTGTGTGTATCCTCTAACTCTAAGACCCTGTACAGGTATGAAAACCTACCTTGCCTTGAAGAGCGCTGACCCAGAAGGTCCCCAAAGGATATTAGCACAATGGGCATTTAGAATTGTTGGTGTTCTCTGAGTACCAATCATCTATCCTGGTGCTGATGGGAGCAGTAGTGACCATGTTGGATATTTTTCTGGGACAGGATTTCTCAGAGGTATGGGCGGGATCATTTCTGGTGGTTTCAAATCAGTCTGAACTCTGAGAAAATGTATTAGTTGCACTGGCTTAGCTTTATTTATTTATTTATTTTTGAGTCGAAGTCTCACTCTGGGAGAGTACCTGGCTAATTTTTTGATTTATTGTAAAGATGAGGTCCCACCAAGTTGCCCAGGCTGGTGTTGAATCTCCGGGCTCAGGCAACCTTCTTGCCTCTGCCTCCCAAAGTGCTGGGATTCCAGGGGTGAGCCACGGCCTGATACTTTTCTTTAGACAGCAAATTAACTAGTTTGGAAAAGAGAAAGTTCAAAAGTGAAGAGGAACAACAGTCTGCAGTTATCCTTAACTCCGACTCCATCCTCTGCTCCCCAAGAAAGCACCAACCAAATTCTTTATTTCCTAATGGAAGTATGAATTTAAACTACTGCTTGAGATCTAGTTATGATATAGTCACTTATTAAACATGTCCTAAAGACCCACTCTGTGTTCAGCACTGTGCCGAGTCCTCTGAGTGATGCCAGAGAAAGCCAAGTTACTGACTTGGTTTCTCTCTAGGAAATTCCACTCTGGTTGGGAGGAATCAGAATTAAATACCATATATGGAATGTTGCAAGGCAGCATAGGACAAGTGCTAAATGAGTAGAACATTTAATAAGGGCTGAGAATTCAGAGGTGGGAAAATTGTTTTGGTGAAGGCCGAAAAACAGCATAAGCAAAACGAAAAAGAGCGGCATGACTAGCACCTGTCATATCATAGAACAAAAAGGGCACTGGTGACACTTGCCAGAAAAATATATGTTAGAGAATTGTTCCAGTTACTATTGCTGCATAGCAACCCCACATTTAGAAGCATAAAACAAAACTTTTATTACTTCTTACGGCTTCTGTAGCACAGGAATTTGGGAAAGGCTCAGCTGGGTGGTTCTGACTCAGGAACTCTCATGTGGTAACAGTCAGATAGAGCTGGAAAAGTTGGGGGCTGGAGAAACTGAGGGTTGACTGACACCTCTCATTTTATTTTGTTTTAATTTTATATCATAAGCAGTCCCTTGTCACTCTCTTTATGTAGTCTCGACGCTTCTCTGTGTGATTCCCCTTATAGGTTAGTTTGGGTTTTCTCAGAGGGTAGGTGTTTGGAGACAGCCACTGTCAGATGTTGGGTTTGCCAGGAAGCAGACTCCGAGATGGAAATATCTTTCAGGATGTTTATTGTTGAGTGATATTAGGGCTGTTATCTATGGAAAGGAGGAGAAAGAAACAAGATTAAGCAGAGGGAGAAAGTGAATGGTGATGCAGTCCTAACACAGCCCTAAGTCTGCCCCACAGGGTGCTCTGAAGCTGAGACGACACTTCAGAGTTTGTCTAAGTCTGAGAAAAGGGCAGGCTGGGCCTTTATACCTCTGTGCTAATCAATCATTGGATGTGGGCTTCCCCCAGAAGGAGGCATAAAAACCTTGTGCAAAGCAATTTTCTTCGGCTGAGGCAATCCCCTACCAAAGCTGAGAGCTGAGGGTCATCTTCAACAGTGCTGCCAGCAGCTAGGGGAATAAGTCCTTCATTCCTGAAGGAAGATCTGGGTGGAACATCCCAGGACCCATCACAGAACCTGTGGCTTGCAGTAGAGGGACTCAATCATCTTATGAGGACTCGGTAGAGAGGAAGATGGAGAAATATTTTCCCCAGCCTCAGTCTCCTCTGGACTTTTGATTTTCTATCAAGACCAAAGCCAGGAAGCCATAGGACTTTAATGCAGTCCAAGTAGGTTTTGAGCAGAGTGGAGAAAAATGGATCTGGAGGGGTAAATAAGATAGCCACAGACGATGAAGTTGGTTTTTGGATGTTAAAGACATCTTGAGTTTGATAATATCATGATACATGCTTCTTATTGGTGGATTAAGGGAGTTTTCTGAGTCACTCTCTCACTCATTCCATTCCTTCTGATTAACCTCACTCTTCATTTTACCATTTAAGCCCTGCCTAATTACTTCAGCTTAAACCATGTTCTGGTTCATGGATATGGCTTTCTCCCCACTAAATCTCACTCTTGCCAGGCAAGGTGGCCCATGCCTGCAACCCTGGCACTTTGGGAAGCAGAGGCAAGAGGATTGCTTGAGCTCAGGGTTCAAGACCAGCCTGGGTAACTTGGCGAGAACTTGTCTCTACAATAAGTCAAAAAATTAGCTGAGCATGGTGGCATGCCTGTGATTCCAGCTACTTGGAAGGCTGAAGCAGAAGCACCACTTGAACCCAGTAGGTCAAGGATGTGGTAAGCATGATTGTGCCACTGCACGCCAGCCTGGATGACAGAGTGCGACTCCAACTCAAAACAAAACAAAATAAAACAAAACCCCCCCAAAACAAAAAACCAAAAATCACTCTTTCACCATAACTTCATTTAGCTTCATATATCCATCTCCTACCTGGTAATGTTCTTCATCCAACTCCTTTCCTTTTTTTTTTTTTTTTTTTTTTTTTGAGTTGGAGTCTCACTCTATCAGATTGGAGTGCAGTGGCTGCTCTCAGCCACTGCAGCCTCGACCTACTGGGCTCTGGCGATCCTTCCCCCTCAGGCTTCCAAGTAGCTGGAATTACAGGCATGCGCTACCACGCCCGGCTAATTTTTTGACTTATTGTAGAGATGAGGTCTCGCTGCCCAGGCGGGTCTCGAACCCATGGGCTCAGGCAATCCACTCACCTCAGCCTCCCAAAGGCGTGGGATTACAGGCTGAGCCACCGAGCCCGGCTCTCCTTTCCTTTTTAAAAAAATTTCTTTGCACCAGCACTATGGGGACTCCTGCAGCATTGATTTATCCTGCCTTCTTGGTTAAAACAGGAAAGAGGTAAACTTCAAGGTGCTGTGTGGCGAGATGGTCTGATGGTGGGGATAATAAGTGTAGGGAGGCAGGCCCACTTTGGTGAATCTCTGTCTATGCTACAATGGTGCACTTTCTGCAGCCACTATTCAATGGCAAAATGAATTCGCAGCCTTTCCTTACACTGATTATTTCCAGCTTACCACCTAACCTCAATGATCACCTCTTCCTTGAAGCCCTATCATTTTACCCCATATTCTCTTCCATCTCTTCTTTGGCTTCCATACATTTTTTTCTTCTTCTCTACAGACTCCTTGGTTTCCTTGACTACTTTTCGATAATACCTCCCTCCTCTCTTTTCCCCCTCAGCCATGTTTTGCTCTCCTTTGCCTGATAATCTTATTATATATATTTCCCAGGAACATCTTATTTTTTCTCTCATGCCTCAACACTATCACTTGTACATGGATGATTCTTAAATCTGAATCTTCGCCGGGCTCGGTGGCTCAGCCTGTAATCCCGCCCTTTGGGAGGCTGAGGTGAGTAGATTGCCTGAGCCCGCGGGTTCGAGACCCGCCTGGGCAGCGAGACCTCATCTCTACAATAAATCCAAAAATCAGCCGGGCGTGGTAGCGCATGCCTGTAATTCTGGCTACTTGGAAGGCTGAGGTGGAAGGATCGCCGGAGCCCAGCAGGTCGAGGCTGCGGTGGCCGGGAGCGGCCACTGCACTCCAGCCTGGGCGACAGAGTGACTCCAACTCAAAAAAAAAAAATCTGAATCTTCTTCCCAGAGTTCTGTTGGATTTTTTTCCAGACCCCTCAGTGACAGGTGGGATCAGAACTCGGGACTTATTCCCAGGCTGGTACTAAAATGTGCTTATTTCTTTTTAGCACCTTTTTTTCTTCTCTTGCTTTTTAACTCTTCCATGGATTGTTCCTCAGTCCATTTTGGTTCAGTTTTCCTATCATCTTGGCTTCCTCGAACCTGAATTAAAACATACAAACAGGGTTGGGCGTGGTGGCTCATGCTTGTAATTCTAGGACTTTGGGAGGCAGAGGTGAGAGGATTGCCTGAGCCCAGGGGTTCAAGACCAGCCTGGGCAACTTGGTGAGATCTTGTCTCTAAATCAAAAAATTAGCTGGGTGTGGTGGCGCATGCCTGTGGTTTCAGCTACTTGGAAGGCTGAGGAGGAAGGATTGCCTGAGCCCAGCAGGTGAAGGCTGCGTGGCCGTGAGTGTGCCACTGCATATCAGCCTGGGCTACAGAGCGAAACTCCGACTCAAAAGAAACAAACAAACAAACAAACACAAACTTTATTAAATTTTCAAATGGCCCCTTAAGATATATCATTTTGTACCAAAAGCTCTCCTCCCCCGCCCCCATCGTCACACAATTTCCTTTTCAGGGAATTCAAAGGAAATACTTAGCCTTGTGATGACAATCATCAGTTTGTTTGCCTTTAATGCATTTCAAATGTAAAATACCAACTATTCACATTTAAAATATAAGCCTATTTGAGTAACAGTGTGTCAGGGTGGGAGGAAGGACTGGGGGGTGCTGAGGAGTCTGTGTTGAAAACCAAAGGTCTCTAACCTGAGAAACTGGAAAAACAGCAAATACTCAGTTCTGGGAGGTGAGCGACTAAATCACCCACTTCCCCAAATCATTTGGAATTTCTCTGAGTATTTATCATGAGAAAGATGTAATGAAATGAGAACAGAATTTTTTTTTTTTTTTTGAGTTGGAGTCTCACTCAGTCACCCAGACTGGAGTGCAGTGACCTGCTCCCGGCCACCGCAGCCTCGACCCGCTGGGCTCTGGCGATCCTTCCGCTTCAGCCTTCCGAGTAGCTGGAACTACAGGCGCGCGTTACCACGTCCGGCTAATTTTTTTGATTTATTGTAGAGATGAGGTCTCACCAAGTTGCCCAGGCGGGTCTCGAACCCGCGGGCTCAGGCAATTCACTCACCTCGGCCTCCCAAAGCGCGGGATTACAGGCTGAGCCACCGAGCCCGGCCGAGAACAGAATTTAATCAAGAGCCAAGACAAACTTTTAAAAAGTCATTATTATCCCATTCTTTTATATTCTGCACAGACAGCCTTTTTTCCCTTCTGTCCTTGAACACTAAATTTTAATCTCCCAAAGGATGCACTATTCCTGGAGGTACTGCAGTACCAGGTCGATGCGTGGAGTGGACGAGCAAGATCCTATTCCATCTTCCTGCTCCAAAAATCTATTTCATGTATTAGGCTCGGATAGAAAACGTTTCAGATACTACACCGATAAAGACAGATCCTACACTTGATCTTAGCCAAAAGGCGGAGAAGCGATAAACAGACTTTTAAAAGCACAGTTTTCTTACAGATTTCCATGGAAACCAACCAAAGGGAAATTAGAGCAGCACTGCTGTGCCATTTCTATGCGAATTAATGCCTGATTTTCATTAGGCCGGCGTTGTTTTCCCTTCAAGGTCTCAGTGTTTATTACAGCAACAATGAGCTCAGTAACGTTTCCTCCAGGATAGTTTTATTTAAAGGTTCGTAACTTATATACTTCACCCAACTGCTTTCTAAATCGTTCAGTCTCTTACGGTGGAAGTTAAACTACCATCTTTCTCCTCGGCTCTGGTTCCGCATCACTGAGGGGTAGTGAGAAGCCTGACCCAGCAGGGCAGTGCCACGAAGGCATGCTTTCATTGAGATGCGCACGTTGCTGTACACCTTGGATGCAAAGCAGAGGATGAGCTTGAAAACGGCCCAGCGCCTGTGCACGCCGCGTGGTGCTTTATCAGCATCGCAACTTGAGCGCGGAAGGATGCTTCCTCCCTCCCTTTAACACGTAGAGCAGAATTAAAAACCCAAAACCAAATCCGAAAGGCATCAACACCGTCCGAGCGCCTGGGGAAAGCGCGCCAACTACACAAAGAAAAGGAGGGGAGCTACTGGGATTCAAAATCATTTCCCCGGGACGTACACCCTCCTGGACCTATCGGAGTTAACTGCGCGCTTGGTCGTAGCCAATAGACACAGAGCTTAGGGTCCAGGTCCGCCCTGAAGACGGATCGACATTTACGTAGCCCAATGGCATAGCGTGACGCCGAAGCATCAACCAATAGGTTTGGGAGGTGGGTGGAGTGTAGGCCAGGGGGTTGGCGGTGCCGTGTCATGGAGGCTCAGTCTCTCAGCAGCCATTGAAGGGGAAGGAACCGCGGGAGTGTGTGTGCGTGTGTGTGTGTGTGCATGTGTGTGTGCGTGTATGTGTGCGCGCGTGCGTGCGTGTGTGTGCGCGCTAGTGTGTGGACAAGGAGGTGGGGGCAGCTGAGTTAGAGTCCCAACTCCTTGGACTCCATTTGCTATTCTTTTCTTTCTCCCCCACACCTATCTGCTGGGAGTGGGCGTTTATATTTGCGTTTCTTTTCATTCATTTCCAAATCTCTTAAAATTTGAGGGTTGGGGGTAGTGGGAAAGGCAGGAAAGGGAAAGGGAGGAGAGTAGGAGCAGAAGAGCAGGAGGAGGACATGGAGATGAAGAAGAGGATTAACCTGGAGTTAAGGAACAGAGCCCCGGAGGAGGTGAGATGACTCAGCCCCCACCCCTTCCCCTCCAGCCCCCTCTTTGGAGGGTCGGCTTCCCGGTGGTCCTGGCGCGGTTTTGGGGGGGGCGGGCCAAGAAGCCAACCTGCCCCTGGGGTCAGGGTTGGAGAAATGTGTCATTTTAAGTTCGAAATCACTAACATCTCCTACTTAAAATGGCGAAGGGTTCAAGTTTCTAGGGGCGTTTTTGTGTGCGCCGGGGGGCTCAGCCCCTCTCGGCCGCCTCCGAGCCGGGCGCCCCGGCCTCGTGGGGCGGGGCGCTCCGCCGCGGGGCTCCGGGCGCCCCTCCTCCGCGGGCCGGCGGCGTGGGCGCGACCCCCCGGCCCCACGCGCCCTGCCGCAGCCTCCGCCGCCGGAGAAGTTGGTCCAACTTTTCCGCCGCGCTGCCAGCCCGCCCCTCGGGGGTGGGCTCCGCGGCCTCGACGCCCCCGGGCGGCCGGCGGGGCGCGGGGCGCCGACGGGGGCGGCCCAAAGGGTCCGCGCCGCGTCTGCCCCGGCGGCGCCCACTCCCCGGGGAAGCGGCGCGCGCCGCCCGGCCCGATCTGGGTCAGCGGCGGGCTCTCGGGCCGCGGGCGAGTTTGGGGACCCGTCGCAGGTCCCGGAGGCGGGGAGGGACGGCAGGCGTAATCCGCTTCTTCCCCCGCGGCGGAGCGGTGTCGGCGCGGCGCGGCGCGTCGTGGGGGCCGCGCCGCCGAGGGGAGCCCTGGAAACGGTTTCAGGAACTCCACGGACGGGTCGTGGGAGTTCGGAGCCTGAGAGACGGTTCGGCGACACGGAATGATGCGCGCTCGCCGCCGTCGCCTCAGTTAAAGAGCCGGGGCGGGGAGGGGCCACGCGAGGCGGGGTCGCGGTCAACTTTTCGGGGGTCGGGCGGGAGGCGCTTCCGCCTCCTCCTCGCCGGCGCCTCCCGGCCTCGCCCCGCTCGCCCCCCCGCTCCGGGCGGAGGCGCGAGCCGAACGCGGGCTGCGGGCGACCCCTTCTTTCTGGGGGGTCCCCGCCCCGTGTGGGGTTTCCCATCAGTCGGAGCGGCAGGTCGCGAGAGCCGGGCCGTGGCCAGCGACGAGCCTGGCGCTGCTGGTCGCAGAGGACAGCGGCGCGGTCCTGCCGGAATAAGCCCTGGGAGTGGAACAGGAGGGACAGACATCATTAAAAAAAAACCAAAAAAAAAACCTGGATGCGTAGAGGATGGGTAGGGTCTGTCTGGGCTCTCGGGTCTGGCGAGCACAGTGGGAACGCGTCCTTTTTCTCCTAAGTCTCTGTTTTCCCGGAACTGGCAGAGGCCGGGGAGGAGGAAACAGTTGCTTGCTATCAGGGTCATCCCAGAGAGAACTTGAATTTTCCAGAATTTATTCTTAAGGGCTTCAGGGGAGAGAGAGAGAAAATAAAAAAGCAGCCTTTAAAAAAGGCATCTCTCAGAAGCACACGTTTAGAAAACTTTTTTATATCTCGTGTTGGGAAAATGGATCCCCCTCCTCGGTCTTTCCCCCCTCCCCGTCGCTCTTCTAGCCCCCCCATTCTTTTGCTTAGGGATCGAAGTAATTTCCTTGCCGGTTTTGGGGAGTGCCGTCTGCTGCGGTTTATAACGGTCTCTTGCATTTATATAGACAGTTTACAGAGCACTTTTCCCGTTTGTTATTTACTCTCCTCCTTTGGACAGGCTTATAAGGTGGATTGTGTTTTAGAATCCAACTTAGCAAGCGGAATCTCCCGGCAGTGAAGTGATTTCCTCAAGTGGAAGAACTGGTTTTCTGACACCAAGTCTGGTAGCCCTCTTGCCACCCAGTTAAACTGGGAGTCAGGAGACTTAAAAGAGTCAGGGCTCAGCTCTGCCACTAACTGCCTGCCCCGGGGCAAGCCATTCTGCCCTCTGGGCCTTGGTTTTCTCCCTCTAAAAGGGAGATCAAAATGCCTTCTCTGGCCACAGAAATAATTATGTCAAAGTCATATTCAAATAGAGAAGGTCGCATTCTTTGTTGCTAAATTTTAGCCCTCAAATCCCTCAAACATAGTTTTTGCATTGGGTATAGGGAACCAGGATTTCAGCCTTCCTCTTAAGATTAAGCCCATTCAGGCCCACACCAGGAAGTTTGTTGCTCCAACTCTGACTTGATAGAGAATCCAGCCTTACCTTCACCTCCTGAGAATGGGGAAGAGTCCACAGAAATGCCGCCAGAGTGGCAGGGAGAAATAACGTTTTGTCAAGGATGTATTGTTCTGGGTGATACTGTTCGACCTCGATGTTAGAACAAATAACTCTCAGAAGATGGGCCGTCCCAGAAGGTGCTTTCATGAAGGACAATAAGGTTTTTCTGAGTTATGATGGCATTTATCAACCAAAGATAACTAAACAAGCGATTAAACAGTTTCCTCTCTAAGTTTTCGGGTGGCTCACTTGAGTCTTTCCCCAGTTCCCCAGCTACCCCCTTACTGCCAAAATACATGGAAATACTTGTGTGTTTTGAGGGTCCTTCTTTCTAATCAGTGTCAGAAAAAAGTTTCACATGGGAACTTTGTTTCAAAGTTTTGTTTTTATACCTTAGTAATTTGAAGCAGGCATTGGACTTCTTAGTCCAAATTTAAATGTAAAAGTTTGCTTATAGTGATGACCTTAGATTGTATATCAGTTTTTGGGGGAATGAAAGGATCTGTGTAAGGGAATTGGTGGGTTTTTGTTTGTTTGTTTTTTAACTGATGGGCAATAAACTGGAGATTGCTGGGTTTGATATTCATATTTCCAGAGTGTTAAGACTCAGGTCTATTGCTAAACAAGTGACAAACTAAAGAATCATTAATGTGTTCCCTCTTACAGGTGACAGAGTTAGTCCTTGATAATTGCCTGTGTGTCAATGGGGAAATTGAAGGCCTGAATGATACTTTTAAAGAACTAGAGTTTCTGAGTATGGCTAAGGTGGAACTAAGTTCACTGGCCCGGCTTCCCAGCTTAAATAAACTTCGAAAAGTAAGTTGGCATTAGCGTGAAAGCATTATGATTTCAATGCCAATGGCTATTATGTCTAGTGTTTGGCTAAATGAGATGACAATTCTCTCTGTTACCTAGAAGCTTTAAAGTTTCTCGAGATAAGAAAAAGGATTATGTAAGATTTTGGAATCAGCTCTAATATTGCTTTTAGAAATTTAAATTTAATAGTGGAATCGTCTTATGACATGATTAGAATTTAGCATCTAACAAATATTTTATCTCTGTATCATAAAATCCATGTGTAACCACTGAAACCAAAGCTGGGTTAGAAACCCATTATATAGGTGTTCTAATATATTATTTGGCAGAAACAGATGGGAATTTGGAAATTAATGATTTGTAGTAATAGTTTCTTGAAACCAGAGAGAATGGCAGACTTTTTTTTCTTCAAATTTATATACTTTAAAAATCTTTGCTCTGGTGCCTTCACCATTCTTTGCCTTTTTCCCTGTGTTGAAAATATAGTTGGAGCTTAGTGACAATATAATTTCTGGAGGCTTGGAAGTCCTGGCAGAGAAATGTCCAAATCTTACCTACCTCAATCTGAGTGGAAACAAAATCAAAGATCTCAGAACAGTAGAAGCTCTGGTAAGCTGAATGATTTTATCTCTGGACATTTTTTTTTTTGGTTAAAGTTTCTGATTTTTATTTGTGTTGTATTAATTTCTATTTAGCTCTTGAAACTTCCAAATTTCTTATATGTTGTGACCTAGGCAGTTATTGCTTTCTTTTTCTTTGTAGCAAAATATCTAGGTGAATTTTTAAATCAGTGAGAAATTAATTTTGTCATCAACTTGAGGAGTTGACCATCTGGGTTTTACATTTCTGGCTGGGCGAGGTGGCTCAAGCCTATAATCCCAGAACTTTGGGAGGACTGCCTGAGCCCAGGGGTTCGAGACCAGCCTGGGCAACTTAGTGAGACCTCGTCTCTACAGTAAATTAAAAAAAAATTAGCCAGGTGTGGTAGTGCGCGCCTGTAGTTCTGGCTACTTGGAAGGCTGAGGTGGAAGGATCGTTGGAGCCCAGCAGGGCGATGCTGCAGTGGCTGTGAGTGTGCCACTGCACTCCAGCCTGGGTGACAGAGTGAGACTCCAACTAAAAAAAAAAAAGAAAAGAAAATTTCTGGTATTTTCTTAACTTTTATTCCTTTTCTTTCCTTTTTAAATATTTTTTGAGTTTTAAAAAATTATTAGATCTCTTGTTTCCTGGTATGAAGGAAGGAAAAGAAGAAATGAAACTCTGAAAATTGTTGCTCTGATTTTTTTTGTGTGTGTGTGCTGGAGTCTCACTCTGTGACTCAGGCTGGAGTGCAGTGGCATGGTCACGACCACCCCAGTGTCGACCTGCTGGTCTCAGGCAATCTCTCCGCCTCAGCCTTCCGAGTAATCAGAACTATAGGCACATGCTACCATGCCCGGCTAATTTTTTGATTTATTGTAGAGACGAGGTCTTGACAAGTTGCCTGGGCTGGTCTCGAACCTGCAGGCTCAGGCAATCCACTCACTTGGCCTCCCAAAGTGCTGGGATTATAAGCTGAGCTACCGAGCCTAGTCTGTTGCTCTGATTTTTTAAAAAGATTGAGAGGAGGTTGAAATTGTTGAAAATAAGCCTGTGGATTTAAATGGACCATGATACTGTTGTTGCCTAATTATGTACAAATTTAATCAACAAAAATATGTTGCGTGCCTACCGTAAGTAAGGCACCAAAACAGATACTGGAAATCCTACAGGGAACAAAACTAAGTTCCTGTTTACATGGGCTTTACGTGTCAGGGCTAATTAAGAGAGTTGGCTGTTTTTGATAGAATAGTCCTTCATTGTAAAGTTTAAAAAACCCAAAAATCATTCTCAATTTCAAACGTGTTTTCTGGGTCAGGAATTAAAAAGAGATAACATGGTATTTTTAATTGTGAATGTAATTTTTAACTTTCCTTTTCCAGCAAAATCTTAAAAATTTGAAAAGTCTGGACCTGTTTAACTGTGAGATCACAAACCTGGAAGATTATCGAGAAAGTATTTTTGAACTGCTGCAGCAAATCACTTACTTAGATGGCTTTGATCAGGAGGATAATGAAGCACCAGACTCTGAAGAGGAGGATGATGAGGGTATAATCTTCTTAATACTCATAAATGTGTCATAATTAGAAGCCTCCACTCTAGCCGTGCAAATTAGATTGGGCCCAGAGATTTAGATGTGAAAGAAAAACCACAACAAGGTATTAGTTAGACAAGAAACGTAGTCTGGGCGTGGTAGCTCATACCTGTAATCCCAGCACTTTGGGAGGCTGAGACAAGAGGATTTTCCTGAGCTCAGGGGTTTGAGACCTGCCTGGGCAACATGGCAAGACCTCATCTTTACAATAAATTAAAAAAATTAGCTGAGGATGGTGGCACGTGCTTGGAGTTTCAGTTACTTGGAAGGCAGAGGCGGAAGGATCGCCTGAGCCCAGCAGGCCAAGGCTGCGGTAGCCATGAGCATGTCACTGCACTCTAACATAGGCGACAGAATGAGATTCCTACTCCAAAAAAAAGGGAAAAAACAAAAGAAAAATGTAAAAACTCATAGTTCTAGTCTGTATTCTTCCAGATTTTTGATAGTTTCAGGGAATTTAATGACTATTATAACATGAAACCGCATGAAAATTTACATTTGTATAAACTTGTATAACTGCCATCCAGTAATAATCTAACTTCTTAAATAATACTTTAAAAAAAAAGAACAATTTTTTTTTTTTTTTTTTGAGTTGGAGTCTCACTCTGTCGCCCAGACTGGAGTGCAGTGGCCGCTCCCGGCCACCACAGCCTCGACCTGCTGGGCTCCGGCGATCCTTCTGCCTCAGCCTTACAAGTAGCTGGAACTACAGGCATGCGCTACCACGCCCAGTTGATTTTTTGATTTTATTATAGAGATGATGTCTTGCTGCCCAGGCGGGTCTTGAACCCGCGGGCTCAGGCAATCCACTCACCTCAGCCTCCCAAAGGCGCGGGATTACAGGCTGAGCCACCGAGCCCGGCTAGAACCATTCTTAATAACCCAAAAGTAGAAACAACTTGTGTCTATCAGTTGATGAATGGATTTTTAAAATGTGATTTATCTATACAGTGTAATATTCCACCATAAAAATGAAGTACTGGCCGGGCTCGGTAGCTCAGCCTGTAATCCCACGCCTTTGGGAGGCTGAGGTGAGTGGATTGCCTGAACCCGCGGGTTCGAGACCTGCCTGGGCAACTTGGCGAGACCTCATCTCCACAATAAAAAAAAAAAAAAAAAATTAGTCGGGCGTGGTAGTGTGTGCTTGTAGTTCTAGCTACTTGGAAGGCTGAGGCAGAAGGATCGCCGGAGCCCAGCAGGTCGAGGCTACAGTGGCCAGGAGCGGCCACTGCACTCCAGTCTGGGCGACCAAGTGAGACTCCAACTCAAAAAAAAAAAAAAAAAAAACCAATAAAAATGAAGTACTGATACATGCTATATGAGTGAACCTTGAACGTGTTCTGTTAAGTGAAAGAAGTCAGATGCAAAAGACCATATATTGTTTGATTTCATTTATATGAAATATCCAGAATAGGCAAATCCAGAGACAGAAAGTATATTATTGGTTCCCAGGGACTGGTGAGAGAGGAGAATGAGGGAGTGACTGCTCATGGGCATGGGGTTTCTTTTTGAGGTGATGAAAAGTATTCTGGAATTAAATAGTGAATATACATTTTTAGATAAATGGATGACTAACAGATCAGATGATGGCATACCTGGTTGTTATAGGTTTTTCACTATAAAAAGAAATTTGATAGATAAATAATGACATAAAATGACAATAATAGACAAGCAGGCATTGAAGTGTTCACAAAGTAAAACAAACTTTAGTCAATGTAATGGTTTGATGAACATGTATATACTGGATACGTACCAGTATTTAGAAACCATACTTGTCAAGTGGTAAATATGAATGTTGTGAGACAAATCTTAAAAAAAAAAGGTCATGGTGAGATACTTTCTACCCATTGGCTTAAGAGCTTGAAGTGATTGGGCAGGGGTGAAAAGAACCAACACACTAGCAAGAAACATCTGCCCAGCCATTTGTTCATCTTTTAAAGATGGAGATGAAGATGATGAAGATGAAGATGAAGATGAAGCCGGTCCACCTGAAGGATACGAAGAAGAGGAGGAGGAGGAAGAGGAGGATGAGGATGAAGACGAGGCAGGCTCAGAACTGGGAGAGGCAGAAGAGGAAGTGGGCCTTTCATACCTGATGAAAGAAGAAATCCAGGTGACTAGACACTTCTCACCTGTATGGAAAGAATTTAGGCACAGGGCTAAGTACCATAAAAAGTGTGTTTGAGCCAGGCGTGGTGGCTCATGTCTAAAATCCCAACGCTTTGGGAGGTGAAGGCAAGAGAATTGCCTGAGTCCACGGGTTCAAGACTAGCCCGGGCAACTTGGTGAGACCTTGTCTCTACAATAAATAAAAAACTAGCCAGGTGTGGTAGCACACGCCTGTAGTTCCGGCTACTTGGAAGGCTGAGGCAAAAGAATCGCAGGAGCCCAGCAGGTCGACACTGGGGTGGCCGTGAGTGTGCCACTGCACTCCAGCCTGGGCGACGGAGTGAGACTCCAACTCAAAAACAAAAAAAGTGTTTTGAGCCAGGCGCAGTGGCTCACACCTATAATCCCAATGCTTTGGGAGGCGGAGGCAAGAGGATTGTCTGAGCCCGTGAGTTTGAGACCTGCCTGGGCAACATGGTGAGACCTTGTCTCTATAATAAAAAAATTATCTGGGTATGGTGCTACACACCCTTGGTTCCAGCTACTTGGAAGGCTGAAGTGGAAGCATCACCTGAGCTCAGCAGGTTGAGGCTATGGTAGCCATGAGCATGCCACTGTGCTCTAGCCCAGTGACAGAGTGAAACCCTGACTCAAAAAAAAAAGTGTGTTTGTAGAAACCTGAGTTATTTCTAACTTGTGGGTGTGCATATGTCTGTCTGCTTATCTTTTTTTTCATTGTCCCCCATCCCATACTATATCCAGATAATCATAAGCAACTATTGATTTTACCTCCCAGATGTCCTTCAAATCCATCTGCCCCCGTGGCATGGTAAGGTGGAGCCATTTTACAAATGTCTCTGAGCCTCAGTTTCTGTGTTCATTTTTTTTATTTTGATTTTTTGAGTCACAGTCTCACTGTCACCCAGACTGGAGTGCAGTAGCACACTGATGGCCACTGTAGCCTCGGTCCGCTGGGCTCAGGCAATCCTTCTGCCTCAGCCTTTAAGTAGCTGGAATACAGGCATGTGCCACCATGCCTGGCTAATTTTTAAAATTATTGTAGAGATTTAATATTGTAGAGACTTTAAGGTCTCGCCAAGTTGCCTAGCCTGGTCTTGAACCTCTGGACTAAGGCAATCCTCTCACCTCCATCTCCCAAAATGCTGGGATTACAGGCGTGAGCCACATGTCTGGCGAGTTTCTGCATTTATAAAACAGAGACTAAACCAACCTCTTAGGATTGTTTTCAGGATTTATTTTATTGATTGATTGATTGAGTCGGAGTCTCACTGTCACCCAGGCTGGAGTGTGGTGGCATGCTCATGGCCACCACAGCCTCCACCTGCTGAACTCAGGCAATCCTTCCACCTCAGCCTTCCACGTAACTGGAGCTACAGGTGTGTGCCACCACACCCAGCTAATTTTTTGATTTATTGTAGAGATGAGGTTTCACCAAGTTGCCCAGGCTGGTCTTGAACCCCTGGATTCAGGCAATCCTCTCGCCTCTGCCTCCCAAAGTGCTGGGATTACAGGCGTGAGCCACCACACCCAGCATGTTTAACAAGATAATATATGTAAAGTAAGTAGTCCCTGTCACTCAGGAAAACTTAAAAATTTTCCCCCTAATTATCTCTTGCTTATACTTTTTTTTCTTAAAGATTAACTTTAAAAAATAGAGGTGGGGTTTTGCTATGTTACCCAGGTTAGTCTTGAATTCCCAGCTTCAAGCAATCCTCCTACCTCAGTTTCCCAGAGTGCTGGGCTTACAGGTGAGAGCCATCATGCCCAGCCTTGCTTATACTTTACCTGTGCAGGAGCTTTCTAAATGGTCTCTCTGAATACGGCATCACCACTTAGGAACAGTCTCCTCAGCATGGCCTGGCTAGTCTCATGCAGATGTGGTCCTCGTCACTAGCTTCTTGAAACCCTTGAATGTTTTCCTGTTGCCGCCGGACTTACAAGGCCCTTCGGTATCTGGCTCCTGCTTCTTTTCTAGCCTCATCTCCCTCAGTACCAAGGGAAATCATCACACCAAGCAGCTTCTTGACTTTACGTCTGTGTATACGTTGTTCACTCTGTCTGAAATGACCTTCTATGTCCTCTGATGAACTTTATTTTTTGCTGAGGCAGACAAATATCGTGAAGCATGTAAAGTGAACTAATTTTACGTACAGCTCCATGAAATTTTACATTTGCATATACTTGTATAACCACCATCCAAATCATGCCTTGTGAATTTTTTTTTTTTTTTTTAGTCAGAGTCTCACTCTGTCACCCAGGCTGGAGTGTAATGACAAGCTCACAGCTACTGCAGTCTCTCAACCTGCTGGGCTCAGGGGATCCTTCCGCCTCAGCTTTCCGAGAGGCTGGAACTACAGGCCTGTACCACCACGCTCACCTAATTTTTTTTTTTTTTTTAATTATAGAGACAAGGTCCCACCCCTGGTCTTGCTGGTCTCAAACTCCTGGGCTCAGGCAATCCTCTCTCCTTCATCTCCCAAAGTGCTGGAATTACATGCGAGAGCCACCATGCCCAGTTATGAATTCTTATCTTTACAGATTCGGCCCTGGAAGTTGCCTCATTATTGAAGCTTTCTCTTCTTTTCCTTAGGCAATCATTCCTTCATCTGTTACCTTGGAACCTTGGTCAGGCTTCTGATACTTGTAAAAACTTATTGGACCACTTTTATTGGGTGGTGAGCTCCTTCAGGGGAGAAGCCATGCATCTTTGTATCTCAGCATCTAATACATTGACCGGCACATAGGAAACTCATGGGAAATGTCAGTTGACTAGAACATATGATATTTAGTCCCTGGGAATTTAGGTTAGTTATTTTCTGCTAACGTTGAGTTTTATTTTCTTAATCATAACTTAAAATACTTTTCATTGCTAAAAATAACATCTCTTATTTAGGCTGGATAGTGTTAGTACTTTTATTTGCTCTAATGACTTTTACATTGGTGAGATAGATAGTATCACTGATTAATGAAAATTTCTTTCTGATACCACTTAAATATGAAGGCCAGACATGGTGGCTCATGCCTGTAATCCCAGCACTTTTGGGAGGCTTAGGCAAGAGGATTGCTTGAGTCCAGGAGTTTGAGATTTGCCTGGGCAACATTAGAAGACCTCGTCTGTACAAAAAAAAAAATTAGTTGAATGTGGTGGTGTGTGCATGTAATCCCAGCTACTTGAGAGGCTGATGCAGGAGGATAGCCTGAGTCCAGGAGTTGGAGGCTACAGTGAGCCATGATGGTGTCACCGTGCTCCAGCCTGGGCAACAGAGTGAGAGACCTTGACTCAAGGGGGAAAAAGAGAAAAAAGGAATCAGTGTGGAAAAAATAGGACTTAACTTGTTTGGGTCTTTTGTGAGTTAGAAGGTTTGAAGCCATATGATAATGAAGAACAGAACTTTAAGGTTTGTAAAGATTCATAGGGAAAGCCAACCTGTTTAGTTTATACTAGCATACAGTGTGAACATTTCTCCCCTACGTTTTTATTTATTTGGTAAAGTAATGGACTTGGATCTTTTTGTATTTGGCCTTTATTTTCTCTATTCCTCCCTAAGTCTAAGTAGTATTAAGTAATCCAGCTAACTGCAAATTGTTTAGGTTTACCATTCCATTGGGTATTGGAAAATATTAACCAAAATGACATGATCAAGTATAGAGCAAAAGCTTCTAAGATAATATATACAGCATTAAGTCATTGTGTGGCTAGCAGGCAACAGAAGGAGTTTTGATTCACAATAAGATAATTTGGACGTTTAAAATGGAGTCTTGTTTTTAGAAGCTAAGACCCAGGACTTCAGAGACTATTGAGATTTAAAAAGAAATGAGAAGAAAATAGAAAACATATTTGATAAGCTATTTTTTATCTGCATCTTTATTTCTTACTATTTCAGGTGTTCTTCTGAGGCAAGGAATTAATATGTATAAAGGACTTTATGTATGTGTAGTATATTTCATTAAAAATGGTAGTTGGGACTGGGCACAGTGGCCCACGCCTGTGATCCTAGTGCTTTGGGAAGTTGAGGTGGGAGGATTGCTTGAGGCCAGGAGTATGAGTTTACAGTGAGCTATCATGATGCCACTGTACTCCGGCCTGGGTGACAGAGCAAGACCTTGTCTCCTTAATTAAAAAAAAAAAAAAACCACACAAAAAACAGAGGAGGTCGGGGCTTTAGGAGGATTGGGAATTCTGGTGCCCTTGCACTACTCACAGATGAGGAAACATTTGATTTTCTCCTCATAAGGTGAAGACCATAGTCTCTACTGAGCAAGTTTCTGATAAAAGCTGAGTTTTAATTGAGAGATATTATCTAATAAATGATACTTTTTCTTAAAAAAAAAAAAAGAACTAAAAAACATTAATCTAATCATGTTTGTTTAAAACAAGATTGAGCGCTCCAGAGAAGTAATTCACTTTTTAGACTTGGGCTTTTCTAAGTTTTCAAGTAATAAATATGATTGATATCTAAAGTGTTTTTTATGGTTAGAAATATTTAAATGTCCTCTTTTATTATTCCTTGCACATTTGAGATGTTTAAAATGTCTCCTCCCCTTTCTTCCCCTGCTCTGCTCTCTCCACATCTTTCTTCCTTCTTCTTCAGCTTAAGTCTGTAGTTTTTTTCTGATTTTTATTGTGGTCTTTCTCTGCTATTTGCTACCCCATCTGTTCCTTCTGCTCCTTGTAACTTGCTGGTATTCTGGTATGGAGATGCTTTAGAATGTTTCAGTTGACAGTGGCCACAGTCTTTTTAAAAAGGAGAAAACTACCCTGCATAGAATCACAGGCTCTGAGGGAATTGGCATGTACTAATGGGTAGAATGTTCATGATCAAAACGGTAGCCATAAAAACATGATGACCATTACTATTCAGAAAAAAGGTCTAAGTTAGGTTCAGCATAGATGGTTGAAGAATATACAATGCACTCTAGAGGTGTGTATTTCAGGTGGTTAGAGTTTTAAAAAAATGGTTTCAAGTGCTTCAAGGCAATGCTTAAATCTTAGCTATCTAGAAAAACTCATTCCACAAGAGTTGTAGACCAAGTTTTATTTTGACTTTTATTGACATTTGCTATTTTGTTGTGTAGATTTTCAGATATAGAAGGAACTTGTAGTTCTTTCTAGACGAATGCTTTATTTTTATTCATTGGAAAACTAAGGTCCAGACAAATAAAGTGACTTATTCAACACATAAATAAATGGGAGCTAGGATTCAGATATTACTACCTCAGTCTGCAAAATAGAAGACCCTGTTTTTAAAACAGTCAAAAGTTTCCCTGTCTATTATGGCTGCCAGTAAGACTTATGTGGTTATTTTAATTAATTAAAATTAAAAATTCAGTTTCTTATTTGCACTGGTTACATTTCAAATGCTCAGTAGTCATGTGTAGCTGGTGGTTACTGTGTTGCATGACAGAGACATAGGACATTTCCATCTTTGCCAAAAGTTTTCTTGAACTGGAGATTTAACTGGGTTTTAAAAAGGACCTGTATAAGGTAGGCAGAGGTTGTCAGACACAGACCAACCATAGTTTCTTTGCTCTTGTTGGAATATATTACAACAAACAGTGAAAAATCTGACGTGATTTTTAAATTCTCAAACTGAATATTTGAATTTCAAGGATGAAGAAGATGATGATGACTATGTTGAGGAAGGAGAAGAAGAGGAAGAAGAAGGTGAGTTACATTAGTGATAAGCAAATTCTAAAATGAAAGCCACAGTTACTTTTCATAGACTAAAGTGACTCTATAATGCAACTTTTTACTGATCCCTTTGATTTTGCTTTGTTTATCAGAGTGCCTTGAAAGGAATAAATGTTTTTAAAAGAGTAATTGTCTCAGGGCATTCATCAATTCCATTAAAAAATAAACAGCTTATGACATTTATTTTAAAAAAGGAATGAAAAGCTAATGGAACCTTGAACTCAACTTATTATTTTTAAATGCTCTTTCTCATTTTGGAGCAGGTGAAGCCTTATCTATGGGAGAGCAGCAGCTGAACTCCAGATAATGCCCTGTGTGGATTTGCTCTCTGGTACTTTTTTTTTTTTTTTGAGTTGGAGTCTCACTCCCAGGTTAGAGTGCAGTGGCATGCTCATGACCACCATAGCCTCTACCTGCTGGGCTCAGGTGATCCTTCCTCTTCAGCCTTCTAAGTAGCTGGAATGATAGGCATTCACCACTATGCTTGGCTAATTTTTTGTTTTATTGTAGAGATGAGGTCTCACCAAGTTGCCCAGGCTGGTCTTGAACCCGTGGGCTTAGGCAATCCTCTCTCCTCTGCCTCCCAAGTGCTAGGATTACAGGCTTGAGCCACCTCACTTGGTCTTCTCTAGTGCTCTTTATCTAAATCTTTCAAAACAATTTTTAAAATTTACTAACGATTCCATTGGTGTCAAGCTCTTAGTTTCTTGATCTGTACTTCATGATTTGGCCACAAGGGTGCATAGCAATTTGTCATTATTTATGGATTTTAAGTCTGTTCAATACATTGAAATTAAGGGAAATTCAGGGAGGAAACTAACAGATACTTTTCTTCTGCCATTAACTTTTCACTAAGATACGAAACTTTGTAACTTAACAAATATTAATTTGTTACATTAAACATTTTACACTTTTCCTTCTACTCTTTCAGAAGAAGAAGGTCTTCGAGGAGAGAAGAGGAAACGAGATGCGGAAGATGATGGCGAAGAGGAAGATGACTAGATCATTCTAAGACCAGATTCCCTGCTGTTCCTGGGTGTGCAATAGAGTGATCACATCTTTGTTTCTTCATGTACGATAGCTATCCCTACAGAAGATAATGTGTAACTTTTTATAGGAAAAGTGTGGTTTTACTATTTTTGCCTTATCATTCCAAATAAGAATTACTAGTCTGTTAATGATCATATTGTATGTAGAGAAAATTTTCATTGACAACCCCCCATTGTGAAATTCCTTAGCAATTTATTTAGACTCTTAATTTTTCTAATTCAAGCTCAATGTATTTGTCATTTTTAGCCCATAATTAAAACACGATCACTTTTACACAGGTGTAGTATGGTGCATTTCATTCATAAGGTTTTAAAGTTATTTATAAATGAACTGAAATTGCAGTCAGCTGTAATTCAGTTGAATGATATTCTCTTGAATGATAAGTTGGTTATTTTTTTAGAGGTGATCCAGAGAGCTTTAGTTTGAAGAGAATGACTTTTTTTGGCTAAGAGTGGGTGCTTTTTTGTCACATGAGTGACTTGGAGAGTAGAAGCAGAGTAGTAAAGGTTCTATTCAGCAATAGATGTCCTGGTCTGTGTGGAGTTTCTATTCAGCAATGTAGTTTGTGTAGTTTTGCTGAGATTCTATTACAGTAGTATAGTTCATGGATTTTGTGGAGACTGATACAATTTTCTTTTTGAAGGAAAATTTACTTATACGAAGTGCAGAGACATGCAGGTGAGCCCTTTCTCCAGGCTGCAGATCATGTCACACCAACGGTTGTTCATTTTGTTTTGTTTTCAGGTGTGCATTTTTTGTCCTCTTAGCAATTCCTTTGTGATTACCTTCACGTCTTGTTTCATTCCCCTCCCTGTATCTCAAAAGAGCTGGGATACTTGTGGATACCCAGGAAAACCTTTAGTCTTATACCTCAACCACCTTTTCTGACCTGTCTGGGTTTTAAATAAGTGAAAGAAATTGAGTGTTTTCTGAGATACGAATATATAATCAATACAGTTGTATGCAACAAGGTCTACTGACTGTAAGTCTTTCTTGGTTGGTGGCATCTAAGACTGTATTATTAGGGCAAAGAAAGAAAGGCGTGAGGCTTTAGGAAGCAGCTTTAGTATTCCTCAAAAGTCAAAACAATTGCCTGTCGATAATTAGTAAGACATGGAAGTCAAAGTTTTAAGTTGGCTTCTCAAATGATTTGGATACCATTCTGCAGTGTATTTCTCATTTTTCTGAATAGAACCTTTAATGATTCCCATTGTTTTAAAACATTATCAGCTTTAGCATTTAATTGGAACATACTTAGCAGCTGGAAAAATATTTGAAACTAAATCAATACTAAAATTAAGATTTTATTTTCAAGTGGATGCCCATTAAAAATAGAAAAATAGGCAGGGCTCAGTGGCTCAGCCTGTAATCTCGCGCTTTGGGAGGCCGAGGTGAGTGGATTGCCTGAGCCTGCGGGTTCGAGACCCACCTGGGCAAATTGGTGAGACCTCATCTCTACAATAAATCAAAAATTAGCCGGGTGTGATAGTGCCCACCTGTTGTTCCAGCTACTTGGAAGGCGGAGGCAGAAGGATCGCTGGAGCCCAGCAGGTCGAGGCTGGTGGCCAGGAGCATGGCGTTGCACTCTAGTCTGGGCGACAGAGTGAGACTCCAACTCAAAAAAAAAAGAAAAAAAAAATATTTGAGAGAAGTGAGTGTGTGTTTCCTTATATGGCTACTAAATAAAGTATAACGAGTAGAAAAGTACCTCTCCCTTTTTTGCTATGGAGGCTCCATGTTCAAGCTATTGCTTTTTTTTTTTTTTTTTTTTTGAGTTGGAGTCTCACTCTGTTGCCCAGACTGGAGTGCAGTGGCCGCTCCCAGCCACCGCAGCCTTGACCTGCTGGGCTCCGACAATCCTTCCGCCTCAGCCTTCCAAGTAGCTGGAACTACAGGCGCGCGCTGCCAAGCCTGGCTAATTTTTGATTTATCGTAGGCACGAGGTCTCGCCAAGTTGCCCAGGCGGGTCTCGAACCCGCGGGCTCAGGCAATCCACTCACCTCAGCCTCCCAAAGCAAGAGATTACAGGCTGAGCCACCGAGCCCGGCAAAGCCTATTGCTTTTTTAATCTTGACTATCAAAAATTTTTTCCCTTTGTTTTGAATATTTGTAAGTTTTTAAAAGTTAGTATCAGCAAATTAGTTGAAGTTATGCTTCTACACCGGGATACATTTAAATGACTGATTATAGTGTTGTTGCTGCTTTTTAAATTTAAAATGTATGACTTGGCATTTTTGAATTAAGAATTATAAAGTTATTTGTGGAGAAACCAAAAAAGTTGTACAACTGACTGAAGTAAAACACTTGGGAGAAGTTTAGCGAGGGGATTGGAATCTCCAAAAGATCAACACGTTTCTTCTGATTTTGAAGATTGAATGCCCTGTTCTAGTCCCTAAGGATTTTCATTGAATAATATGCCAGATTATAAAATGCTTATTTTTCAAGTGGAACCTATATATTGATTTTCTTATCAGTCGTCTTATTGTGCAATCAAAACTAGAGTACTTGGTTTGAAAACAACACTTAGAGCCTCCAGATAACTTTCAAGACTTATTTAGCTTTATGGGTGGTATTTTCATGCAAATAAGTAAGGGTGGGTTTTATATTTTGTAGAAGTTTTTGGTCCTATTTTCATGCTCTTTGTATGGCAGTATGTATATAGTGTGTTCAGTTCCTTAAGAATCTCTCCTTAAAAACTTTGAAGTTAATACTTTTGTGTAACTGTGTTTTGAATAAAGCCATGACAGTGTTAAAAACAAACAAACAAAAAAATGCAGCACTCCTGATTATTATTTTATTGTTTCTGACCGTTCCCTGTTTTTTCTGTGACTGCTGTAACTTAAAAGTTTTTGAAATTGAATTGCTTCAAATAAATTGAAGATTTGTTATAATGATTAGTTTCAGTGTATGACATTCACTTTTTCAACAATATCATTGTTATCTTTGAAGGTCTTTTTAAAAACAAGAAAAACAGGTCTAAAGTTAACTCATTTAAATACGATGTGATATAAGGCATTGCAACTTAATAGTTTAACTCATAATTTTCCTTATTAATTTTTTTTCTGAGAAGAAAAAAATTTTGGATTCTTAATTCCCTTTTGAGGTTGCAAATCGAACCAGTACTTTTTGCATTTTTGATTTGAAGTTATACTTTATTACCTGTAGTTGAAGTAAATGTTATCTATAGTTAATTAAAGTGATTATATAGGTACCGTACATCGGGTTGGACATGGTGGCTCACGCCTGTGATCCCAGCACTTTGGGAGGCAAAGGCGAGAGGATTGTCTTAGCTCAGGGGTTTAAGGCCAGCCTGGGCAACTGGATGAGATATCTCTACAGAAAATAAAAAAATTAGCTGGGCATGGTGGCACATGCCTGTAGTTCCAGCTACTTGGAAGGTTGAGGTGGAAGGATTGCCTGAGCCCAGCAGGTCAAGGCTGTGGTGGCCATGAGCATGCCACTGCACTCCAGCCTGGGCGACAGAGTGAGACTCTGACTCAAAAAATATATATATTGTGTATTGTACATCAATCATTTTTTCTAAAGTGAGTCCAGAGTCTCCATTTATACCATATGATGTTTATCTTCAGAATCTTTTATAATATAAATGGAAGTATACATGATCCTTACATGTTTATCTTGAGCAAATCTAACTTAAAACAATGTTTTTTCTCTTACTTTGGTTTTTCTGCAATAAGTGATTTTTACATTGTTCATTTGTAGACAACTCTGGAATGTATTTTGTAAAGTCAAGGCACAAAGTATAATGTGAAGTAATGTTTTCATGATTGCTTTACTGTTAAATGTTGAAAAGGTATTTTATTTATTTTTGTGAGTTGAGGTCTCACTGTCACCCAGGCTGTAGTGCAGTGACATGATCACAACGATCACAGTTCAGTTCATGGCATCCTCGACCCTCTGGGTCAGGCAGTCCTTCCATCTCAGCATCTTGAGTAGCTGGGACTACAGGCATGTGCCACTAGACCCTGTCTAATTTTTTGATTTTTTTTGTAGAGAGGAGTTTTCGCTATATTGTCCAGGCTGGTCTCGAACTCCTGGGTTCAAGCGATCCCCACCTTGGCCCAAAGTAATCAGATTACAGGCATGAGCCACTGTGGCTAGCCTGACAAGGTATTTTATTTAATTATTAAAAAAAATTTTTTTTTCTTCCTCACCCCCCTGAAAAGATATTTTAATTATAAAATTCTGCTTCCTGAGAGATGGAAAATATTGAAGTACATTTTTTTTTTTTGAGTTGGAGTCTCACTCTGTTGCCCAGCCTGGAGTACAGTGGCTGCTCCCGGCCACCACAGCCTTGACCTGCTGGGCTCCGGTGATCCTTCTGCCTCAACCTTCCAAGTAGCTGGAACTACAGGTGCGCGCTACCACGCCCTGCTGATTTTTGATTTATTGTAGAGATGAGGTCTCACCAAGGTGCCCGGGCAGGTCTTGAACCCGCAGGCTCAGGCAATTGAAGTACATTTAATGACAGGTATTGTTTACTGAAATTAGTACGTTTTTGTTTCTTTTATGTCTTTAAAAAATTCAAAGCTGGCTGGGCGCCGTGGCTCAAGCATGTAATCCTGGCACTTTGGGAGGCCAAGGCGAGAGGACTGCCTAAGCTCAGGGGTTTGAGACCAGTCTGTGCAACTTGGTGAGACCTCGTGTCTACAATAAGAAATCAAAAAATAAGCCAGGTGTTGTGGCTTACACTTGTAGTTCGAGCTACTTGGAAGGCTGAGGCAGAAGGAATGCCTGAGCCCAGCAGATCGAGGCTGTGGTGGCCTTGAGCGTGCCATTGCACTACAGCCTGGGCAAGAGAGTGAGACTCCGACTCAAAAGCAAACAAAACATTCCAAGCTTTTCCCCTCTTGGTTACAGAATATGGTAGAACCACACTAAAAGTTTTTGGTGAAGTGATTGTGCCTCAAACCCTTTTAAGTATTGTTTTTCCTCGTTCTATGTTGTAAAGAGAGGCTTTGGAATATGGCATCTATGCTTTCAGTTGCTGAGAATGTTCCTTCTCTTGCTTTTGGTACTGGATGCCATGATCTTCTGCAGCTGTTGCTTACTGATAGCATTCCACAACTGCATGCCTTTTTCTTGTACTAATAAGCCTAAGATTTGAAAACCTGAATGAGTACTTTGGGCTGAGGCAGCTACTTGTGTTACTCAGAATGAATAGCCCTCATTTGAAGAACAGGTTGTACCGCAAAATGAAATTCCAAAATGAGTTGATCTCCAGGAGAATCTTTAAAAAGACTTTATATGCTAATAAACTACTTTTTTTTTTTGAGTTGGAGTCTCACTCTGTCACCCAGACTGGAGTGCAGTGGCACACTCCCGGCCACCGCATCCTCGACCTGCTGGGCTCCAGCGATCCTTCTGCCTCAGCCTTCCAAGTAGCTGGAACTACAGGCGCGCGCTACCACCCCCAGCTGATTTTTTATTTATTATAGAGATGAGGTCTCGCCAAGTTGCCCGGGCAGGTCGTGAACCCGCCGGCTCAGGCAATCCACTCGCCTCGGCCTCCCAAAGTGCTGGGATTACAGGCTGAGCCACTGAGTCCGGCCTATGAACTACTTTTATTTCACACAAATCTAGCCACATTTTGGGTTAATAAGATCCTACAGTAGTGTTACCCTATAATAACAACCCAGATTAAGAATCAGAAGCTGGTAGGAATGTTTCAACTTCATGAATACATACAAATAACTTAAATTGTTCTTAAGGCATCATATGGACTTCGTTACTTAGAAAGTGGACACATCCACATTGATGGTTAATACCGACACAGGCCACCAGATAGGCTCACGACACTGGTGAAAACAACCTGCTCTAGCTTCAAGATGTAACTGACATTGTAAAGAAGCACTTGCCTATTTTCTCTGATTTTCCCATTTAATACTCAAACTGTACCATCTTGCAGATGAAGAAGGCCACGATCTCTGCTCTTCACTCCAGCTGTGACTCTTCCTGGGTAGGCTCTCTCCACAGCCCCAGAATTAGTTCACAGAGGCCACAGAGTTCCTCCATTTGAAGGGATTTTTCTCCCAGAGTCCATTTCTCTGGCACTGAGCAGCCAGTGACAGTGCAGTCAGTAGCGTTCAAAGTCATTTATGTTGACAGCTGTGGCTGACGAATACTGGGGTCCATAGAAGTGTCACGGAAGGAACTGCAGCTGGAGCAACAGTGCTTCATAAGAACCAGTTGGGCAGGTGCAGTGGCTCATGCCTGTAATCTGCTGAAGTGGTAGGACTGCTTGAGCTCAGGAGTTTGAGACCAGCCTGGGCAACATAACAAGACCCTAACCCCACCCCCGTTTATATTAAAATAAACAAACCAATGCCATCAGCATCAGAGGAAACAAAGGGAAGCAGCAATCACCATCACACCACAAGTGTGCAGCAAAACCAGTGTGAGTTCAGTGTTTTTTTTTTTTTAGTTGGAGTCTCACTCTGTTGCCCAGACTGGAGTGCAGTGGCCGCTCCCGGCCACCGCAGCCTCGACCTGCTGGGCTCCGGCGATCCTTCCGCCTCAGCCTTCCAAGTAGCCGGAATTACAGGCATGCGCTACCATGCCCGGCTGATTTTTTTTGATTTATTGTAGAGATGAGGTCTCACTGCCCAGGCGGGTCTCGAACCCGCGGGCTCAGGCAATCCACTCACCTCAGCCTCCCAAAGGTGCGGGATTACAGGCTGAGCCACCGAGCCCGGCTTGAGTTCAGTGCTTTTAGCTATGTTCTTTCTTCCACCCCCCAGCCGCTTTTCTGAGAATATATCTGAGTTAAGAACAAGCCCATTTCTGCAGTGTTAAGGATTTATTCTTTGTAGGAAATTAGTAAAATCTTTTTGAATAGGATTGCCAGTGAGGGGCCGGGCGTGGTGGCTTAATGCCTGTAATCCCAGTACTTTGAGAGATGGAGGTGAGAGGATTGGCTGAGCCCATGGGTTCGAGACTAGCCTGGGCAACTTGGGAAGACCTCATTTCTACAATAAATTAAAAAAATAGCCGGGTGTGGTGGCATGCACCTATAGTTCCAGCTACTGGGAAGGCTGAGGTGGAGGGATTGCCTGAGCACAGCAGGTTGAGGCTGCGGTGGTTGTGAGCATGCCACTGCACTCCAGCCTGGGTGACACAGTGAGACTCTAAGAAAAAAAAAAAAAAAAGGATTGCCAGTGAGGAATTTTTCTAAAATTGATAATTTTACTTAGAATTATTATTGTTGTTGTTGTTATTTTGAGTCAGAGTCTCACTCTGTCGTCCCGGCTGGAGTGCAGTGGTATGCTCACGGCCACTACCGCAGCCTTGACCTGCGGGGCTCAGGCCATCCTGTTGCCTCAGCCTCCCAAGTAGCTGGAACTACAGGTGCGCGCCTCCACGCCTGGCTAATTTTTCTTGATTTATTGTCGAAATGAGGTCTTGCCAAATTGCCCAGGCTGGTCTCGAACCCCTGGGCTCAGGCAATCCTCGGCTTCCCAGAGTGCTGGGATTATAGGTGTGAGCCACCGCACCCCAAAATTATTTTTACCAAACCATCTACATTAGGTGGCAGGAACAACTGCTAAGGATCCTGGGGTGTAGCAGTCAGTGCACGAAGGACTAGCGCTCAAGAACTTTGTCTCATCCATTTTGCTTTTGCCCAATTCCCTTCTTACTCCAAGGACTCTAGCCTTAAGGTTAAATTTCTCTAAGGCCTTGTTTCCCATCACAGTTCTCTAGGTTGAGCCAATCCCATGATATCTTCAGGAGGCCTATTAGGCAGATTGGAGATTGTGTTAAATGCTGAAACTGACAAAGAGATCTTTTCGGGTAAGTTACCTGCGTAGGCCTAGGGGGGACATTTGCCTCTTTTGATTGTTCCCTTGCTCTCCCCGGTCCTCTACTCCTGAGATACAGATAAAACAGTTTTGCTTCTTCTGGGAGGCTAGTGTAGCAACAGGGCGCCCTCCAGCGATTCTGAAATCTCAAGCAGTAGGAAGAGAATTTCAGTGTCTTGGGGAGAGAGCAACAGGCCTTGAAAGTAGATAAATGCTACTTTAGTTAATGGAGAAAAAAATAAAAAGCGCTAATCATTTTAGAGCATGTCCCTGATGTGGTTCCCAGAACACACGCACACGTTGCTGCCAACGCAAATTCTTAGATTCAAGAGCAGAGTCCAAAAGCCAGGGGAAAAAAGAAGGTCGAGACAGCGAGGGAACCTAGCTTACCCGAACGGCAGCGCAGGGCGCTTTCCGAGCGGCCTGGGATTGGCCCAGAAACGCCGCAATTCCGGTCATGTGATCTCGCCCCGCCCTCCTTCCCCCAGAGCAAGGGCCGGTGCGCACCCGTCGCAACGTGCAACGGCGGAGGTCTGCGCATGCGCGGGTCGGCGGCGGCCTGCGGCGGGCTCTGTGGTGTCTTCGGCTTCCCGCCCCTGCGCCAATCCCGCTGGGGTGTCTGAGATGGGTTGGTCAAGGCTGTGCGACCTGCTTTTCCTTTGTCTTCTACGTTTTGCAAGCCTTGCTTAACGATGAACAGAGCCTCTGTTTCCTTTTTAATTTAGTGTCAAGTATTGCTTTATTCTAAATTCAACATCCACGATTATCCACCTGCTCAGCGACTACAGAGGATGCTAAAAAATGCGTACACATTTTAAGAAGGGAGGAAAACTGTATTAAAGTTGTAATACTCAATAAGGTGAATATAGGTCACGTTTGACTTCTGCAATTACGAGGGGCGCTCAGAGTGGTTACCATCAGCGTCCAGTTCTGACTATGGTGAACATCTCTTAGCATCTTTTAAAATCCGTAGACATCTTTTGGCATCCCGGGATAAACGGTGGAGAGTTCTGGACTTTTTCCAGATCTCTGCGGTAGAAATGAGGGCGCATAACCAGTGTGGTTTATTGAGCAAGTGCTGCGCCTGGAGCTGAGGCCACTTGTTTGGGCCTGGTCTGGTTCAAACCCATTGTTGTTCCTCTTCCTATTTTTCTTATCTTAAAGCCAGAGTTGCTGAGTTGATCAGTCTAGTTGGTGCCTGCCTAATGACGAATCAGTTCTGGAAAATATTGGAACAACCAACGAACCGGAGGGAAGCCACTGAAAAATGACACACAGTCCACATGTAAAGGGATAAAAAAAGCTTTAAGGCGTAGGATCCTTCTCTCTCCTAGAAGGAAAGGATGGTTTCATTGGGGGAAGTTTTGTATAGGTCAACAGTGGGATTAGGACTTTTTTTCTTATATTTATTTTTTATTTTTTTGAGACAGGTCTCACTCTGTCACCCAGGTTAGAGTGTAGTGGCACAACCATGGCTCACCACAGCCCTGACCCTCCTGGGTTCAGGTGATCCTCCTGTCTCAGCCTATTGGGTAGCTGGGACTACAGGTGCATGCCACCATGCCTGGCTAATTTTTTGATTTTTTGTAGAGATGAGTTCTCGCTGTGTTGCCCAGGGAGGTCTTGAAGTCCTAGGTTCAAGCAATTCTCTCACCTCGGCCTCCCAAAGTGCTGGGAAGCCACCATGTCCAGTCAATGTTTTTCTTCTTTTAGTGATGACAACTGAATTGTAGTTTGTTATGTGTCTCAGACTATTGAAGAAAAACTGTCATCAAATTATACTTTTTAGGATGGGCACAGTGGCTCACACCTGTAATCCCAGCACTTTGGGAGGCAGAGGGGAGAGGATTGCCTAAACCCAGGGTTTCGACACCAGCCTGGGCAATTTGGCAAGATCTCGTTTCTACAGTTAAAAAAAAAAATTAGCCGGGCGTGGTGGCATGAGCCTGCAGTTCAGCTACTTGGAAGGCTTAGGTAGAAGGATTGCCTGAGCCCAGCAGGTTGAGGCTGCAGTGGCCATGAGCATGCCACTGCACTCCAGCTTGGATGACAGAGTGAGACTTAGACTAAAAAAATAAAAAATTAAATAAAAATAAGCTGGGCTCGGTGGCTCAGTCTGTAATCCTGCGCCTTTGGGAGGCTGAGGTGAGTGGATTGCCTGAGCCCGCGGGTTCGAGACCCGCCTGGGCAGCGAGACCTCATCTCTACAATACATCAAAAAATCAGCCAGGCGTGGTAGCGCATGCCGTAATTCCGGCTACTCGGAAGGCTGAGGCAGAAGGATTGCTGGAGCCCAGCAGGCGAGGCTGCGGTGGCCGGGAGCGGCCACTGCACTCCAGTCTGGGCGACAGAGTGAGACTCCAACTCAAAAAAAAAAAAAAAAATTAAATAAAAATTAAAAGAATTATATTTTTTATTGGAATCAAACACCTTCCAGAGAATATTTGCTTTAGTTTGTCTTGTGCAACAGAAAGGTTTCATGGAAGCTATGGAAGGTGAAGAAGAGAATGAATGACTTCTTGCATACACAATTTTTGTAAAAATGTCAAAGGATGGACATTTCCATAGAATTAGCGACTGTAACTATTTAACTGCAGTAAAATCCATGTAGTTTCTTGGATACGTTCAATGGCTTTTACAAAACAGCCACAAACTTGGGTAAAATGAGAACCATTTACTTCATTTAAAAATAAGAGATGAAGCCAGGTGGCTCACGCCTGTAATCCCAGCACTTTGGGACGCGGAGGTGAGAGTTTTACCTGGGCCCAGGAGTTCAAGACCAACCTGGGCAACTTGACCAGACCTTGTCTCTACAATAAATCAAAAAAATAGCTAGGCATGGTGGCGCACGCCTGTGGTTCCAGCTACTTGGAAGGTGGAAGCGGAAGGATCACCTGAGCCCAGCAGGTTGAGGCTGGATGACAGAGTGAGATTTTTAACTCAAAATACAAAACAAAAACAAAAACAAAAACCAACCAACCAAACAAAAAAACCTCAAAAAAGATCAGAATATACTTGGGTTTTTTTTAATTGATTCATTTAATGATATTTTTAGATTTTTTACTCTTGCATCAGTTTTGGTAGAAAGTATTTTTCTAGGAATTTGTCCATTTCATCTAGGTTGTCCAATATGTTGATGACAACTCTTCATAATATTCTCTTATAATCCCTTTCATGTCTTTTTTTTTTTTTTTGGAGTCTCACTCTGTCGCCCAGACTGGAGTCCAGTGCCATGCTCCTGGCCACCGCACCCTCGATCTGCTGGGCTCCAGCGATCCTTCTGCCTCCGCCTTCCAAGTAGCTGGAACTACGGGCGTGCACTACCACGCCCGGCTAATTTTTTGATTTATTGTAGAGATGAGGTCTCACCAAATTGCCCAGGCGGGTCTCGAACCCGCGGGCTCAGGCAATTCACTCACCTCAGCCTCCCAAGGCACGGGATTACAGATTGAGCAACCAAGCCTGGCTTATACCGGGGTTTTAAGAAACCAAGTCTTTCTGTTGGATAATAGCATATCTCAGAAAATAATTTTTCTTTTGACAGCATAAATATTCAAGAGAAGCTTTTTATTTTTTTCTTTCTTATATTGAGGAATTGTGTGTGTTTTCAGCATTGTTTTGATGCTGGCACAATATTAAAAAATAATAATTAGCAGGTGAAGTTGATGTGAATTTGTTGTTTACAACCCGTAGGACATTGAGAAGCTACTTGCTGAGAAAGGAGTTATTGCCATCTGGTCTATGCTATGAGGCCAAAGCATTACACCAATTCCATGATAAACCTGTTTTTCTTTTTGTGTCATCTATTTTACTTTCCACTGATTCTATACAGTCTTGAGGTTGCCATTGAAGTTGAGGGACAAATAAGAGGTCATATAATATAGGCCATGCATAACGATGAATATCAATTCTGCTGTCTGTCTCTAAAGCTCTGTCCTTGATAATAAAGCGCAGTGTGTTTTAATGGTTACCAAACTTTCACTCCATGTTATTAGATTATTAGATCTTAATTAGATATCATTCACCATTTTTAGTTTACATGACTATAAATAGCTGCTTTTTCTCAGGTCTTTTTGTGCTCAATCTTTATAAACTGTTTGCAATTAACTGACAAAGGAAAAAAAGCAATGGAGAGTTATGTACAAATCCTTTTGAGGCACAGAGCTTATGGTGTATAGCTATGACCAAAGGCACAAAAAGTAGAATGTTTATTTAACGAACTTTTGAATACTTTTGTTTAAAGAGCCTGAGGTATAGGAAGACAAAGATGAATGATACATAACCTCATCCACTGAAGAACACAGCCTAAACACCAAATTCTAAGCCAAGAGAGAAATGATAGGCAGAGAAATGTCTGAGCTGACAGCTTATGCCCAGGAAGCTCAGAGGATGTCAAACTTTGATTTGCTCACTTCAGTGAAGGTGTGATATTCCATTTTGCAGGGCTTGATTTTGTCAATATGGGATTCATCAGTTTGTGAGGGACAGACTTGTATCATGAAAACTCACCAGAATAATTTCTTTGTGTGTATATATATATATATATATATATATATATTTTTTTTTTTTTTTTTTGATTGATTGTAGAGACGAGGCCTCACCAAATTTTCCAGGCTGATCTTGAACCACAGGACATGGGCAATCTTCTCGCCTCAGCCTCCCAAAGTGCTGGGATTACAGGCGTGAGCTACCGTGCCCGGCTCACCAGAATAATTTCTAAATCAGGGTGTCAATTTATTAATTTATAGGAAGGTTGTATATTTACATTGGCCACAGTATTATTGTTCAGTGATCCAGATCAGTGATCCTCAATAAAAATCTAATACTATCTATAAATGCAAGTCACAGATGTAGTCACATTTTTCTAGTAGCCATATTAAAAAAGTAAAACAAAGGTAAAATTAATTTTAAGTATATGTTTTAATTAACCCAACATATTAAAATGTTATAATTTCAACATGTAATCAATATGAAAATTATTACTGAGATAGTTTATTTTGTTTGTTTATTTATTTATTATTATTATGTTTTTGAGTTGAAGTCTCACTCTGTCGCCCAGACTGGAGTGCAGTGGCTGCTCCCGGCCACCGCAGCCTTGACCTGCTGGGCTCCAGCGATCCTTCTGCCTCAGCCTTCCAAGTAGCTGGAACTATAGGAGTGCGCTACCACGCCCAGCTAATTTTTTGATTTATTGTAGAGATGAGGTCTCATCAAGTTGCCCAGGCGGGTCTCGAACCCGCGGGCTCAGGCAATCCACTCACCTCAGTCTCCCAAGGCGCGGTATTACAGGCTGAGCCACTGAGCCCAGCTGTTTATTTATTTTTTGAGTTGAAATCTCATTCTGTCACCCAAGATGGAATGCAGTGGTATGCTCACAGTCACCACGGCCTTGACTTGTGCTCAAGCGATCCCTCCGCCTCAGCCTTCCAAGCTGCTGGAACCACAGGTGCATGCCACTATGTCTGGCTAATTTTTTGATTTATTATAGAGACGAGGTCTTGCCATGGTGCACAGGCTGGTCTCGAACTCGGGTTCAGACAGTCCTCTTGCCTTGGCCTCCTAAAGTGCTGGGATTATAGGCGTGAGCCACCGTGCCTGGCCTTTTATATGTTTTTTTCATACAAAGTCTTCAAAATATGGGGTAGATTTCACTTACAGCATGTTTAAATTTGGATTACCCACATTTCTTTTTTTTTAATTTAATTTTTAAAAATTTTAAAGATGTGGGGTACAATTCAGAATTAGGTATACATGTGGTTATCAACAGGTAAAGTTTGGGCGTCCCTTTGGTCCACACAGGATTAGCCACATTTCAAGTACAGTACTTAGGTGACTAGGTGGAATAATCATGTATTTCCTTCCTAGGAAAAGGAAACTGAGAGGTCAGGTTAATAACCAGAAGCCTCTCTGGTGAACACAGAATCAAAGAATAGGGTGCTCCATGGTCTTGGAAGATATTTTATCGACTTGGCGAGCATAATAGCCTTACCTTGACCTACACTGGAGTATTCTTAGTGGTTTTTGTATTTGTTGTGTTTGGCTTAGTCTCACCTTAGCAGCGGTAGACTATGCAGTACTAGAATAATGCTAATGAATTCTTACTTCCTTTGATTCTGTGTAAATCACTTTCTTCTATTAGCATACTTCTTTTCTTCAAGCAGGTTTTTCAAAAGTCTCTTTTATGTTTAGTCATATTTGATCACATACTAGTCAATCTTTGATTTGCATTTTCCTAAATCTAAGCAATTACTTTTTTTCAGAGAGTTAATACTTTCTACATATGGCTAATTTTTATTCTTGATGTGGTTTTCAAAAATAAACACATTTTTATTATAAATGTATTTTAAGAATTTAAATTGCAATCCTATTATCAACAATTTGGAAAATAGAGAAAAGAAAATAAAAATTTTCATAATACATTAATTGCTTTATTTTTTTTCAGTGCACATTTTAATTTAGTTGGCATTATAGACTACAAACCCATATTCTATTTTTTCCCCTTCATATAATAGTACATAAAAAAGAATTTTCTACATTCCTGGAATTTGAAATAAAACAGAATTTCAAATAAATGAAATTTCCTGTGGATATGGAATAGTTTATCCAACTTTTAGTGGGGGTGCATTTCTTTTTTTTTGAAACACTATAGTGAACAGCTTAGCACTTACTGTAACTGCTTTTCCATGTTTTAGGATAGTTCCTCAGAACAAATTTCCAGAAATGAAATTTCTGAGTTAAAGGATATTAATAGTAATTCTTTCTTTCTTTCTTTCTTTGAGTTGGAGTCTCACTCATCACCCGGCTAGAGTGCAGTGGCACAACTCATGGCTACTGCAGCCTCAACCTCAAGTGATCTTTCTGCCTCAGCCTTCCAAGTAGCTGGGATCATAGGCACTCACTACCATGCCTGGCTAATTTTTTGATTGTAGAGATGAGGTCTCGCTAAGTTGCCTGGGCTGTTCTTGAACCCCTGGCCTCAGGCAATCCTCTCACCTCGGCCTTCCAAAGTGCTAGAACTACAGGTGCACAGGCGCGAGCCACCGGGCTCTGCCAGGAGCACCATTTATAACCAGGATACAGTTTTGGATCACCAGGAGTTTCATTTGGTTGTCATGTCTCTGTAGCCTCCTTCTGTCTGAGACAGTTTTTCAGTGTTTCCTCAACTTTTATGTCCCTGACACTTTTGAAGAATTCACGCCCCTTATTTTGTAGAATGTCCTTTAATTTAGATTTGTCTGATTTTTCCTCAGGGTTAGACATAGGGTTACACATTTTTGACAGGAGTTTCACAGAAGTGATGCTGGTTATTGCCTCTTAGCAAGTGGTGCATGGTTTTAATTTGCCCATTCCTGATCATGTTTACTCGGCTCACTTGATTTAGATGGTGTCTTCCGATATCTCCACAGTGGTTAGTCATCTTCTCATTGTAATTAAGTATTTTGTGGGGAAATGCTTGATCACATTCTTCATCAAACTTTCAAATGTTTGTGGATAGCAGCATGAGCTCATGGTTTCCTACTTTCGTCAATGAATTGGTATCCTTTTTGATGTTCAAATTTTTCTGCTGGAACCCCTTCAAGCTAAACGTATGTGTCTTTTTTGACATGTCCCCATCATTTGTTGAGCATTTCTTGCTTTCTGGCATATCAAAATGCTACAGATTTATTTTGTACTTTTTGACCATGACCCCGGAATCAGCCATGTCTCCAAGGAGCCCTAAAGAATGCTATGTAGAAGCTGCACTCCAGATGCTAGGAGAGCTCATTGTTCCTCCCAGGTCCTTCTCAATGGCTAGAAAATAGGCATGTGCATATAAACGTTAAAATTTTTTTTGGGAGGGTTGGAGTCTCACTCTGTCACCCAGGTTGGAGTGCAGTGGCACGCTCACAGCCACCGCAGTCTTGACCTGCTGGGCTCAGGCGATTCTTCTGCTTCAGCCTTCCAAGTAGCTGGAACTGCAGGTGCACACCACCACGTCAGGCTAATTTTTAAATTTCTTGTAGAGATGAGGTCTCACCAAGTGGCCCAGGCTGGCCTCTCTCCTCGGCCTCCCAAAGTGCTGGGATTACAGGCTTGAGCCACCATGCCAGCTATATAAACATTTACATATACATATAACTTGTATATCTAGATACACATATAGATACACACACATATATATATACACATACACTTTACAGACACACGCATATATACATACATCGATATAAAAAACCACGAGTTTGCTTCAATTTCAGTTCAACACCTCAGGGTTTATTCTAGTTGTTTTTTAAAAATCTTTTGAGCTTGTATTGGAGGCAGGGATCCAGGTGAGGTGTCAGATCTTGTTACAAGTGGCCACGTCCATGGACTTCTCGTAGTCCTCACAAGCAGTAACCTGCTTCTCCAGCATGGCGGTCCCAACCTTGTCATCTTCAACCACACACTGTACTTGAAGCTTTTTTATTCCACATCTCTCTGGAGCCAGCTCAGAAGAGCCCAGACTGGGTCATCTGCCTGAGTGCGCCTGACACACTCTTCCAAAAAGCCTTCTCCTTGTTGTCAACCCAAGGCTTCACGTCTAGGAAGATGGAGGACTTGGCGACAAGGGCAGCCTTTTTGACTTTCTTGGATTCATACTGAGCGAGACGTTCTTTCCTGAGCCTCTTCGCTTCTTCACGTTCCTCCTCAGATCCGAAAACATCGATGTCATCGTCATTTTTGTCACCTGCACTGCGCTCCCCGTAGTGTCTTCCGCATTAGCAGGACCGGATTTGCCCAAAGCTTTTTTCCCTACTGGCAAGCTGGCCTTCTTCTTGTAGGACTTGATGCGATTGCACCCGCGCAGCGGGTGACACTGGTCGGCGGGTGGTGGCCCGGACACCGCTTCAAACGCGGCCACGTCCGTCCGCTTGCGACGCCTGTACCCGTCGATGAGGCTCTGGTCCGCCTGGTGGTCGTTGCGCACTTGGAGGCAGGCGGGGCTGTTCAGGCCTCCAAAACCCGTGGCGTCTGGGCGCGGGCAGCATGGAGCAAGGAAAGGGCTTGTCCTCGTTTGAACCTTCTCCATGTTTGCCCTTCTCTGCCCTGACAGTGAGACATCTAACTGCCTTTACTTTTATTTACTTCCTTGATCAATCCCTGTGTGTGTGTGAGAGATCCGTCTCTTCTTCTGCTGACCCCTCCCCTAGCTGATGTCCTTCCTACCCCATTTGGCTCCAACACCCTATGTCAGCGCATCCTTCCTGTGTCTAGACCCTGAGACACCAGGCCAGGCCATTCCTCCTGGTCTCAGAGCCCAGCCTTAACCTGCTTGGGCTCTGACACATCGGGACACAGGGACACATAAGGTCTGCCTTATTCTACCCTTACTAATGTCTTTGGGCTTAGTTGTTCAGGAAAGGAAGCGAAGGGGAGGAGGAAAAGTAAAGATGAATTTTTAGCCAAGAGCCAAAGGAAACGGGAAATCTAGCCATGTGGCTATCTTGGCAGGAGCATTCCAGATATAAAATAGCAAGTGTAGATGTCCTGTGGTAGGAAGATGACTGGTATGTTGGAGGGACATTGAGGCCATGTGGCTGGAACAGAGTGAGTGAGAATAGCAATATTAGCTGAGATCATGGAGATACAGGGTGGAGTGGTATAAGAAGGCGGTAGGCTGGGTGTGGAGGCTCACACCTGTAATCCCAGGGCTCTGGGAAGCTGAAGGAGGCGGATCACTTGAGGCCAGGAATTTGATATCAGCCTGGGCAACATAAGCAAAACACTGTCTCTACCAAAAAAATAATTTTTTAAAAAAGAAAGTGGTGGAACATGTCAGGCCTGTGAGTTCTTTGGATTTTACTCTGAATGAGGATGGGAAATTTTGGATAAGTTTTAAGAGATTCGGTTGGGCTTGGTGGCTCAGCCTGTAATCCCGCGCTTTGGGAGGCCGAGGTGAGTGAATTGCTTGCGCCCGCAGGTTCAAGACCCACCTGGGCAACTTGGTGAGACCTCATCTCTACAATAAATCAAAAAATTAGCCAGGCGTGGTAGCACACCTGTAGTTCCAGCTACTTGGAAGGCTGAAGTGGAAGGATCGCCGGAGCCCAGCAGGTCGAGGCTGCGGTGGCCGGGAACGGCCCTGCACTCCAGTCTGGCGACAGAGTGAGACTCCGACTCAAAAAAAAAAAAAAAAAAAAAGACTCACTGTGGCTACTCTCCTGAAAACAGAAGAAGCAGAGGCAAGGACACCAGTTAAGAGACTATGGCATAATCCAGGCGAAAGATGAAAGTGGCTTGGATCCTGGTGGTGGTGGTGGTGAGAAAAGAATTGAAGTCTGGGTGTATTTTGAAAGTGAAACTGATGAGAACTGCTGACTGATCAGATGTGGGATTAGAAAAACAGAGAAGTCAAGGATGGTATGAAGAGTTTTGGCCCGAGCAATGGAAGAATGGAGCTGCTATTCACTAGATAGTAAAGGCTGCAGAAAGAGCTGATGGAAAGAGATATATTTGCACAAAGTTTGAGCTCTTTCTTTCCTTCTTTCTTTGTTTTTTTGTTTTTGGTAGTGCTTGTCTGTAGTTCCAGCTACTTGGAAGGCTGAGGAGTTTGAACTATTTCCTAAAAAATCCAAGTGGGGCTGGCAAGTGTGCTGCTGTATATTCTGGTCCAGGCTGGAGATATACATTTAAGAAATCATTAATAAATAGATGCCCTTTAAAACCATGAGACAGGGTGAGATCATTTAGGTAATGAGTGCAGATAGAAAAGCAGCCTAAGTACTGGATCCTGGAGCATGTCAACACAGACGGTGGAAGACGAAAAGCAGGACAGGCTGAGACAAAGCTGCGAAGGGCGCGGGTAAAGTGGGAAGGAAGGTGCCTCTACTTCTTAAGTGCTTCTTTTATTTACTTATTTATTTTTGAGTTGGAGTCTCACTCTGTCGCCTGGCTGGAGTGCAGTGGCACACTCATGGCCACCGCATCTTTGGCCTGCTGGGCTCAAGTGATCCTTCCACCTCAACTTTCCAAGTATCTGGAACCACAGGTACATGCCACCACACCCAGCTAATTTTTTTATTTATTGTATAGAGATGTCTGGCCAAGTTGCCCAGACTGGTCTTGAACCCATGGACTCAGACAGTCCTTTTGCCTCAGCCCCCCAAAGTGCTGGGATTATAGGCCAGAGCCACTGTGCCAGGTCTAGTGCTTCTTTTAAAAACAAGCAACCTCTATGTTGCTTTCATTTGCATTTCTTGATTACTGGTTGCATTTTCTCATTTGTAGATCGTTTATAACTTTTATCAGTTAGTTTTAATGGTTTAATTAAAATTTTAACTGTATTAATTTTTTTTTTCTTTTTTTTTGAGTCGGAGTCTCAGTCTGTCACTTGGGCTAGAGTGCAGTGGCACGCTCAGGGCCACCGCAGCCTCAACTTGCTGGACTCAGGTGATCCTTCCGCCTCAGCCTTCCAAGGAGCTGGAACTACAGGTGCACACCACCACGACCTACATTTTTTTATTTATTGTAGACGCGAGTTCTCACCAAGTTGCCCAGGCTGGTCTTGAACTCTTGGGCTCAAGCAATCCTCTCACCTCAGCCTCCCAAAGTGCTGAGATTACAGGCATGAGCCACCTTGCCCGGCCTGTATTGATTTTTATATATAATAATGATACTAACCATTTGTCATTTTATATAAAAATATTTCTTTTATTCTTTGTCCTTTTATTTAGGATATATGAAAGTTTAAAATAGTTGAGCCAGGTGTGGTGGCTCACACCTGTCATCCCAGCACTTAGAGTGATCAAGGTGGGATAGTTTGAGCCCAGGAGTTTGAGACCAGCCTAGGCAACATAGTGAAATCTTGTCTCTAAAAAAAAAAAAAAAAAAAGAAAGAAAAAGTTTAAAATGTTGATGTAGTATGTTGATTAGTGTTTTTATTTGTTATTTATTTTATTCTTAGGAAGCCTAGAAGCGTGTCTCACTCTCCAGAGATTTGATAGTCATTTAATTCTGCATCTAGCCTTTCATTGCTTTGATTTACTTTTAATATCTTGTTAACCCCTAAAATCAGTTTTGGTGCATAATGGGAGGCCAGGGGCTAAATCCATTTTCTCAAGCAAAGTGCTCAGGTGAACACCGGCTAGCAGCATGACTTGGTTTAAGCAGGGATTCTTAGGGAGAAGGGTCTGCAGGGTACACAGGGCTGTGTGTTCACCATCCAGGAGAGGCTGTGCTGGCTTGGGTGTGCCAGGGCCCTGTGGTCAAACATGGGAGTAGTCTTGAGAATGGGGCTGAATGTGGGGGCCAAGTTGCCCGAGCTTGTGTGCCAGTCCTTCAGGAAACTGCTGGAAACACAGCTGCCCAGTGTTTGGAGATGTCAGGGACAGTAAGGTTGGGCATTTCTAGCTGCCGCCAACTCGTTGTCTGAGAGCCCCCAGGGCCATCCTTTAGATAATCTTCCTTGTCTCGCTACAACCCCAAATTGTGTGTTATCCCAACACTATCTATTATTGAATAACCTGTCTCTTTGCCAATTATTGTAATGTCTCCTTTAGCATATATTAAATCTTTTATATTCTATTTGACTTATCTAATTACTTAAAAATACTAATCACGAATATCAACATTTTAACTTTATGAACTTAAATGTTAAATATGTGTTAATATGATCTATAAAACATATACCATCATTTAAAATAAGAATAAGTTAGTGTTGAAAGAAAGAATAATTGTATGTATTTACCATTTCTATTTCTGAAAAGACACGTTCTATCTGTGATATCATCATTATTAAACTTTATTGTATTTTCAGAGTCTATGGAATTCAAATTTTCTTGTTTTCCAAGAAAGACTAAACTGTAATCTATGCAAATGAAACCATAAAAGAATATGGTGAACTTCCTTTTAAATGTCATACAACATATCTACAAGGAAAGACTGTGCTTACCTCAGTGGTATCCTCACAATTCCCAGGACATTCGTGGGATTATTGTATCTTTGCTAAAAGTGGAACACACTCGGAATTATAATCTGTGTGGAAAAAAAGACAGTAAAAATGATAGTGTGCATTTCTCAATGTTCATATGACTGAAAGGTTAAGTAACTACCATGTAAAACTGCTACAGGTTAAGAACTAAAAAGATGATTCTTTTTTGTAGAAACATAGTGGTAAAACTCCACTAGTTGAAAGTTTCAAGCCCGGCTTTTTCTTTAGCGGTTTGTGTTACAGGTGAAGAAAATTCTGAAATGTTTGATTGTATTTGTAATTCTTAAATTATATACAATTCAAGGACAAGTGGTTCATCTTTCCAGGATATCTTTAGGCCTGCTAATGTAGAATTAACATGTAACAACGTTTATTGATCTAAAGTAAAAATCTGCCAGCCCAACAAATGGGAGAAACAAGCTGGGCAGAAATAATATTGACATAAATTTTGAGTAAGCTCCGCACATAACAGAATTCTAATAACACTAAGAAGGATTTTACTTGTCATGTTTGAGGGGCTTTGAGAAACAGAACCATCAAATTACTAGAGCAGTCATTCCATGACTGGTCTCTCTACCAATCTTCTTTTCCTGTAGAAATACAAGGTGCGTAGCATTTAAATATCTCTTTTTAATCATCAATCTCTGCTTGACGTATTAAATACCACATTTTAGTTCAGTAATTTAAAATTTATAAATTAATTTATATATTCAACAAATATTTATGGAAACTCCACTATATGTCAAGTTCCATGTTAGACAGGGTGATATATGAGAAAGATAAGACCAGGCTTGGTGGCTAATGCCTGTAATCTTAGCACTTTAGAAGGCTGAGGCAGGAAGATTGCTTGAGCCCATTAGTTTCAAGATCAGCCTGGGCAACGTAGCTCAACCTCGTGTATACAGAGAATTTTAAAAAGGCTGGGTGCAGTGGCTCATGCCTAATCCCAGCACTTTGGGAGACAGAGGTGAGAGGATTGCCTGATGCCAGGGGCTTGAGACCAGCAAGGGCAACTTGGCAAGACCTTGTCTTTACAATAAATTAAAAAAAAAAATTAGTGAGTGCGGTGGTGCACGTCTGTAGTTCCAGCTACTTGGAAGGCTGAGGTGGAAGGATCACTGGAGCCCAGCAGGTCGAGGCTAAGATGGCTTTGAGAGTGCCACTGCACTGTAACCTGAGCAATGGAGTGAGCTCTGACTCAAAAAAATAAAAATCAATAAATCAATAAAAAAATTAGTGGGTGTGATGGTGCACACCTGTAGTCCCAGCTAGTTGGGAGGCTCAAGCAGTATCCAGGCAGCAGTAGCCGTGAGTTTGCCACTGCACTCCAGCCTAGACAGCAGAGTGAGACTCTGACTCCAACAGACACATGAAAATCGAAAAACTGCTACTACCTGATTTCTGTCCCTTCTTTTTCCATTCTTAGTCATATACTTAGGTCCCTTTTGATCTCATGGAAAGAAGTGTCTAATGTTCATAACTACCAATAAAAGGAAGAAGATAATTTTTTTTGACAATGAAATGTTTGCCATTATAGTGGCTTCCTAAGCATGTTCTGCATGTGTGCAGCATGCTCCTGGATGTGTTTTCGCATAACCATTACTTGTTTGGTGTGGTAGCACACAGGTTGGTGTTTTCAAACAGGCCAGACAGGCCTCCCTTGCCTCCCGGGAAGCACCTATAGCTGCACTCTTTTTTTTCTTTTTTGAAGTCAAAGTCTCACTCTGTCACCCAGGCTGGAGTACAGTCGCACTCTCACCGCCGCCGCAGCCTCAACCTGCTGGGCTCCGGCGATCCTCCCACCTAAGCCTTCCAAGTAGCTGGAACTTCAGGCACGTGCCACCAAGCCCAGCTAATTTTTAAATTTTTATTTATTGTAGAGAAGAGGCCTCACCATGCTGCTCAGGCTGGTCTCGAGTCCATGAGCTCAGGCAATCCTCTCACCTCGGCCTACCAAAGTGCCAGGATTATAGGCATGAGCCACCACGCCTGGCCATAGCTGCACTCTTAAGTACAGCTCTGTTTTTCTTTTTTTTTTTTTTTGAGTCAGGGTCTCACTCAGTCGCCCAGGCGGCGCTCATGGCCACCCAGAGTCGACTTGCTGGGCTCAGCGATCCTTCCGCCTCTGCCTTCCAAGTAGCTGGAACCACAGGTGTGCGCTACCACCCCCAGCTAATTTTTTTTTAAATTTATTTTTTGTAGAGACAAGGTCTCACCAAATTGCCCGGGCTGGTCTTGAACCCCTGGGATCAGGCAACCCTCTCGCCTTGGCCTCCCAAAGTGCTAGGATAGCAGGCCGAGCCACTGAGCCCAGGCACGCCAACTGTTTTAAAGTCCTGAGCAATGTCTCTCGCCAGATACTGGAAGGAAGTTTACACGTCAGTTCTGAGTTTCTGAGAACCACTGAGTGCCACAGTCCCAGACCTGCAACTTGGGGCTTTTCACCCCTCCAGCAGGGGGCGCACTCTTGCGAGCGACTTTGGGAGTCAGTTGCTTCCAGGGTGCTTTACCGTTTGTGAGTGTGGGAGCAGTTGGCTTTATGCAAGCTGTGGCACACAGACCTCCCTTTATCCCCCTTCTCCTCTAACTGGAGCTTCAGGGACCAACGGTGTTAGAGAACAATTCTGGATTGCTGTTACACACTTGAAGGCGGGGCATTTATTATTCCGTTGTAATTATCAGTGGTGGATGATGTTCTGGTTTATCTTTTTCAGTTACCTAGAAGATGCTTTCTCAATTTGAAGATAAAATTCATTATTCATTGAAAAATAAAGGCCGAGTGTGGTGGCTCACGTGTGTAATCCCAGCATTTTGAGAGGCTGAGGTGAGAGGATTGCCTGAGCCTATGGGTTCGAGATCAGCCTGGGCAACTTGGTGAGACTCCATCTCTATAATAAATCAAAAAATTAACCAGGCGTGGTGGTACGTGCCTGTAGTTTCAGCTACTTGGAAGGCTGAGGCGGAAAGATCACCTGAGCTCAGTAGGTTGAGGCTGCAGTGGCCGTGAGCTTGCCATACTGTACTCCAGCCTGGGCAACAAAGTGGGACTCCGATTAAAAAATGAAAAAAGAAAAAAAAGAAAAAGAAAACAAAATTCAAGATGTATAATAAAAAATAAATCCTACCTACAAATATAGACTTCAAATCTTAAGTAAAAAGCCCTACATGTAATTGTTAACAATGTGTTGAAAGAATAATTCATTATGACTGAGAACTGCATATCTCAGAAATATGAGAATGGTTCAATAATAAGAAATATAACCTTAAAACACTGACCATAAAAAACACAAGATCAGCCGGGCTCAGTGACTCAGCCTGTAATCACAGCACTTTGGGAGGCTAAGGCGAGTGGATTGCCTGAGTCCGCGGGTTGGAGACCTGCCTGGGCAACTTGGCGAGACCTTGTCTCTACAATAAATCAAAAACTAACCAGGCGTGGTAGCGCGAGCCTGTAGTTCTGGCTACTTGGAAGGCTGAGGCGGAAGGATTGCTGGAGCCCAGTAGGTTGGGGCTGCGTCCGTGAGCTGCCACTGCATCCAGCCTGGGCAACAGAGTGAGGCTCCAACTCAAAAAACAAAAGCAAAAAAAACAAGATCTTTTCAGATGCTGAAAGATATCTGATACAAATAAACTTTTTATTTTAAGTACTTATTAGGCATGGAATAGGGTTCCTCAACATGACAAAATCTTTTTCAAAATAACTTATATTATTCTTGTAGGAGAAGAAAATAAAAAATGTTCCTCTACCTTTTCTGAGTTCTTAGCTGGGTCAGACCCTTGTAACAAAAGACAGACCAATAAGAGGAAAACAGAAGTTCATTAACATGCACACCTAACATATACATGGGAAATACCTAGATAAATGAATAACTCTCAAAGAGGGTGGCCTAGAGCTCTGACTTACATAGCATCTTCAACAAAGAACAGTCTACTTTTAGAGAAGTGACTAGACAAAGGAAAAGGGCTTTGAGTCTCTTGAGTAGCTGATTATGGGAAAGTAAACAAATGGATGTCAGTTATGTAGATTCCTCAGATGTCTCCAGGCTGTAAGAGTCTAAAGCTGTCTTCAGTGATCAACCTTTGTTCTTTCTGGTAGAAGCAGGATTAGGGACACTTTTGCCTTTGCAAATTTATGTTGTGCTATTAGGCAAATAAGGGGAAGACAGAGAGTTTTTCTTATATCAGTTTCTTCTCAATTGTCTTTAGCTCAAAATAATCCTTACGCCAAAGTGGCATAGTTTGGGGTGGCAAATTCTGGTCTCCTACATTGTTTTAAAATTTTATTATTATTATTATTATTTTATTTGGGATCTCATTCTGTTGCCCAAGCTGGAGGCAGTGGCAATCACAGCTCACCATAGCCTCAGTCTCCTGGGCTCAGGCAATCCTTGTACCTCAGCCTCCCAAGTAACTGGGACTATAAGCATGTGCCACCATGCCAGGCTAATTTTGTTATTTTTTGTAGAAACAAGGTCTTGCTGCGTAGCCCAGGCAGGTCTCGGGCTCTGGGACTCAAGCAATCTTCCTACTTTAGCCTCCCAAAGTGCTGAGATTACTGGTGTGAGCCACCAACCACGGCTTGATCTCCTATATTCATGATGGCAAAAAAATTAGGTATTTACATTAAAATGAGGAGCATGCTGGGTGTGGTGATGTGTGCCTGTAGTCCTAGCTCTTGAGGAGGCTGAGGCAGAAGGATGGCTTGAGCCCAGGAGTTCAAGGGCAGCCTGGACAAAATAGCAAGACCTTGTCTCTTAAAAATAAAAAAAGGAGCAAAATTAAAATTAAAGATGCCTGCTATTGCATCTTTACTGCTTACCTGTGTAAATAAGTGAACCATGACATGTTGTAAATTTTAAAAAAAGAAAATTAATAAATGGTGATCCACCAAATGAGAAAAGCAAAAGCTGCTTATTCTGAGCTTGCTGAAGCAAGAGTCGGCCACCATCACTTGCATTTCAACAGAGACTCAAAGGCAGGCAGAAGAGGAGTAAAGCTCTATGGTGGGAAAAAGAGAAGCTTCCAGTGTGCCCTTGATTGGAGGCTCTTGGCATGGGAAGGCTGTAGATGGGCTAATTAGAAGTGTCACATCCTGTGTGCTTGATTAGGGATGCTCATTTGACTTTCCTGGTCATTTGGGGCCATTGTTACAGAGGCTATTGCTACTTCCTAGATTGTCACTAGAGATAACAATCTGGCTTCTGACTTAGAGCAGGCTGGCTTCTTGGGTTGTTATTGTGGAAAATGGGTTGGTTTCCTGGGTGGTTTGCTGTATCTTCTGGGTCAAAGTTCTATTTTCGTGTGATCTGGCCACTGTCCATTTGTTATTCTGTCTTTCAGCCACTATAATTTAAAATTGTTTTGGAAGTTCTGACTAATGCAATAAAATATAAATAAGTGGCTTCAATTCTGGGGGAAAAGCAGATGATGGAATCTTTATGTGCAATTAAACTTTTTTGTGTGTGTTGGGTTGACTCACTTTGTCGCCCAGGCCGAAGTGCAGTGGCATGATCACAGTTTAACGCAGACTCGAACTCTTGGGCTCAAGCAATCTTCCTTCCTCAGCTGAGACTACAGGTGCATGCCACCACTCCTGGTCAATTTTTTTTTTTTTGAGTTAGAGTCTCACTTTGTTGCCCAGGCTGGAGCTCAGTGGCACACTCACAGCCACTGCAGCCTTGACCTGCTGGGCTCAGGTGATCCTTCCACTTCAGCCTTTCAAGTAGCTGGAACTACAGTTGTGCGCCACCATGCCCAGCTAACTTTTTCATTTACTGTAGAGACGAGGTCTCATCATGTTGCCCAAGCTGGTCTTGAACCCCTGGGCTCAGGTAGTCCTTTCGTCTTTGCCTCCCAAAGTGCTGGGATTGCAGGCATGAGCCACCACATCCAGCTTTTTTTTTAAACTTTTTTTGTAGAGACTAGCTCTGGCAATGTTGCCCAGGCTGATCTTGAACTCCTGGGCTCAAGCAACCCTCCTGCCTCAGCTCGGATTGCAGACATGAGCCACTGCATCCAGCCTCAACTAAACTATTTTTAATTACTAAAGTCGTTCAGAAAAAAACACTCTAATGTTCTGGCAATAATTAGGTAGAAAATGTAGAGAAAAAAGATCCCATTCACCATATCAACAAATCCAATTTATAGGCATAATCTACAGGAGGATTGTATTTGATACATAAAATCCAAGCTATCCTACTTGGAAGGCTGAGGTGGAAGGATCGCCGGAGCCCAGCAAGTCGAGGCTGCAGTGGCCGCTCCAGTCTGGGCGACAGAGTGAGACTCCAACTCAAAAAAACCCAAAAAACAAAATCCAAGCTATCAAACTGCCACCAGAGACAAAAAAAAATTAAAAACACCCTTTAATGGAAATACCCTTAATTTTATCGCTAGTGAATAAAAGAATAGGCATACTAAATTTTATTTACTTATTTATCTAGCTTTTGAGATAGCGTCTGACTCTGTCGTCTAGGCTGGAAGGAAGTGGTGTAATCATGGCTTACTGTTGCCTCAACCTCCTGGGCTCAAGTGTTCCTCCCTCTTCAGCCTCTCGAGTAGCTGGAATCTCTCCACCATGCCCAGCTAATTAAAAAATTATTTTGTTTTATTTTTAAGGATCTTACTATGGTGCCCAAGCTGGTCTCAAACTCCTGGGCTCAAGTTATGCTTCTGCCTCAGCCTCCCAAAGCGTTGAGATTACAGGCGTGAACCGCCATGCCTGGTCAGCATGCTAAATTTTAAATGGAAAGACTAAATACTGTGAAGATTTCACCTCTCCCAAATTAGCTTAAAAATTCAGTGCAATTGCCATCTAAATTCCCAATGAATTTTTTTGGGCAGTGGGGAGGGGGGAGCGAGAGGAGGAATAGAACCAAAAATGTTTTCTAACATTTATCTGAAAGAATAAACAAAAAAGACAAATGTATCCATTAAAGAGATATTCATTGATTTCCACATTCCAAGGCCTAAGGATATCTAGAAAAGGACATTTATCCTTTTCTCATTCATTGCAAGGGTCATGGCTGAGGCCCCATAACAAGAGGCAGATTAATAGTAGGTAAGTTTTACGTGATAAGGGAGCCTTTGGAAATGAAGACTCAAGGAAACAGGAAAACCGGTCTATTTTTATACAAAATTATTTATTTATTATTTAAAAAATAAAATAGAGTCGAGGTCCTGCTAATTTTCCCAGGCTGGTCTTGAACTCCTAGGCTCAAGCAATCCTCTCACCTCGGCCTCCCAAGGTGTTGGGATTACAGACATGAGCCCCTACGCCTGGGATATACTAAATCTGATGAAAAATGAATAGTTGTGGAGAAGTATGGTTGGATCTAATAGTAAGAAACTGGGGGGAACTTAGCAAGGCCCATTCTTCTCTGTGTGTCCCTGGGTCTTCACAGATAAGAAGGTTCCTTTCCTCTAGGTATAGGAAGGTGATTTCTGGAACTGAGGCTTTATGACCCGCTCCAGGGGGAAGAGAAGGTGAGAGCGATCTTCCTGCTTCTGCTGTTTTCTCAGATGTCAAGGTGCCATTTTTTATCCCGAACCCCTTCAGGTAGATCAATGAACAAGGCATTAAAAATTTAAGGTAAGTTGGGTGCGGTGGCTCATGCCTGTAATCTCAGCACTTTGGAAGGCAGAGGTGAGAGGATTGCCTGAGTCCAGGCAATGTTTTCTAGACCAGCTTGGTCTAGACCAGGGGTTCAAGACCAGCTTGGGCAACATGGCTCATCTCTACAATAAATCAAAAAATTACCTGGACATGGTGGGGCAGGCCTGTAGTTCCATCTACTTGGAAGGCTGAGGTGGAAGGATCACCTGAGCCCAGCAGGTCAAGGCAGCAGGGACTGTAAGCATGCCACTGCACTCCAACCTGGGTGACAGAGTGACACTCCTATGCTAAAAAAAACAAAGGTAATCAGGTATATGTAAAATGTGTTATTTTTTCTTATTAATTGCTATTATCATTAACAAATTTAATTTTATGAAGATAGTAACATCTAGACCTGATATACGTTAACTTAAATAGCAAACAGAGAGGATTCTGAAAGAAAATGATGTTTATTTGAAACTAGAGCGTTGCAATGGGAACACACATGCTGTAGTAAACTGTGTGCAGATTCCAGGAGGCAGAGGAAGACAAAAATGTTTTAAGGGAAAAAAAAATGAGGAGAATTGTGTACTTGTTTTGAAAGAATTATCTTTGACTACAAAAGATTAATAGCAAGGGTGATGCCAGTCTAAAGTTGGACAGGCAGTTGCTGAGCAGATGTCCTTGTAGAAGTAACTTTTTGTGTAATATTGTGATGGTCTTTGGGTAAGGTTATGGGTTTTGTAGAATCGTTCTCAATATCAGGCATGCAAGGGGGATAGCCTGCCCTTTAGGGCCTTTTCTGGCTTTATATGTCAGGGGTTTTTTTTGTTTTTTTTTTTTAACATGAGTGACTTCATTTTGATTCCGATAATTTTTACATATAAAAAAATTAATGGTTAAAAAAATTTTTTTTGAGTTAGGGGTCTCACTCTATTGCCCAGGCTGGACTGCAGTGGCACAATCACGACACACTGCAGCCTTGACCTCCCGGGCTCAGGCGATTCTTCCATCTCAGCCTCCTAAGTAGCTAAGACTACAGGTGCATGCTACCATGCCTGGCTAATTTTTTTGTTTTTTTGTAGAGACGAGGTCTCTCTATGTTGCCCAGACTGGTCTTGATCTCTTGGGTTCAAGCAACCCTCCAGCCTCATTCTCCCAAACTTCTGGGATGGCAGACATGAGCTACCACACTTGGTCAATGGTCAAAAATTTTAAAGAAAAGTAAAGGGTGTTACATTTTTTTCTTACTAAATTCCTGTAATAGCATATTGCTTTTAAAAAGCAGCTACATTAAAATAATATACTTTCAATTGCTGTCTTTAGACTAACAATAATTTTTTAAAAATCCCAATAACGGGAATAGATTTGGATACGATTATTTTAAGGATTTATTTTAAGGTCATACTGTAAAGTACAAAAATGTTTATTGCAGGATTAATCATATCAGAAAAAAAATAGAAGCAACCTAAATGTCCAGCAGTAGAGTAATAGTAAATTATTCTTTACTTTTAAGTAGGATATTAGGCAGCCATTAAGAACAATGCTGCCGGGCTCGGTGGGTCAGCCTGTAATCCCGCACTTTGGGAGGCTGAGGTGAGTGGATTGCCTGAGCCGGTGGGTTCGAGACCTGCCCGGGGAATTTGGTGAGACCTCATCTCTACTGCACTTCAGTCTGGGTTACAGAGTGAGACTCCAACTCAAAAAAAAAAAAAAAAAAAAAAAAAAGGAACGGTGCTTTGGGTGGGGCGCAGTGGCTCATGCCTATAATTCCAGCACTTTGGGAGGCTGAGGTGAGAGGATTGCCTGAGCCCATGGGTACGAGAACTGCCTGGGCAACTTGGCAAGACCTCATCTCTACAATAAATAAAAAAATTAGCTGGGTGTGGTGTCACGCACTTGTAGTTCTGGCTACTTGAAAGGCTGAGGCGGAAGGATCACCGGAGCCCAGCAGATCGAGGCTGCGGTAGCCGAGAGTGTCCCACTGCCCTCCAGCCTGGGCAACAGAGTGAGACTCTGACTCAAAATATATATATATATATATTTGCATTTCTGATGATGATCGATGATCACCGATCTTTTTTTTTTTTTTTTTTTTTGAGTTGGAGTCTCACTCTGTCGCCCAGACTGGAGTGCAGTGGCCACTCCCGGCCACCGCAGCCTCGACCTGCTGGGCTCCGGCGATCCTTCCGCCTCAGCCTTCCAAGTAGCCGGAATTACAGGCATGAGCTACCACGCCCGGCTGATTTTTTGATTTATTGTAGAGATGAGGTCTTGCTGCCCAGGTGGGTCTCGAACCCGCCGGCTCAGGCAATCCACTCACCTCAGCCTCCCAAAGGCACGGGACTACAGGCTGAGCCACCGAGCCCGGCTGATCACCGATCTTTGATGTTACTATCATAGTTGTTTTGCAGCACCAGGATCCGTGTTCATATAAAATGAACTTAATAGATAAATGTTGTTTGTATTCTGACTGCTCCACTGACTGTCCATTCCCCTCTCTCTCCTTCTCCCTATCTCCTTTCCTGAGACACAATAATATTGAAATTAGATCCACTGGCCTCTAAGTGTTCAAGTGAAAGAAAGAGTTGAATGTCTCCCAGTTTAAATTAAAAGCTAGAAACGATTAGGTTTAGTGAGGATGGCGTTTCAAAAGTTGAGAAAAGCCAAAAGCTAGGCCTTTTGTGCCGAGCAGTTAGTCAATGATAGGTTAGCCTGAATGATAAGAAAACAAAACAGCCTTACAGCTGACATGGAGAAAGTTTGAGTGGTCTGTATAGAAGATCAACCAGCCATGACATTCCCTTAAGCCAAAGTCTAATAATCCAGAGCAAGGCCCTGACCCTCTTCACTTTTGCAGCGCCTGAGAGAGATGAGGAAGCTGCAGGAAAAAAGTTTACAGTCAGCACAGGTTGGTTCATGAGGTTTAAGGAAAGAAGCCTGTCTCCAGAAGAAAAAAGCGAAATCGGTGAGGCAGCAGGTGCTGACGGAGGTGTCGCAGCGAGTGATCCAGAAGATCTTGCTGAGATCCTTGATGAAGGCGACCACACTCAACACTGGCTCTCTTGTTAGGGACTGATGCAACTGGTGACTTTAAATTGAAGCCAATGTTCACTTAGCATTCTAAAAATTCTAGGGCCCTTGAGAATTATGCTAAATCTACTCTGTCTGTGCTCTATAAATGGAACAATAAAGCCTCGATGACAGCAAATCTGTTTATAGCATGATTTACTGAATACTTTAAGCCTGCTGTTGAGAACTATTGCTCAGAAAGAAAAGATATTTTATCCAGGCGTGGTGGCTCATGTCTGTACTTTTAGCACTTGGGGAGGCCGAGGTGAGAGGATTGCCTGCGCCCAGGAGTTCAAGATCAGCTCGGGCAACTTGGCAAGATCTCATCTCTACAATAAATAATAACAATAACAGCAAAAATTAGCCAGGCATGGTGGTGTGCACCTCTACTACCAGCTACATGAAAGGCTGAAGCAGAAGGGTCACCTGAATCCAGCAGGTCGAGGCTGTGGTGGCCATGAGCATGCCACTGCACTCCAGATTGAGACTCTGACTCAAAGAAAAAAGATTTAAAGCAAATCTTACTGCTCATTTACAATGCACCTGATCACGCCAGAGCTCTGGCGGACATGTACAAGGAGATGAATGTTGTTTTTATCCCTGATAACACAACATCCATTCTTCAGCCCATGGATCAAGGAGTAAGTTTGACTTTCTTTTCTTTTCTTTTTTTTTTTTTTTTTTGAGTTGGAGTCTCACTCTGTCGCCCAGACTGGAGTGCAGTGGCCTCTCCCGGCCACCGCAGCCTCGACCTGCTGGGCTCCAGTGATCCTTCCGCCTCAGCCTTCCAAGTAGCTGGAATTACAGGCATGTGCTACAATGCCTGGCTGATTTTTAAAAATTTATTGTAGAGATTTATTGTAGAGATGAGCTACCAGTGTTCTTAATGGTAAATCCTTTCCAGAAGGTTTTCAATTTACTTTGCCCAGATCCACCAGAGGAATCACTATAATGGCAGCTATAGCTTTATTAGATGTATTGCTTAATAATAAGACTTGAAAGTCAAACTTGCCGGGCTCGGTGACTCAGCCTGTAATCCCGTGCCTTTGGGAGGCTGAGGTGAGTGGATTGCCTGAGCCCGTGGGTTCGAGACCCTCCTGGGCAGCGAGACCTCATCTCTACAATAAATCAAAAAATCAGCCGGGCGTGGTAGCGCGTGCCTGTAATTCTGGCTACTCGGAAGGCTGAGGCGGAAGGATCGCCGGAGCCCAGCAGGTCGAGGCTGCAGTGGCCGGGAGCGGCCACTGCACTCCAATCTGGGCGACCGAGTGAGACTCCAACTCAAAAAAAAAAAAAGAACACTGGTGATTTATGGGAGGAGGTCAAAATGTCAACATTAACAGGAGTTTGGAAGAAGTTGATGCCAATCCTCATGGATGACTTTGAAGGATTCAAGACTTCGGTGGAGGAAGTCACTGCAGATGTGGTGGAAATAGCCAGAGAACTAGAGTTAGCAGTGGAGCCTGAAGATGGGACTCAATTGCTGAAATCTCAAGGTGAAACTTGAATGGACAAGGAGTTGCTTCTTAGGGTGATGGAATCTACTCCTGGTAAAGATGCTGTGAGCACTGTTGAAATGACGACAAAGCGTTTAGAATATCCATCAACTTAGTTGGTGATGCAGGGACAGGGTTTGAGAAGATTAACTCCAATTCTGAAAGAAGTTCTGCTGTGGGTAGCATGCTGGCATGCTCAGGTCCACCACAGCCTTACCCTGCTGGGCTCAGGTGATCCTTCTGCCTCAGCCTTCCGAGTAGCTGGAGCTACAGAAGCACGTCACCACGCCCGGCTAGTTTTCGTGATTTGTTGTAAGACAAGGTCTCACCAAGTTGCCTAGGCTGGTCTTGAACCCCCAGGCTCAGGCAATCCTCTCGCCTCGGTCTCCCAAAGTGCTGAGATTACAGGCTAAGCCACCATGTCCGATCAGATATTTTCAAGGGAGGGACTGGCCACACCAGAAAGGCTAAACAGGGGGTTAGAGGATCAGAGCTTTCAGTTTCACTCCTCCACCCCAAGCCCCAACCCCCAAACCTTGATCTCTTTGAAGGAGAGAGGGTCTAGTGATTGGGTTCAATCAGGTGGCCAATGATTTAATCAACCACGCCTATATGATGAAAACCCAGTAAATATCCTGAACTCCAAGGCTCAGTGGAGCTTCCTGTTTTATGAACACATTGATGTGTCAGGAGGTGATGCGCCAGATTCCATAAGGAGAGGGCATAGAAAGTTTTGTGTCCTTCCTCTGCCCCCCACCCTCAGACTTTGCTCAAGTGTCTCTTTCATTCGGTTGTTCTTGAATTGTATTATTTATAATAAAACTGTGATTGTAAATAACATGTTTTCAGTGGGTTCTGAGTTGTTCCAGCAAATTATTGAAACAGAGGAAGTTGTGGGAAGCCTGGAACTTATAGTTGACTGGGCAGAAGTGTGGGTGACTTGGGGACACCCAAGATTTGTGACTGATGTCTGAAACGAGGGCAGTTTTGTGAAGGACTTTGTCCTTAACTTGTGGAGTCTGTGCTTATTCTGGGCATTGTCAACTCAAGAATCATGAGGTTCGTAAATCTGAAGAGGTGAGTTCTATTTCTCATTAAGTCTTGTAACCTTCAGGCAGGCCACCCTGCAGGCTAGGAAGTGTAGCCTCTGGCAGGCACTTTGAGAGGAAAGGGTGAGAATTTTTGCTATGTATACATATTCAACGGGCTATAGGAAGAGCCATGAATATTCACAAAGTAGCAGGGGCACATGCATTTTACATATGTCCCATGGTCACTTTGGGGTGGAGACTTAACATTTAAACGCTTGCTTATAGTCTTTTGTGGGAGTGGGGAGAAAAAGACATTTAAATGCATTAAAATTAGGCTCTATATGTCCAAAGGATGAAATAGGGGACACAGGCATTCCATGTGCAGCCTCTGTAAACCAGCCAGAACCAGTCTGTGGTCGATGGTCTCTATCAGAAATGAATACTGTTCAGTTATTGCGTACACCAGCAGAAGAGCAACACTTTCAAAAGTGCTAGTTTCTGTTTAACTCTGAGGAACGAAAGCCTAGTGGCAGTTAGGGAGGGAGCGGATATAACAGGCATGTCCAACTTCCCATCCTGTCATGGCTGGGAACTCAGTTTTTAAGGCTTCTTTGGTGTCTACTTGGCGAGAGGGTTTGTTCAATCTGTTGGAGGTTTACAAAAAACTTTTTTTTTTTGAGATAGGGTCTCAGTCAGTGGCCCGGGCAGGAGTGCAGTGGCATGCTCACGGCTCACCCTAGCCTCAATCTCCTGGGCTCAGGCAATCCTTCTGCCTCAGCCTCCTAAGTAGCGGGAACTAAAGGCAGGCATCACCATGCCTGGCTAATTTTTGTATTTTTTGGTAAAGATGCGGTCTTGCTATGTTGCCCAGTCTATAATTTAAAAAAATTTTCTCAATAGTTAGAACTTGTCAGAATTTGAATTGTGGTATACCCAGTTGGTATCAGAGTCAATGTATTTAATATAACAATGATAATAATTCTACCGTTATTCTCCTAGTTCCCAAATTCAGTTTTAACTCATGTCTTATCTCCCATAACCAGTCTCCCTTGTGTGTCTCATTCTTTATAAATTTTATGAGACTATTTTATTTGACACATCTCAAACCCCCTCTATTCCTGAAGTAGCTCTCTGACTTTCTCTATTCGTTTCTCTTTTTCTATAATTATATATATATATATATATATTTTTTTTTTTTTTTAGAAATGAGGTCTTATGTCACCCAGGCTGGTCTTGAACTCCTAGGCTCAAGCCATCCTCATATCTCAGCCTCCCAAATTGCTGGGATTACAGGTAGGAGGCACCGCAAGTGACCTGAATTTTAAATAATAATAATGACACATTAATTTTCCTAAATGAAAACTTTATTAGTAATATTCTTTTACTTAAAAATATCCTAGCCGGGCTCAGTGGCTCAGCCTGTAATCCCGCGCCTTTGGGAGGTTGAGGTGAGTGGATTGCCTGAGTCCGCGGGTTCGAGACCCGCCTGGGCAACTTGGTGAGACCTCATCTCTACAATAAATCAAAATAAGCTGGGCGTGGTAGCATGCGCCTGTAGTTCCAGCTACTTGGAAGGCTGAGGCGGAAGGATGGCAGGAGCCCAGCAGGTCAAGGCTGTGGTGGCCAAGAACGTGTCACTGCACTCCAGTCTGGGTGACAGAGTGAGACTACAACTCAAAAAAAAAAAAAAAATTATCCTGTGTACCCTCATTGCTTATTCATCAAGTTCCTCTTCACCTCAACCCCTTTTTCCTGTGTTATTTCCATTCTTTCCCTAGATACAGTCCACTTTGTAGTCACATTGAACTTCTCATTACCATATAATGGCGGTTGGATTGTGTTCTCCAAAAAGACACGTTCAAGTTCTAATGCCTACCTATGAATGGAACCTTTCTTGGAAATAGTCTTTGTGATGAATTAAGTTAAGATGAGACTGTAGAGGTTTAGAGTGGGCATGGAGAGTGAGACAGAGAAAATGGGCAGGTGAAGAGAGATCCACAAAGACAATGCCATGTTCTAGCAGAGGCAGAGGTTGGAGTGATGTGTCTCCAAGCCAAAGAATGCCAAGGAAGAGGCATGGAAAAACCCTGTCTTAGAACCTTAGAGAAAGGATGGCCCTGCCCACAGCTTGATTTCAGACTTCTAGGTGTCAGAACTATGAGAGAGTAAATCTCTGTTGTTTGAAGTTGCCCAGTTTGTGGTACTTTGGGACAGCAGCCCTAGAAATGGATACCCCATATCACTCCATTTTGGTTTGTAATTTGCCTCTGCCCAGAATGGCTCCCTCTCTACTCGTCAAGATCCCTCCCAGCCTTAGGCAGTCTCTCTTACGGACCCCTCTGGACATAGTCTTTCTTTCTGCATATCCATATGTTGCTTGTCTAGAGTGCCTGCATGGTGGGGCCATTACTCAGCCTCTTACCATCATTCTTCCTGTCCTCACAAAAGGAAAAACTGGAGGACAGCACTCCCCCAGGGAGACGTATCCTGGAGGGGAGGCCTTGTCTCTGCATCTTCCACCTTGTGTACAATATCTTGCTTATCATGTCTGTTCAGGTCTTTAAAAACCCCCTGGCTGTGATGAGCTGTCTCATTACAGAAATGTAAGAAGGGAAAGATCTCGAGTATAGCTTACAAATGGCTAGAGATTCTGGGCGTGGTGGCTCACACCTGTAATCCCAGCACTTTGGGAGACAGAAGCGAGAGGATTAGCTGAGTCCTGGGGTTTGACACCAGCCTGGGCAACTTGACGAGACCCCGTCTCTACCATAAATAATCATATTAGCTGGGTGGCACACAAGTTCCAGCTACTTGGAAGACTGAGGCGGAAGGATCGCCTGAGCCCAGCGGGTTGAGGCTGTGGTGGCCGTGAGCTTGCCACTGTACTCCAGTCGGGTAACAGAGTAAGACCTTGACTCAAAAAAGAAAACAAAACAAAAAACAAACAGACGAGCAGATGGCTAGAGTTTACTTTTCTTGAAATATTATCCCTTAAGACCACACTGGACTTGATATTTAGACTTAAAGCATAAAGTTCTCTAGAAGCAGTTTAACACATCAAGGGAGGAGGAAAAAAAATGACGTGAAGCATTCCATAAGGGAAATACAGTAAAATCCCATGTTATTGTACATATGTTAATCCATTTATTACCAATTCAGATTAAACTGCCTAGTACAAAGGATACCCACATTGATGCCAGCTGGAAATAAAGAAAAGGTTCTGTAATGAATTACTTTATTCTGAGGACACTATTTGAAGACTCAATATACTACCTGACTGTTGGTTGAGGCTAAGAAGAAATGAGCTCATGTTCTAATGGAAGCCAAAGGCCAGAAGATGAAGCTAGAACATTTCTGAAGCTTGCTTTCTTAAGATGTAGGTGCTGAACTAAAATAATGTCTTGCATTTCAAATCAGGGAATAACACGTGTTGGCCAATGTAGAAAATAACATCTGGATTACGTATTCTTGGTTTTCATAAGTACTTTGGGAAAGATAAGGAACTAGTCTGTGTACAGAGTTTTCTTCATAAAGTTTCAAGAGTTGTAATCATAAGAGTAAAGAGCATTGTTTGGAATTGTATTTTTTCCAAATTTATCAATGTATTGGCAAAGGAAGAAAAGTTGGGTTTTTTTTTTTTAGTATATGCTATTACTTTAGTTATTTGAAGGAATTACAACTCCCTGGGGGAGTACTGTCCTCAGGCTGGAGTGCAGTGGCATGCTCATGGTCACTGCAACTTTGACCTGCTGGGCTCAGGCAATCCTTCCACCTCATCCTTCCAAATAGCTGGAAGTACAGGCGTGTGCCACCACATCTGGCTCATTTTTTAAAAATTTATGGTAGAGGTGAGGTCTCACCAGTTGTCCAGGTTGATCTCAAATCCCTGGGCTCAGACAGTCTTCTCGCCTCAGCCTCCCAAAGTGCTAGGATTACAGGCATGAGCCACCATGCCAGGCAGAATTACAACTCTTAAAAGTTGTGATTATTATTCCTTAAGAGTGTCCGAATAATACCTCACTATGGAAATGAAGAGTGTTTGGAGCTTGTGGTCAAGAGGACTTCTGGGAACTGCTGGATTAGAGTGAGGCCTAGCAGGTGCCATGCGGTAAGCCTTCACAGTGGCAGTGTCTACCATTAAAACAACTGTGAAATGAGCCGAGAATAACTAATCAGCCAGCTCTCTCTATCTGCATTGTGGGACAGGCCTATTTTTATTGTTTATCAAGCTCAGCTCTCTCCTGCACACTTAGCTTGTTTTTAACAACTGCTGAAAACGCCTGCTTTCTGTTCAAGGTCACATCGAAGTAGCATTGTTAACTTTGCCATGTTTGTCTTCTGAGGTCAGATTCTATTCTCTGAATCAAATCTGAGCTTGTTTAATAGTCAGTGTGGTTGGGCTGCTGGACTTTATCTCTTGAGATTTGATAGGTAGCTGTTTAGAATTTGCCACATATTTAAATGCATGTGTCATGTCCACTAAATTTGTCTTGTAGTGCTGGGGTGGATGATCCTCGTTGTATATACATTAGCTCTGGATTTTAATTCTGGATTATTTACTTAAAGGTAAATAGCAAGTATATTTTTTGCAAAAATAAGTTTATTAGCAGCCATAAAAAGGGTACAAGCAGTTTTACAGTATAAGCCTGATAACAATATGACATGTAATTATTCAAATGCTGAAATTTTGACTTAATAGGATAGTATAAAAGTACTAAAAGATTAACAAAATCTTCTTGTATTAGTTTCCTATTGTTACTAAAACAAATGACCACAAATGTAGCCGCTTAGCATTAATTCATTTTCTTAGTCTCGGAGGTCGGAAGTCTGAAATGGTTTTAGGGGATTAAAATCAAGGTGTCTGCAGGGCTGGTTCTTTCTGGAGGTGGGTGGGGGAGAGGGGGGATCCTTCCCTTGCCATTTCCAGCTTCTAGACACCGCCCCCATTCCTCGACTCTGAGCCCCTTCATCTTCAAAGCCAGCTGCCACCTTGCTCCGATCCCTCTACTTCCATCATCACAGCTCCTTCTATGTTTTTTTTGGTTTCTTTTTGTTTTTTTGAGTCAGTCTCACTCTGTCAACCAGGCTGGAGTGCAGTGGCATGATCATGGCTCATTGCAACCTCGACTTCCTGGGCTAAGGTTATCTTGCCTCAGCCTCCTGAGTAACTGGGACTACAGGTCCATACCTCCACGCTTAGCTAATGTTTTGCTTTTTTTTTTTTTTGTAGAGACAAGGTCTTGCTATGTTGCCCAAACCGGTCTCAAACTACTGGCCTCAAGCAATCCTCTCATCTTGGCCTCCCAAAATACTGGGATTACAGGCATGAGCCACCGTAATTGGCCCTGCTTCTCTGTCTGTGACTTTTCTGTCTTTCTCTTTTACTTACAAGGACTCTTGAGATTGCAGGATAATCTTTCCATTTTAAAATCTGTAATTAATCACACTTGCAAAATCTCCCTTTTCATGTAAATTATGTCAGGATCAGGACATGGACTTCTTGGGGAGAGGGGCAATTTTTCTGCCTGCCACAGTTCCTTAAAATAAAAACCTAAGGAAATATTTTCCTTCGTCAAGGAAAAAAAATTTTTTTTGAGTTGGAGTCTCACTGTCTCTCATGGCCACCCCACCATCAACCTGCTGAGCTCAGGCGACCCTTCCACTTCAGCCTTCCAAGTAGCTGGAACTATAGACATGCGCTACCACTCCCGGCTAATTTTTTGATTTTTATTGTAGAGATGAGGTCTCGCCAAACTGACCAGGCTGTTCTTGAACCTGCGGGCTCAGGCAATCCCCTCACCTCTGCCTCCCAAAGTGCTGGGATTACAGGCTTGAGCCACTGCGCCTGGACGTACTAAAGAAATTAAAGAGCTATGCAATTAACAATGATTGTATATGCTAATTTTGAGAATTGTAATTAAAAAAATACTTCTGGATGCTTTAAAATAACTTCACATTTCAGAATAACCTGAACTTTTTGTATAACTAAAAAAAGATCATTTTACTCTCCAATGACATATACCTCTACCCACTCTCTCCCATCAGAGTAATATCTTTCCAGATTTTGTGTTTTAATTTAGCTTTTTCCTTCCATTCAAGTTGTACAACTTTTCTTTTCCTTTTTTTTTTTTTTTTGAGTTGGAGTCTCACTCGGTCACCCAGACTGGAGTGCAGTGGCTGCTCCCGGCCACCGCAGTCTCGACCTGCCGGGCTCCGGCGATCCTTCCGCCTCAGCCTTCCAAGTAGCCGGAATTACAGGCGTGCGCTACCACGCCCGGCTGACTTTTTGATTTATTGTAGAGATGAGGTCTCGCCAAGTTGCCCAGGCGGGTCTCAAACCCGCGGGCTCAGGCAATCCACTCACCTCAGCCTCCCAAGGTACGGGATTACAGGCTGAGCCACCGAGACCGGCACAAGTTTTCTAAGTTATTGTTTTATTTTTTATTTATTTTTGAGTTAGAGACTCGCTGTGTCGCCCAGTCTGGAGTGCAGTGGCATGCCTACGGCCACTGCAGCCTCCACCTATTGGGCTCAGATAATCCTTCCGCCTCAGCCTTCTAAGTAGCTGGAACTACAGGCGTGCACCACCATGCCTGGCTAATTTTTTGATTTATTGTAGAGAGGAGGTCTCGCCAAATTGTCCAGACTGGTCTCAAACCTGTGGGCTCAGGCAATCCCCTCACCTCTGCCTCCCAAAGTCCTGGGATTACAGGCTTGAGCCACTGCACCTGGCCGTACTAAGGAAATTAAAGAGCTATGCAATTAACAATGAATGTATATACTAATTTCTATAATTATAATTTAAAAAAAAAACAACTTCTGGTTGCTTTAAAATAACCTCACATTTCAGAATAACCTGAACTTTTTGTATAACTGAAAAAAAAAGATCATTTTACTCTCCAATGACATATACCTCTACCCACTCTCTCCTATCAGAGTAATATCTTTCCAAACTTTGTGTTTTACTTTAGCTTTTTACTTCTATTCAAGTTGTACAACTTTTCTAAGTTATAGTTTTATTTTTTTTTGAGTTAGAGACTCACTGTGTTGCCCAGGCTGGAGTGCAGTGGCATGCTCACGGCCACCGTGGCCTCTACCAGCTGGGCTCAGATAATCCTTCCGCCTCAGCCTTCAAAGTAGCTGGAACCAGAGGTGTGCACCACCACGCTTGCCTAATTTTTTGATTTATTGTAGAGATGAGGTTTTGCCAAGTTGCCCAGGCTGGTCTTGAACCCCAGGACTCAGGCAATCCTCTTGCCTCCACCTCCCTAAATGCTGGGATTATAGGAGTGTGCCACCGCTCCTGGCTATAGTTTTAAGTATATATCCTAAATCATTTGGTTGCCTTTTACAAGATAAAGTTCAAAACTACTTGTGTGTTGCTTTATTATATGATTAGAAGACGTTCTAATTGCATTTAAGTAGAGGGAATAGGATGAAATCAACATAAACACAGTCAGTAAAGCAACAGATTGGGAAGGGGAGATCGCAGAGTGATCACAAACTGCTCTTATTGCTAAAATGGATTTCCATGTCAAGGTTCTGCTAAGAAGAGCTTGGCGATCATGGAGCTATAAGACTTTCCATTTCACTAAATAATAAATAAAATATTATGTCTGAATGTGTTAATATAGAGTGATATATATATATGTATATATATATATATATACACACATATATATATATATATATATATATTTTAAATTGAGTTGGAGTCTCACTCTGTCACCCAGACTGAAGAGCATTGGCCGCTCCCGGCCACCGCAGCCTCGACCTGCTGGGCTCCGGTGATCCTTCCGCCTCAGCCTTCCAAGGAGCTGGAACTACAGGCGCGCGCTACCACAGCCAGCTGATTTTTTAAATTTATTGTAGAGATGAGGTCTCGCGAAGTTGCCCAGGCAGGTCTCGAACCCGCGGGCTCAGGCAATCCACTCACCTCAGCCTCCCCAAGCGCAGGATTACAGGCTGAGCCACCAAGCCCGGCCAAGTGACATATTTTAATTATGTACATGAGTTAAATTGCTTATTGATTCTTAGCTCTCGTTTAATAAAGTCAATTAAGTCCATGAGAAATTTAATGAGGGGTGGAAATTATTCTCAGTGACAGTACAAACTTTTTTCTTTTTTGTTTTGAAACAGTCTCGCTCTGTCACCCAGGTTGGGGTGCAGTGGCATGTTATTGGCTCATCATAGCCTTGACCTCCTGGGTTAAGTGATCCTCCTGCCTCAGCCTCTTGACTAGCTAGGACTAAAAGCGTGTGCCACCATGCCTGGCTAATTTTTTTATTTTTGTGGAGGTGGAGTCTTGCTCTGTTGCCCAGGTGGGGTCTGGAACTCCTGGCCTCAAGTGATCCTCCTACCTTGGCTTCCCAAAATGCTGGAATTACAGGTGTGAGTCACTGCACCCAGCCAATATGCGGGTTTTAAAATTCATAGAACCAGCATTTATAAGCATAATAGGTTACATGAGGAAAATTCACTTACAGCAGATCCAAATAAACCCTCCTAAATACCTTTCTAAAAACCAGATCTGAAACTTCCTCTGATATTTTATGCAAATTTTCATATTAGGCTTACAGTCAATACAGGTTCTTGGTTGCCTGTATTGTTTATGCTGAACCTCTCCATTTTGCTAGAACTTGTTTGAGAACTCAGACCTCCCTCCGTCCTGGTCCCTCCCACGTTCCCTGCATTTAGCTAGAAGGGCAAGCTTTGTTTTCTAAGTACTTTTAAAGGAAGTGCACGTGTCTGATAAGTAAAGCTGAAACAGAAAGATAAATGTGTAAAACAAATGTCCCGTTGCCCAGGAATTTTGGAGTGTGGTGGAGCTGAAAAATCTTAATCTTCTTTTTCTGTTTTTCATACAGAAAAGTAGTTCTTTTTTTTTTTGGTTTCTTTTAGTCGGGGTCTCACTCTGTTGCCCAGGCTGGTGTGCAGTGGCACGCTCACAGCCACTGCAGCCTCCATCTGCTGGACTCAAGTGATCCTTCCATCTCAGCCTTCCAAGTAGCAGGCACTACAGGTGTGTGACACCACACCCGGATAATTTTTTTATTTATTGTAGAGACGAGGTCCTGCCGTGTTGCCCAGACTGGTCTTGAACCCACAGGCTCAGGCATTCTTCTTGCCTCTGCCTCCCAAAGTGCTGAGATAGCAGATATAAGCCACCGCACCTGGCTACTTTTTAAAATTTTAAATAAGAGATGGCATTTCACTATGTTGCCCAGGCTGATCTTGAACTCCTGGGCTCAAGTGATTCTCCCACCTCAGCCTCCCAAAGTGCTGGGATTACAGGCATGAGACACGATGCCCACACTATACCACGCTGGTTTTCCTTTTTCTCACCCAAAGGAATTAGACCAAAGAAAACTTTTCACCTTACAATTTTCAGGTATAACATGAATGTTTTGGACAATTGTTAGGCTAATATAGCTGTTTTCAGCCAGGGATGATTTTGCTCCTGGGGGATGTTTAGCAATGTTGGGAGATATTTTTGGCTGTCACAACTGGGGTGTACGGGTGTGTGTGTGTGTGTGTGTGTGTGTGTGTGTGTGTGTGTTGCGCGCGCGCGCGCCATTGCAACCAGTGGATAGATGTCAGCCATGCTGCAAAACACCCAGCAATACACAAGACAGCCCCCGTAGCAGAGAATGGTCCAGGTTAGAATGTCAAGAGTGTAAAGTTGAAACATCTTGGGTTAATAGATGCTTTTTAACTTTTGACAGACTTTCCATGCTTTGACGTCATATAAAAAGGCAGTGTTTAAAATTTTTATTATAAAAGTGTAAGCAGTGCCTGCTTACAGGCACTAGAGGCACTAGAGGGCAGTGCCTGCCAAATCGTTGCAACTGATGTTCATTTGGGGGTCTCTGAAGGGAAGAGAGGCATTCATGATTTAGGTAACTGAAACATAAGTGACTGCAGGAGACCCTTAAATAACTATTTAAATAATTCTAAATCAAAAGTTTTGCCAGATACAGTGACACGTGCCTGTAGTCCCTGCTACTTGGGAGACTCCTGCTTGAGTCAGGAGTTTAAGATCAGCCTGGGCAGCATAGCGAGACCCCCGACTTAAAAAAAAAAACAACTACTGCTTCCGAAGTCAGTACGAGCCGAGCAAGCATTTTTTTTCTTCTTTGTATAACGATGTCTTGTGAGCTTTTTGCTGGAGAAAGGAAAAAATTCAGGCTAGGTTTTCATACCCAGAAACACTAACGTCATTGCCATTTACACTTCTATTTGCTCTGTCAAGCGGATGATGAAAAGTCACTATTCCTACGGCATGTGAATTGTTGTAATGCTGTGGAAGATGTGTCTGCAACAAGGGAGCTTGGAACACACCAGCGACACATCGAGTCCATAAGTCTAGGCAGAGTCTGACTCAGCTCATTGAAACAGATCAGTACTAACTAGTGTGTGACTTGGAGCTATTTACATTTGCTAACCATGCAGCAAGAATGCAGTATGATTATCTGTGCTCTCCAATTTAAAAAAATAAAACAGGCTGGGCACAGTGGCTCAAGCCTGTAATCCCTGCACTTTGGGAGGCCGAGGCGAGTGGGTTGCCTTAACCCCGCGGATTTGAGACCCGCCCGGGCAACTTGGTGAGACCTCGTCTCTACAATAAATCAAAAATTAGCTGGGCGTGGTAGCACGCACCTGTAGTTCCGGCTACTTGGAAGACTGAGACGGAAGGATTGCCAGAGCCCAGCAGGTCAATGCTGGGGTGGCTGTGAGTATGCCACTGCACTCCACTGGGCGACGGAGTGAGACTCCAACTCAAAAAAAATAATAATAATAACAATAAGAATATTTTGTGGTGCTTGAAAATTACACGTAAATTTGAATTTCCAGTATCTATACATGAAATCATATTGGAATAGCCACGCTCATGCATTCATATATTATCTAAGACTGTTTTCAGGCCTATGAGTGGTAAACCTAAGCTATTTACCATCTGACCCTTTACAGAAAAAGCTCACCGATTCCTGCTCTAGTGTGTACACAGAACGCAATTGCTGGGTGCCACATATTCATTTTCTGCTATCTTATCAATTAGATTTAAGTTTTTAAAAAATGCCAAACCTGTCAGGTGTGGTGGCTTATGTTTGTAATCCCAGTACTTTGGGAGGTGGAGGCAAGAGGATCGCTTGAGCCCAGGGGTTCAAAACCAGCCTGGGTAACTTGGTGAGACCTCATCTCTACAGTAAATTAAAAAATTAGCCGGTGTGGTGGTGTGTGCCTGTGGTTTCAACTACTTGGAAGGCTGAGGCAGAAAGATCGCCTGAGCCCAGCAGGTGGAGGTTGTGATGGCCATGGGCATGGCACTGCACTCCAGCCTGGGCAACAGAGTAAGATTCTGACTAAAAAAAAAAGCAAAACATTATAATTTGTTGCATCAGACTGTATATGTTCTAAACTTTTAAACAAATATAAAAAGAACTCTTTGAATCTTATGCTTTCTGTTGACTTAAGTAATGAACTTTAACTACGTCCTTGATATAGCGTCTCTCTCCTTGCCCCGGTGGGTCCTGGTTGTTGAAGGGGTAAGATTAAGTTTGTTCTTTCTTTGGAGAGGATGCTGGGAGTGTGGGAAAGTCTAGGAAAATAATGGGCTTCTGTCACTTTTGAACGCACTTTGAAGATCTCTTTTACATTTCTAAGAATAAGTCATCTGAAGAACCCAGGTAGTTCAGACTGACTTTATTGGTCACTGACTTTTCTGCCTTCTACTAGACTGTAGATTCCACGAAGACAGAAATTTTGATCTGCTTTTTTAATACTTGCGAAAATGCCTAGCACATAGTAGATGCTCAAGGAATATTTATTAGTTGAATGAATGAAGAACGCCATCCACCCCAAAACTTGGAAATCACTGAGGTACTGGGATATTTATTTATTTATCTATTTGTTTACTGAGTCGGGCTCTCACTCTGTCACCCAGTCTGGAGGGCAGTGGTATAATCACAGTTTACCACAGCCTTGAACTTTTGGGCTCAGGTGATCCTTATGCCTCAGTGTCCCAAGTAGCTGGGAGTACAGGCACACACCACCACAGTTGGCTAATTTTTATAATTTTTTTATGGAGACGAGGTCTTGCTATGTTTCCCATGCTGGTCTTGAACTCCTGGGCTCAACTAATCTTCCCGCCTCGTTCTCTCAAAGACAGGCATGAGCCACCATGCCTGACCTGGGATATTATCAATACATCCCTTAATACTAAGCAATATCATATTTGGAATTATGCTAGACACTTTCTGTTTTCATTCAGGTATTTTACACAGTAAATACATAGTCTGTGACTTTGCGCTCTCTGGTGAATAATAATGATAGTGAAAATAGCTAACATTTAGTAAGTGCTAGACACTATTCTGAGATACATGTGTAGGCTCATTTAATCCATATAATAACCCTATGTGGTAGGTACTATTATTATTATCTCCATGTTTACCATGAGGAAACTGAACACAGAGAGTGTAAGTGACTTGCCTAATGTCCCTAAGCTAGTCAGTTGTGGAGCAGAGACTTGGACCCAAAGAGTTTGCGAGAATTTTACTGTCTAAACCCTGGAAGGAATTTGTGAAGTCCTCTAGTTCAATACTCTAAGTCAAATTTTGCAACAGAAATATAAAAGGAATCGTTTTTGCAATTTAAAATTTTCTAATAGTTGCATTTAAAAAAATAAAAATAAACAGATGAACTCAATTTTTTTTTTTTTTTTGAGTTGGAGTCTCACTCTGTCGCCCAGACTGGAGTGCAGTGGCCGCTTCCGGCCACCGCAGCCTCAACCTGCTGAGCTGCGGCGATCCTTCCGCCTCAGCCTTCCAAATAGCCGGAATTACAGGCATGCGCTACCATGTCCGGCTGATTTTTTGATTTATTGTAGAGATGAGGTCTCGCTGCCCAGGCGGGTCTCGAACCCGCGGGCTCAGGCAATCCACTCACCTCAGCCTCCCAAAGGCGCGGGATTACAGGCTGAGCCACCGAGCCCGGCGAACTTAATTTTAATAATATATTTTACTCAATCCAATACTTTATGTAAAAATAACATTACTTTAACATGTCATCAATGTAAAAATTAAGATTTTTAAAATTTCTCGTATTGTCTTTTAAATGCAATATGTATTTTATACATACAGCACCCTTGAATTTGCAGGAGGAACTTCTGAGTGTTTCATAGCCCCGTGTGGCTAGTAGCTACTGTAACTGAACAGTGTAGTTCTAAATTATAGAAGAGAGACTCTAAACCTTGAATGCATGTAGTTTGACCAAAATTAGGCAATTAGTTGGATGGTTCACAGGGATAGATAAATATCTCAGGATTTTGGGGGTGGTGGAAGTGGTGATAATATAGTTGTTGGCAAATGAGAGTTCCTAAAACTCTGAGTAATAGACTGAGACCAAGACAGGATCTTCGAAACATCAGGTGACTTGAAGGCCCTAGAGCTGCTAAGTAGGTCTCAGGTGAATTGGTTTTAGTGGCCAAGAAATTATTTGTTTATATTTTGAATTGATGTTCACTCAGTCACTTACTGCTTTATTTATCAGGCATCTTCCCTGCCTAGTATGAAGGAAGTAACTACGTGCAACGTACCCTTGTCACACCCCAGAGCAACAAAGGTCTTGGTGTCGATTATACTGGATTATTTTGCTAGCCATACTATCCAGTTTACTAGCTCTTTACCACCTAGGGAAGAAAAAAGCAGTCATCAAGAAGTTTTGGTTATGTGCAGAAGAGTGGAGCGTGTGGGTGTCGAGGTTCGTTACCAAAAAAACTGTATGATATTGATTATCAATAAACTTGAAATCTAGTGGGAGAGTGATATTTATAGAGACTTAGTGTATCTTTAAACTATCATCCTAAAGGGCCAAACTCTCAAAGTGCTGAATTCACGGTTCCAGAAATGCCAAAAAGGAAGAGAGACCATTGTGGATCTTGAGTTAAAATGAGACATCCAGCTCTTTCAAGAACAACTTCATATTAATCCTATTAGTCGAACTGGTATTATTTGCACATTACAAAAAGCAATGGGTTTTAAATTGAAGTTCAACCTATTTTTTCCTTCATGAAAAGAACCCTTTGAAAAAAATTAATCTATAATCCTGATGACAACTGTTTCTGTATATTTCCTTCCTCGTCTTTTGATTTGTTTTCAAAAACTTGTGATCAGGGAATATAGTTGTTTACTTTGTTTTTTTTCCTCTGATAATTTATATATCATGAACATTTGTCTGAATGTGTTCATAAATACCATTTCAAATGCCCCCATGTCAATAGTGTGGTGTCTCGTAACTTGTTCAATTCACCTCCATGTTTAGACAATTATTTCATGTTCCCATTTTTGATGCTACAATGACCTCTCTGAACGCAAACTTTTTCAAACTTAGAATTTTCTTCCTTGGGTATGATTCCTGGAAGTGAAGCTGCCCAGCAGACGACTATCACCATTTTAAGGCTCTGGATACGTTTTGACAAATTGCTTACCCGAAGGATTGCCCCATCTGCATTCATGCCGCAGTGTGTGACAGAACCCATGTCCTAGCTGTCACGGGCACTGATGAAGACTCGTTTGCTTTTTGCTTGCTAAATTGGGAGACAGACATTGCTATTTTATTGTTTTATTATCAGTTCTTTGGTGATTATTGAGTGTGCACATTTCTCCATATTTATGGTCATTTTCTATTTATTTATTTATATTGTTATTGTTGTGTACTTTGTCTTTTTCTCGTTTTTCCTATCAGTTCATTTGAGTTCCTGATCTGTCAAAACATTAACTGTGAGTTTATTTTTATTTTTCTTTATTTTTTTATTTTAAAGATATGGGGTACTATTCAGGATTAGGTATACAAATGTCCATTATTCAGGTACACTTGTAACTGTTTGTTCTTAAAAACGAACATTACTGATAATTCTCTTAAGATAATATTCCTGTAAATGCCGATTTTCGACTTGTAGGATTTTTTGGGTATGTTATTTGTGGAAAACATTTAGTTTCAGTTCTTTTTAGACACGCTTTTGGGCTGCCTTCCTTTGCTGCCTGAGGGTGCGTGCTTAAGTGGTATAGTTGACTTATACCAAGCAACTGCTTACAAAAAAATCAAATTACAAAGATCAATTTTTTGTATAAATCTACATAGGATATGTCAAAGTGCAGTACAAAATGCTCTTAGAAAAAAAATGCTTCTGGAAATATTTACTACTTTGGATTATCTGCACCAATGACTTTTCTACAGTAGTGCCAGTAGAGCTGATTGGATGTGAAGAGATTTTTCTAAACGTTCACATGTGAGAGAGATTTTTATGTTTAAATTTGGGAAAGCTATGCTTTTGATTTGGAAAGGATAGATGGGCCATGCACGTTTACTTTGTATTTTAAAATTTTTTGGTATTCCAAACCCCGAAGAGTACCTCATTGTTGATTCCCAGTGCTCAGGCCTCATTTTTTTTTTTTTTAATTAGTGCTGGTTTCTATGGGTTGCAAACTTTCCTTTATTAGCCGAAAGCAGAGGCTTCTGGTCGCTTTTAAATTTCTTCTTTCTTCACAGTCTTAAAAGAGCCCCTTGCCTCCTCTGTTTGTCATGACGTGTGCTGGAGCACAGAATAGAAAATGCAAAACAAGACAGCTGGACTGGAGGCTTTTCTTTTTAAAGAAGTTGATAGACAAATGGCCCAGGGTTCACTGTTCCCGCCAGCTGAGAGTATAGCTTCCAGAAAGCGCTACTTTAGGGGAACAAGCGAGGTAGTGTGGAGGGCCTGAAAGGCTTCATTGACACCACAGCCGGGAGGCCCTTGTACCACCACATTGTCTGGTATGCAGAGGCTTTGGAAACCACAACAGTCCCCAAGCTTAGAAAATTCGGGGTTTTGTTGTTGTTGTTCTTGTTGGTTTTTTCTTTTCTTTTTTTGCCGTGACACTTGGATTTCCAAGTGAAATTCCTGGAAAGGTATTTGCTTTTGTTTGTTTCTGTTTATGGTTTGCCCTTGGATGCTGGTCAATGATTCCCCCGGTCACTGGGCTACTTAGTAGGGACACTGGGGACCCGGGTGGTAGGGCTGAGGCAGTTTCCCTCACAGAGCAGTGGTTCAGCACTCATGTGTTTGTTCTCTGAACTAAAATCTAAGTGTGGCTGTAAAAAATAAAGGAGCCCCGGGGTAGGAGGAGAAGTCAGGCAAATTTGAAGCTGACAATTTAAATCATTGTTGATAGCATCATAGTTTTCCTGAAGACTCATCTGGAGAGATTTAAGTTGGTGCTAAGTCAAGATAGAGTTGTAGGAGTGGAACTGTAGCCCCACCCCCGTAGACACTGGGAGTCTTTCCCAGAAAGATACAATCAGCTGTGGCATGTTGGTTTGGTGTAGAAAGGCCAGGGGCCAGGCAACCCCTTCATCAATGGTTTTCATTCAAGTATTAATAGAGCTCCTATTATGTGTCTAGCCTCAAGAAGGGATGTGGCCTGTGTTCAAGCCCTTTGAAGAGTTCAGAGTCATAGACACATAGACTGTGAAAGATCCTCAGAGATCAGCAACCCTTCCCTTTTATTGCAGGGAGAACCAAGGGCCGGAAAGGTGGCTTGGTCAAGGTTACACAGTTAGTGGCAGACTCTTGACAAGAAGACAAATCTTTCTATTGCCAGTTGGTTTCTTTTCCATTCAATTATGGTTGAAAGTGCCTCGTAATTGTTAGAGAACAATTCAAGACAATGTATAATTCAGTGTTAAATTGAATAATCAATCGCCATTGCATATGGGGCAAGTTCATTGTTAACTGGAGTTATCTGAAAGTGTGACAGATTTTGAAGAATGCGAATGGTATGGACATTACAAAAGAACCAGAAAATCTGCTCTCCATTCTGTGTTGTCTGGGGCTGTACAAGAAGAAATGACTTTCTCCAGTCCCAGTATGATGCCTCTAAATACGCCCTCCACCTGGGTTCGGTGGCTCAGTCTGTAATCCCAACACTTTGGGAAGCCCAGGCGAGTGGATTGTCTGAGCCCGCGGGTTCGAGACCAGCCCTGGAAACTTGGCGAGACCCGTCTCTACAATAAATAAAAAATTAGCTGGGCATGGTAGCGGATCTGTTGTTCCGGCTACTCGGAAGGCTGAAGTGGAAGGATCGCCAGAGCCCAGCAGGTTGACGCTGGGGTGACCGTGTGTGTGCCACCGCACTCCCGCCTGGGCGAAGGAGTGAAACTCCAACTAAAAAAAAAAAAATGCCCTCCACTGGAGCACGTGTCCAGGAAAGTCCGCTGCTGAGCATCCTGCAGACCAGTAGGGAGAGGGACTTTTTATGCTGAAAACTACTCTTTTCCCATCAAAGCAAAAGCCTGGTGGGAGTAGAGGTGTCCAGGGTAGGCGAGATAGTGAAGTCCAGGTGATTCATAGATTTCTGAGAAGTCTTGGAAAGGCCACTGCAGATTTGAGGATGAGTGTAGATTCCTAGAACTTTGACTCTATGACAGGAGGGGACTTGGTAGAGGTCTTGATGTAAAGAATGTAAGACGGTCTAGACTGAGCCCAGGAGTGCTGGGTTTATAGTGGTGAGTCACTGCATCTGGCTGCAAGTCCCCTCTTGTAACTTCTGCATGGCAGCTGGAAGAGTTGGGTTTGGGCCTTAGTGTTTTTATCTATTTGCATCTCTATGTTACGTTGTTTCCTTTTCTTGTCTAGAGGATTGCGAAAGCAAAAATCTTAAGCGGCTGCGCTGAAAGAAGAGATTTATTACTTTTCATGGAAAGGATACTTGTTCCAATAGGAGTTTGCACCAGAGGCAAGCCTGTGGCAGATGCCTCTCAGTCTTCTTGGCCCCCAGGGCATATATTTTGGTCACTGCTCTGAAGTTAAGATGGGGGTGGGGGAATCCCCAAGGAGCAAACAGCAGGCATGAGTGTTAGGGACCAGAGGGGAGCAATGCTGGGTCAGGGAATGAAAGTTCAGGAATATGCAGTATGGCTGGAGTTTAGATCAGGGGTTGAGGGGTCGGAGGGGCTGGGCTCTGAGGTGTCCATAAGGGGAACGGAGAGAGAGGACGAGGCTTAGGAAAGAAGCCACTCCAGATCACAGGGGGCCTGTGTCAAAGAAGATGGGCTTTCACTCAAGGGCAATGGGGAAGATGAGTAACAGATTTAGAATTGTGGATGCCTCAAATGAACTGATAGGAAAAACTTGAGAAAAAGACATAGTACACAACCATAACAATAAAAATAAATAAATAGAAAATGACCATAAATATGGAGAAATGTGCACACTCAATAACCACCAGAGAACTGATAATAAAACAATAAAATAACAACGTCTGTCTCCCAATTTAGCAAGCAAAAAGCAAATGAGTCTTCATCAGTGCCCGTGACAGCTAGGACATGGGTTCTGTCACACACGGTGGCATGAATGCAGATGGGGCAATCCTTCGCAATTTGTCAAAACATATCCAGAACCTTAAAAATGGTGATAGTCGTGTGCTGGGCAGCTTCACTTCCAGGAATCATACCAGGAAGAAAATTCCAAGTTTGAAAAGTTTGTGCACAGAGAGGTCATTGTAGCATCAAAAATGGGAACATGAAATAACTGTCTAAACATGGAGGTGAGCTGAACAAGTTCCGAGACACCACACTATTGACACGGGGGCATTTGAAATGGTATTTATGAACACGTTCAGACAAATGCTTATGACATATAAATTATCAGAGGAAAAAACCCAAAGTAAACAGGTTTATGCCCTGATCACAAGTTTTTGAAACAAATCAAAAGATGAGGAAGGAAATATACAGAAATGGGGATGAGAGCCAGTAGAACCTGTGAGATTAGGAGGACTGTTGCAGTTGAAGAGAGAAGGGCTGATGACCTGAACCTGCAGGGGCAAAGCCATGGAGAGCAATTTTGGTGCTCAAGACAACAAACGCGAAATTGGCCTTCAAATGACTCTGTAATTCAAGATATAGCTTGCAAATGGGTGTGACTGGTAATGTGACTTTTGATAGTTTTCAATTTAACTAAATAGTCTGGAAAACAAGGTGCTCTTATTTAAAATAATTATGCTAAAAAAAAAAGCTTTGTGCAGTGGCTCATGTCTATAATCCCAGCACTTTGGGAGGCCGAGGCAGGAGGATTGCTTGAGTCCAGGAGTTTGAGACCAGTCTGGGCAACAGGGCAACAGAGTGAGACCTGGTCTCTACAAAAAAATTAGCTGGGTGTGGTGGTGTGCACCTGTAGTCCTAGCTACTTGGGAGGCTGAGTTGGGAGGATCACTTGAGCCCAGTAGGTTCAAAGCTGTGGTGAGCCATGATTGTGCCACTGCATGCCAGTCTGGGCAACAGCATGAGACCTCTTACCCTCCCCCCAAAAAGAAAATAGAATCTGCCCCCTCTAGATTTTGCTATTCAGGGGCAAAGCATAGTCCACTCCTAGTTAGGCTAGAACAGAGGCAGTGGGAGGGAGGGAGGTAATCAGATTTGGGAGATATTTAGGAAGAGGATGGACAAAGCTTTTGAGGGCAAAAGACTTTTAACTAGTGCTAAGTTTTGGTTTTATTTTATTTTATTTATTTTATTGAGTTGGAGTCTCACTCGGTCGTCCAGGCTGGAGTGCAGTGGCACACTCACAGCCACCCCAGCGTCGACCTGCCGAGCTCTGGGATCCTTCCACCTCAGCCTTCCAAGTAGCTGGAACTAATGGTGCACGCTACCATGCCTGGCTAATATTTTAATTTTTTATTGTAGAGATGAGGTCTCACCAAGTTTCCCAGGCTGTTCTCGAACCCCTGGGTTCAGGCAATCTCGTTATCTCGGCCTCCCAAAGTGCTGGGATTGAAAGCTTGAGCCGCCACGCCCAGCATTTTTTTTTTTTTTTTTTGAGTAGGAGTCTCACTCTATCACCCTGGCTGGAGTGTAGTGGCACACTCGCGGCCACCGCAGCCTCCTCCTGCTGGGCTCAGATGATTCTTCCGCCTCAGCCTTCCAAGTAGCTGAACCCACAGACATGCACCACTATAGCCGGCTAATTTTTAAATTAATTGCAGAGATGAGATCTCACAAAATTACCCAGGCTGGTCTCAAACCCCTGGGCTCAGGCAATCCTCTCGCCTCGGCCTCCCAAAGTGCTGGGATTACAGGTGTGAGCCACTGTGCCTGGCCTATTTTTTAAGTTGAAATAGTAATACATGCCATGGTAAAATCCAAACAGATCTAAAAGGTGGATAATGAAAAGTATGTCTCCTTAACCAGAGTCAGCCACTTAGTTGTTCTTGTGTAGTCTAGAAAGTTTTTGGTGCCATTATAAGCTTACATTTAATATTTCTCTTTTATAAAAATTGGAACATATGTTACATCCCGATCTCCCCTTTACTGATTCACTTAATACTATATCATGGCAGTCTGGCTACATCTACTGTATTCTTTTTGTTGTTTAAAAAATTAGAGACGAGATCTCATTATGTTGCCCAGGCTGGTCTCAAACTTAAGCCATCCTCCTGCCTCAGCTTCCCAAAAGTGCTGGGATTACAGGTGTGAGCCACCACACGTTCAGTCTACTTTGTTCTTTTTAGTGACTGCTTAATAGTGGGAATGTGCTCTCATAATTTATTTAAATTTGTCTCCAAACTGATGGACTTGAAAGTTGTCTTTAATCTTTGATATTTGAATTCGATTTTTTTTGGAATTAGATTTTAAATAAGGGAAGAGACACAAATTAATGAAGGAAGAATTCCAGGTGGTGAAAAAAGATTTATACATACACAGGAACCACTAGCATTTTTGTGTCTACGGAACTACTTGCGACTTCTTAAGTCATGGGAGGAACATATTTATGAGGGTGAAGGTGGGAGAGTCATGGTGTGGATGCAGACTTTTGAGCCTATGTACAGAATTGGGATGTGACTTTAGAACTGGGCATTTCTTTTTCTTTTCTTTTTTTTTTTTTGAGTCGAGTCTCACTCTGTCACCCAGGCTGTAGTGCAGTGCATGCTCCCGGCCACTGCAGCCTCGACCTCCTGGGCTCAGGCAATCCTTCTTCCTCAACCTTCCAAGTAGCTGGAACTACACGTGCACGCCACCACACCTGGCTGATTTCTTGATTTATTGTGGAGATGAGGTCTTGTTAAGTTGCCCAGGCTAGTCTCGAACCCCTGGACTCAGGCAATCCTCTCACCTCGGCCTCCCAAAGTGCTGGGATTACAGGTGGTTTGAACCACCGCGCCGGCCCAGAACTGGGCGTTTCAAACAGAAAGGACTGAAGCCAGTCAGAGCCACTTCTTGATCAATTAAAACTCTTTCAGGGGTGCAGGCTGCCATAGTGTGAGCATTGACCATACTCCCCTCCAGTAGAAACGCCTGTTTGCCCATCCAAGGCTGTTACCTTATTGCATCCTAACTGGCATGTTATAGTTCCTTCTCTGGGCCCCCTAGCTATCGCAAGACACATGAAGTATTTGTGAAAGACAGAAAAGGTTTGCTGGCTTGGGTAGGAAGCTCCGTCAGTTCCTCCTTTTTGTCTGAGCACACTGTGTCCTCTTCCACTGATGTTGGGAGAATTAGTTTCAGATGCAGCCATTGACCAGCTGCATAATCTTGGATAAGTTTCAACATGTCTAAGCTTCTGTTCCCCCATCAGTAAAATGGGCATAATCATTCCCATTGGCACGGTGTGGGGAAGATGGATTGAGCTTGCGAAAAAGCCTATGTGTCATTTTCCTTTTTTCCCAAGGCCTGGCCATACTGGAGTTTGCGAGGCCATGTGTAATCCAACCCAAGATGGTAGATGCGAGCCTGTTCTTTTCTTTCCTGGGATGTGACTGCCAATGTCAGTCTCCCCTGCTCTCAGCCCTTGTGCTTTATCGAAACTATGAATATATCTGTAGATGAAACATGGAGGTATTGGAAAAAAAACTTATCTGAAAGTTCATCACCCTTAGAGAATTCTTACGAGATTTCTTTACTTTTGTATAGCACTTAATGGCTGGCAAAGAGACCTTAGCAACAATCATCTCTCTATATATTTTTTGTTTTGAATAGGAGTCTCACTCGGTGACCAGGCTGGAGTGCAGTGACACGATCATGACCACCGCAGCCTTGATCTCTTGGGCTCAGGCGATCCTTCCACCTCAGCCTTCCAAGTAGCACCAATTACAGGTGTGTGCTACCACGGCCAGCTAATTTTTTGATTTATTGTAGAGGTCTTGCCAAGTTACCCAGGCTGGTCCCGGACCCCTGGGCTCAGGCAATTCTCTTGTCTCTACCTCTCATAGTGCTGGTATTACAGGCTTGAGCCACTGCGCCCAGCAACAATCATCTAATTTGAACCCCCAGCAAACTTTCTGGCATGTTGAATTCCCATGTAACAGATGATATAACTGAGGCTCAGAGAGACTGATATAAAGAAACTGAGGTTCAGAGAAGACATGTGAATAATAAATAGCAGAGGCCAGGAATAGGTCGCTTCTAGGCTACTTCAAGACTGATGAGGTGAGAGACAGCTTCCTGGTCTGTCTACCGAAGAGTGGAATTCTTGAGTCTGTTTCTCCAGTCACATTTGTCTGGGACTTCTAAATTAATTTTTTATTGAATTAATGACATTAGCAAACTTCAAAGTTTGCAAAACACCTTAAAATCCATGGACTCATTTGATTCTTACATTAACCTCATGGGATAAGTAGAGCAAGTATGAGTTATTCTATTTTTCAGATGAGGAAGCAGATTTAGAAATTGAGACATGCCCAGTGTCTACAAGCCAGCAGGAAGCAGAGTTGGAGCAGAAACCTGGCCTTCCAGGCAGCAACTTCAATACCTTTTTACATTTTCACTCTGCTATTATACTTTTATTAGGCTTCTATTGTGCTTCTATCGTGCTTCTATCGTATAACTATTTTTAAAAAATTTAAATAGTTAGTCTCTTGTAGACATTCATTTAAAGCCATTTATTGAGCGCCTGACTACACTGCTTACCATTTGGTTGGGGAAAAGGCAAACAGGCTGGGCACAGTGGCTTGCTGGAATCCCAGTGCTTTGGGAGGCGGAGACAAGAGGATTGCCTGAGTCTGGGGGTTCAAAACCAGCCTGGGCAACTTGGCAAGAGCTCGTCTCTACAATAAAAACCAAAAGATTAGCCAGGTGTGGTGGCATAGCAGGTGGTTCCAGCTACTTGGAAGGCTGAGGTGGAAGGATCGCCTGAGCCCAGCAGGTTGAGGCTGCAGTGGCCATGATTATGCCACTTCACTCCAGCCTGGGCAACAGAATGAGACTCTGACTCAAAAATTAAAAAAGCAGCCGGGCTCTGTGGCTCAGCCTGTAATCCCAGTACTTTGGGAGGCTGAGGTGAGTGGATTGCCTGAGCCCACGGGTTCAAGACCCGCCTGGGCAACTTGGCGAGACCTCATCTCTACAATAAATCAAAAATTACTGGACATGGTAGCGCGTGCCTGTAGTTCCAGCTACTTGGAAGGCTGAGGTGGAAGGATAGCCGGAGCCCAGCTGGTCGAGGCTGCAGTGACCGGTAGCAGCCACTGCACTCCAGTCTGGGTGACAGAGTGAGACTCCAACTAAAAAATAAATAAATAAAGTAAATAAACAAATAGTTACAAAGACAAAACATACTTTGCAATTTGGAGACTTAATACATGTTTTTGATGACAGCATGATGACAACTTTTACTCCAAAAGTTTTGCCACAACTGACTTTTGCTAAACCTGGGAGAAACCCATGTATGCAACCCCCCTCCACACACCAGTGAAAACCATCCGAATCTTACATTTCAATAAGTAACTGGCATTTTCTTGGCATGTTAATCTGTAGGAAATTACAGGCTGCAGTGTTGTCGTATATTATCAGGGAATGTCAAGCAGATTATAGTATTATGTGACTTTGATGTCACTGCCGAGCATTGTTTTGGTCTTTTCCTTACTAACAGATACATTTATGAGATCTTATTTCAACATTATGTAAAACAAAGGGAATTTGTAATAATTTCCTTTGTAAACAGCGTATTTCTTGCTTGGTAATAAAGACTTTGCTGGCTTCCGTCCTCTTGCTCTTCTCGGGTCATGACTGTTGTTTATCTACTCATCCCAGTTCTCCAGAGCCACATGTGACCCAAAACAAACTTAAAAAGAGAGGGAAAAGGTTCAAGACAGAGGTCAAAGATTCAACAGAACAGTGTGTTTAGACTACTTGACTCCAAATTTTTATAAAAAATAAAAGGAGTAAAAATCCCCTGTGTCGAGAAGAATTAATTTTACCCAAAGAGAGGTCTGACCTTGGCCCTCAGCCACTGGGAGGTCATCTCCAGGTCCCTAGAAGGTCCTGCCTGATATGAGTGTCTTTGTCTGCTTGGGGAGTTTGGTCACCAGATGGCCCAATGATGTGTTATAATGGGGGCTTTGGAAGACGCCATCTCAGTTCCAACCTCCAGAGGAACTGGAGACGAAAGGTCAGTCATCAGGCAGTCTGTGATCAAGCTCCAGTAAAGACCCTGGACGCCAAAGACTTGAGTGAGCTTTCCTGGTTAAGGATACTCATGAGCACTGTCACACCTCAGAGCTGGGAGGAGGTAACGGTGCCTCAGAGCTGGGAGGAACTCTACTCTGTCTCTCAGCTGTTTGGATTTGTACCCCTTTGCGATAATATAACTTTAATTATAAGTATGGTGATTTCTTCAGTTCTGTGCCTCATTCTAGCAAATTATCACACTGGTGTCTGAGGTGCAGGCAGCCTTGTGAAGGACTGGTCCCTGACCCTGTGAAGTTTGGCCTAACTTCGGGTAGTTGGTGTCAGATGATGTCATTGCATCTCCCAAAACCTGCTTTTAGATTTAGATGTTGGTACTTTCTAGCTTGGCTACTTCTCTTGGCTCTAGTTTCTCTAAATTCTTAATTTGAGGGTCATCCCTGTCCTATTTTCTTTACGGGGTTAATTACGAAGATCAAAAATTAAGTATGTGGCTGGGCACAGTGGCTCACATCTACAATCTCAGCACTTTGGGAGGCTGAGGCGGGAGGATCACTTGAGCCCAGGCGTTCGAGACCAGCCTAGGTAACACAGTAAGACCTCGTCTCTACAGAAAATCAAAAGATTAGCCGGGCGTGGTGGCGTGTACCTGTAGTCCCAGCTGCTCGGAATGCTGAGGCAGAAGAATCACCTGAGACCAGGAGGTCGACGCTGCAGAAGCCGTGATCGTGCCACTGTACTCCGGCCTGGGCGACAGAGTAAGACACCAACTCAAAAAAGAAAAATGGATAAGGGAGGAAGAAGATGATAAGTTACCAGTTGCAGCCCCAGGACCAACGACTGCAGCAGACTGTGGATATTTCACTGACCTCCCTTTCTCGAGTCCCTTCGAAAAAGGGCCCACTGGAACCCCAGAAGAGCTGGCCCTCAGTGTGTGTGGAAGAGCAGTTCCACACGACATGAAGGGAAGACCGTGGTAGCCATGGCGATGCCCCGCGCGGATCTGTCTTCAAGACAACGTGCTCTTCAGCGGCAAGGACGGTTGGCTGTCGGCCTCCAGCAGCTCGAGGACATGTCTGTTTTCCAGCCAAAGTGCACTCACTCTTTGCAGGCAGCCCCCAGTGGCTGAGCAGAGTGGAGGGTCACTAGGGCCTGGACGCTTCTGCTCAATGAGTCACTTTGGCTCTCAAGTTCCCTGAGGGTTGCCAAGATTTTACCTGCATGTCAGCTGAGGGTCTTCCGCTCAATCTGCTTCATCTCCACTTCTCCACTTCCCTTTGCAGACACCCCCTAATCTATTCTAAATTCCACTCTCCCTCTCAGCAGGAGATGACACCACTATCATCTCTGCTGGTCTTGAAGGCTCGCCTGGTGGGGTAACACAACCCTTATTCTTGAGGGGGTCTGAGTCTCTGATAACCTCACCCTTCACCAGCTGGGCTGTGCTTGCCATTCATGTCACCAGTTGGGCATGAAGAGTACCAAGAGGCGCCCACGTGGATCACCTGTGTGCCACACGTATTTCTGCCCTGTTGTATGATAGCAGTTCTAGCTTCTTTTGCTGATTGGGCTCATCATCCCTTCCCCAAGTCCTCCTGGCATCGTGCATCCTTCTTTGTGGATGCGGGATGCAGTGTTTTGTCTTTTCTTTTAGAGGAGATGTCATAGCGTATCTCAACTGTTGGGTCCCCAAAAGCTTTACGGAAGGAGCAGGTTCTGGAATGTTCAGAGAGTTTATGTCCCACTTTCTAGAGTGCATGTGTTTTACCAAGGCTTCCAGGTGCGAGCCACCTCTTGCTCATTCTCTCAAATTAGCATAATGTCATTGATGCATGGATCATTGTGGCGTTCCGTGGGAAGCCCAGATGGTCTAGAGCTTTTCTGAATATATATCATGACGTAGATTGGGAGCGTTAACATATTGTTGTCCAGTCCATGTGAATTCTGTTTCTGATCCCCTTTCCTGATTGGGATAAGGAAGAATGCATTTGCCAGCTCAGTGGCCACATGTCACGTACTTGAAGCCATAGTTATATGTTCCAGCAACGAGACCACATCTAGTTGCAATCAAGGCTTGAGCTGAGATCCGTGTGTTTTCTGATGTGTCCAGCCTGTTGAATTCAACGGAGGTATAACAGAGACCACTATCCCTGCAGCCTCGAGATCCTTAAGGATGGCACTGATGTCTAGCTTCCCTCCAAAACAAGATATGTTTTTATTTACCATCTTGGCCAGGTGAGAAAGAGAGGGGCACGATTTCAGTGGCTTCCATTCTACCTTACCTACCATGGCGGCTCTTATACCATAAACTAGGACTCCATGTGAGGGCTTCTCCATCTATATCAATCCCAGTTACACGTGCAGGAACTGGAGCAGTGACCACCAGGTGGGGCCATGGACCCGTGGACTAACCCACTCTAAGCTGGACTTCAGCCAGGACTCCATTTTTACCTGACGCATATCACATGGCTCTCACGGGATCCATGATGACATTTCAGGTCTCTGAATATCAATGTCATTTCAGTGTCCAGTAGTCTTCAAAATGTCTGGATATTCACTGTCCCCTAGGTTACAGTCACCTGAGTAAATGGCTGTAAGTCCACCTGGGGGAAGGACTGGTAGAATTATTATTATTTTTGAGTCCGAGTCTCACTCTGTCACCCAGGCTGGAGTGAAGTGGCATGACCACAACTATCATAGCCTCAACTTGCTGTGTTCGTGATCTTTCTGCCTCAACCTTCCAAGTTGCTGAAACTAGAGGTGCATACTACCACACCTGGCTAATTTTTAAAAATTTATTGTAGAGAGGAGGTCTCGCCAAGTTGCCCAGGCTGGTCTTGAACTCCTGGACTCAGGCAGTCCTCTCGTCTCTGCCTCCCAAAGTGCGGGATTATAGGCATGAGCCACCATGCCTGGCCTTGGAAAATTTAATTTTTTTTGTTGTTGTTTTTGTTTTTTTTGAGTTGGAGTCTTGCTCTGTTGCCCAGAATGGAGTGCAGTGGCCGCTCCCGGCCACCGCAGCCTTGACCTGCTGGGCTCTGGCGATCCTTCCGCCTCAGCCTTCCCAGTAGCCGGAATTACAGGCATGCGCTACCACGCCCGGCTAGTTTTTTGATTTATTGTGGAGATGAGGTCTCGCCAAGTTGCCCAGGCGGGTCTTGAACCCGCGGGCTCAGACAATCCACTCACCTCAGCCTCCCAAAGCGTGGGATTATAGGCTGAGCCATCGAGCCCGGTTAATGATTTTTTTTTTTTTAACGAGACAGGGTCTCACTCTGTTACCCAGGCTGGAGTGCAGTGGCATGATCACAGCTCACTGCAGCCTCAAACTCCTGGACTCAAGCAATCCCCCTGCCTCAGCCCCCCAAGTACAGGTGCACATCGCCACACCTGACTAATTTTTAAATTTTTTCTAGAGATGAGGCTTCACTATGTTTCCCAGGCTGGTCTCAAACATCTGGCCTCAAGTGATCCTGTTGCCTTGGTCTCCCAAAGTGCTGGGATTACAGTGGTGACCACCATTCTTGGCCTACTTTTAATTTTTTGAGGAAGGAAACATCATACAGTTTTCCACAGTGGTTGCATTATGTTACATTTCCACCAATAGTGCACAAGGGTTCCAATTTCTATACTTCAAGACTTTTTATTGGGGTAACTGTGCTCAGCCTCCTGCCTGTCTATTCTTACATCATTTGTATATACAGAGGGTACCACAAAAAGTATACACATTTTAAGAAAGGAAAAAACCGTATTAAAATTGTAATACTCCAAAATGATGAACTTCACAGTAACTTGGATGGACTTAGAGTCTATAATACTGAGTGATCTATCACAGAAACAAAGAACTGAGTACCACATGTTCTCACTCATAAGCAGAACTTGAACAATTATTGTAACACTATAAGAAAGGGATTGGCAGTAGTGAGAAACTGCCGGGGTGGGGGCACACCTCATCAACAAGGGTATCTGCATAATGAATATTTGTATACCTAACCCTGAACTATACCCCACATATTTAAAATAAAAAATACAATTAAAAAATAAAATTAAAGGCCAGGTACGGTGGCTCAGCCTGTAATCCCAGCACTTTGGGAGGCCGAGGTGAACGGATTGCCTGAGCCCGCAGGATAGAGACCAGCCCAGGTAACTTGGCGAGATCTCGTCTCTACTATAAATCAAAAAATTAGCTGGGCATGGTACATGCGCCTGTAGTCCCAGCTACTTGGAAGGCTGAGGCGGAAGGATTGCTGGAGCCCAGCAGGTCGATGCTGGACCATGAGCATGCACTCCAGCCTGGGCGACGGAGCAAGACTCTAACTCAAAAAAAAAACCCAACTAAAAACAACAACAAAAATTATAATACTCAATATATACTGATAACAAAAGATGAACACAAGTCAGGTTTGACTTCTACCCTTACAAGAGGTGCTCAATGTGGTTACCATCAGCATCCAGACACTTCTGATTACGATGAACTACTGCAGGGCTTGTTGCTGTGTGAGGTCTCCCAGATCTTCCCTTTTGCACATACACACAGTACCACGTGTCTCATGTCTCAAACTTATCACGCACATGTGCAATTGCTAGGTGTGTTGGAGGTTCTCTTGCATACTCACACCTCCATTGTTATTATACTTCCACAATGTTCTCGAATTTCAAATATTACTTCAAAATACTGATTTTTTTTTTTTTTTTTTGAGTTGGAGTCTCACTCTGTTGCCCAGACTGGAGTGCAGTGGCCGCTCCCGGCCACCGCAGCCTCGACCTGCTGGGCTCGGGCGATCCTTCCGCCTCAGCCTTCCGAGTAGCCAGAATTACAGGCATGCGCTACCATGCCCAGCTGATTTTTTTATTTATTGTAGAGATGAGGTCTCGCTGCCCAGGCGGGTCTCGAACCTGCGGGCTCAGACAATCCACTCACCTCAGCCTCCCAAAGGCGCGGGATTACAGGCTGAGCCACCAAGCCCGGCTCTGATTTTTTTTTTTTTAACGAGACTGGGTCTCACTCTGTTATCCAGGCTGGAGTGCAGTGGCGTGATCACAGCTCACTGCAGCCTCAAACTCCTGGACTCAAGCAATCCTTCTGCCTCAGCCCCCCAAGTACAGGTGCACATTGGGACACAGGTGCACATTGCCACACCTGGCTAATTTTTAAATTTTTTCTAGAGAGGAGGTTTCGCTATGTATTGCGCTCCTTGAATGACAACCATGCCTCTGCCCTTTTCTTTGTCCTGCATGTCACATGGTGATGCTAGCGTTCATTTGATTAACACCATCTTTTAAGCGAATGTCATAGTACACATTGCTACTGTAATTCAATTCAACTTTGAAAAGTCATACATAGATAACATCCTTTAAGATGTGTAGACTTTTTTTTTTGGCAGTGTCCTTGTTGGCTGTTTATTTTGTCTCTAGGGACATCATGTTCTATTAACCAGCTTAATTCCCTGTTGGTCAAGCCTGTTTGACCAGCCTTTTGACTTTACTGGTCATTAAAATAGTTGTGACACCTGGCTTCCATTGTTGCTGCTTGGCCTCTATTGCTTGGCATTGGGGATAGAGATTGGTTCTTTCCATCGCCCTCTGTAATTCCAGCCTTGTTATTACCTTTCCCTCCTTCACATGGCCTGCATAGAAGAGCCACCGCTGAGCTTAGTGATGCCTTGTCACCAGTGCACTCCCAATGGCTGTGGTGAAGGGTGTGACTTCTGGGTCTTCCATGACACACCATCCCGTGGTGAGTCTTCAGACCTCAGATAATAGATCCATTCTGACACATCTACTTCCCTGAGCCTTTTTTTTTTTTTTTTTTTTTTTAGTTGGAGTCTCACTCTGTCACCCAGACTGGAGTGCCGTGGCCGCTCCTGGCCACCGCAGCCTCGACCTGCTGGGCTCCGGCAATCCTTCCGCCTCAGCCTTCCAAGTAGCCAGAATTACAGGCATGCGCTACCATGCCCAGCTGATTTTTTGATTTACTGTAGAGATGAGGTCTTGCTGCCCAGGCGGGTCTCGAACCCGCGGGTTCAGGCAATCCACTCACCTCAGCCTCCCAAAGGCCGGGATTACAGGCTGAGCCACCGAGCCCCGCATCCCTGAGCTTTTAAACTCCTCCCTCCACTGCTGATGTGGCAGTTCAAGCACTTCAACTTTGCTCAGTGAGGGACACTCCTTGTTCCAGTCTTTTAGACACACCCTAATAGAACCTTTGAACTATCTCGTGGGGTCCTTGCTGGAATGTAAATCCCATATCCCAAGAAAATGCCCTCAGATTAATACATGTTCTTATCCAGTTTTATATTCTGGTATCTGGCATTCCCTGGATCCAGGGAACCTCCTGGCTCTCGCCAGTAATATGCTGGGTATTAGTTCTTTTCCTCCCCTCTAAGGCCCAGCATGTTCTTGGCAGAATTATGCTGAGATTTATCCCTCGTTATCCATTCCGACAGCCAGAAGAGGAGATGGGCAGATCAGAAGGGACACCCCCGTCACCTTTTAGGGAGAGTCTTCTGCATTGTCTTTCCTGGGCAGCAGGTGGTGCTAGCTCTCAATGCGGAGGGGTGGGCTGCCTCAGCAGGGTATGCGGGTTCGGAGAAGCTTGGGAAAGCAACACCTTCCCCGACATCCTCCATCCAAGGTAACAGACGTCCCCGTTCCATGAGTCAGGGCTCCAGTCCAGGTTTTCTCAACCAGGGCTGTGATCTTGACAAGACAGATCTACCTTGGCTGAAGGTTCCAGCTACTAGCCTCAGTTGAGCAGTTTTTGAAGCTTCCCCGTGGCTATGCATTTCTGGGTCGGGTCTTCATTTTTTATTGATCATCCACTGCAGGAGACAGAGGCCTTTTTGTAAGCTACCAAGGACGCCCTTACACTTAGTTCCACTTGTTTGTTATCTGCTTTTTCCCATCTCTCTGTAAGATATCATTGCGGTTTAGTGACAGTTAGCTAATTCCTTTGTCCTTGTATGCATGGTTTCCTGTGTTTTCTAATGTTTTAATTTAAAAAATGGACACATTGTAATCGGACGTATTTATGGGCTACAATTTACCCCTGTACATTCCAAGCACCTGAACCATTTCACTGACCAGGTGGTCTTCTTCAGATCATTCTCCTACATTATCAACGGTGAAAGTTTTTCTTGCTGGAGACTGTTCCTGGTTCTCTATTATTTATCCTTTAAATTTTGCTTGTAAACTGAAAAATCCTTTTAGTTCCTCTTTCTTACGATACATTATCATGCACAGCTAAGAGAAGCCTGTTGGTACTTTTAATTGATTATTTATTTATTTTCCAGGCTGGAGTGTAGTGGTGTGACCTTGGCTCACCACCGTCTTCACCTCCTGGGCTCAGGTGATCCTTCTGCTTTCGCCTCCTGAGTAGCTGGGACAACAGATGCATGCCACCATGCCTGGCTACTTTTATTTTTTTATTTTTGTTGTAGAGACGAGGTCTCACTATATTGCCCAGGCTGGCCTTGAACTCCTGGGGTCAGGAGATTCTCCTCTCTCGGCCTCCCAAAGTGCTGGGATTACAGGTGTGAGCCACTGTGCCTGGTTTATAATAAGTTTTAAGTTGCCTGTTAGACACCCAGGTACAGATGTCAAATAGACACTTGGCTGTAAGAACCTTGACCCCAGAGGGGCGATTCAGCCTGGAGAAATAAATTTGGGAGTTATCAACATGCAGACTTAGTGCTGATGTGAACTGTCCTGCCCTCTGGGTTCCTGCACACTGTGTAAGTCTGTACTGTGCATGAGGGAGAATGTAGCCCTCCGTGGCCACAGCTGGGTGGAGGCAGGGGGAAGAAGGAAAGTCTGGTTTTGAGGTGGCTCTAAGGCCACTTCCCCACTTGCACACAGAGTTTAACACTAGGCCTCTCTTTTACCTCCCACCGCAAGACAGAGTCACACACCTTAGTGATGGAGATTAGGACAACTGGCCTGCGGGCCTGGGACATAAGATAGGCACCTTTTCCATTGCCTTATTTTGCTACCTAAAGAGAGGAAGCTTCAGAGGAAGGAGCCGTTTGCTGTCATGGTGGTTTTTTTTTTTTGAGTTGGAGTCTCACTCTGTCGCCCAGACTGGAGTGCAGTGGCCACTCCCGGCCACCGCAGTCTCGACCTGCTGGACTCTGGCGATCCTTCCACCTCAGCCTTCCAAGGAGCCAGAATTACAGGCATGTGCTACCACGCCCGGCTGATTTTTTGATTTATTGTAGAGATGAGGTCTCGCTGCCCAGGCGGTCTCGAACCTGTGGGCTCAGGCAATCCACTCACCTCAGCCTGTCATGGTTTTAATATCTGGAAGAAAGCAAAGCAAGTCTCGCATTTCTGAAAGAAAGGGGTCATTTCTGAGCTGTCCCAAACCGGTAGGCAAGACAGAGGCGATGACCCCGACTTGTCCATAGCAGGAAGCAAAGGGATGAAGAGTCAGTCAGAGGCTATGGTACAGATGGAGCATTCTAGTGCGACTTGCTGTTTTGAGTTACTTTCCCTCCCATGCAGTCTCTGGAAACAACCTTGCGTCCATCGCTTCTGTAGCTGCACCAGCCTCTAAGGCGGACAATTTGGGAGGAGTTGGGGTTGTCTATTTCCCAATTGCTCCTCAACCTTAATGCAGTTCCCCTTCACTTGTGAAGGCTCCGAGAGCCTGTCTTTAACTGGTCCTGCTAATTTTTTGCCTTCTCCCCACCACCGCTTCCACCGCGGGGTTGGGGTGAGGCTGGGGTGGGTGTGTACAAGTCTTTCTGGCTCTTTCTTTCTCACTTCCCGAGTGGAGCTGGGCTGCACTAATTGACCTCGAGGGTCTCAGCTGTGCTAAGTGGGGTGTTTGTGAGATCTCGTTAGGCTTGTAATTAGTGCAGGGAATCTAGGTCACAAGCCACGGGTTGGAGTGATGGTCTCCTGGGGCAGGAACCAAGGTGGGGAATAGCAAACAGGCTCTCCGCTCTGTGGGTGAGGTGAGCCGGGGAGGGAACGCTGGGACTCATGTGACACACACAGACAGACGGACACGGGGTCACGTGCAGAAAGGCGCTCAAACTCTGCCGTGTGTGTGTGTGTGTGTGTGTGTGTGTGTGTGTGTGTGTGTGTGTGTGTTCGCTCCGCATTCACTCGGGTTTCCTCCCAACCTCGCCATATATGGTTTGGCTCTCGAGTCGGCTGGGGATTGGCTGCCGTTGTTGGGAGACTGGGAGGTAGGAAGGAGGCAGAGGAAGAAAGGAGCCCAGCTTGGGGAGGGGGTGGGGAGGGGGGAAGGGGAGGGGACCCAACCGAGCCCTGGGGCTGCAGAGGGAGCGAGGTCTGCTTGCCTGGGAGGTTTAGGCAAGGGAGATTCCTGGGGACTGGCCTCTGGGGAGGATGAGGTACATGTCCTGTAGGTGTGTCCCCGGGGTCAGAGCTCCAGGCTCAGCGCAGCATGGGCAGTGCAGCTAGAGCAGGAGTTGGGGAGAAGGTGGACTTTTCTTTCTTTCATCCTCGACAACCCGTGCTGGGGAAACAGGGTGCAAATTAGCTCACAGCCTTACAGGCCAAGGCCTAGGTTGTCTTCCTAACAGAAGATGATCAGGACCCTACAGCACCTTTCTCAGCTTCCCTAGCCCCTGGGTAACAACTTTACAGGGAAGAACAGGACACGTTGAGGAGAATGTTCTGGAAATACACATTAAGCATTTAGTCCTTTTCCTGCCTTTACCCCTCTCCCTGGCTTTCCCCATCTCCCCATCCTGGGGCCTCCCAAGGAGCTTCCCTTTTCCAGGCCAGGTGTGCAAGAAAGTATAGCATAGTTGCTGGGAGGGAGGAAGAAGAAACACTCTGGGAAGATGTGCCGGCAGCCGTGGAGTGAGAACATTGCCCCACGTAGCTCGGGAGCTCTTCTTAGCCACAAATCCCAGGGCCTGGGAGGATGAAGGGGAAGCCTGCAAGTCAAGGGACTGGAGTGACGGGTGAGGAAACAGAGGTGCCGGAGCAGGGAAACAAGAGGACTGCAGGGCTGCCCGCTGTCAGAGCCGAGGCTTAAACACATACGCTTCGTTAACAGAAATCATGCCAGAAGGCCACCACAGGGGTACACTTTTATCAGTTTTTCTAGAGAAGCCTGGTGTTGTGCTAGGCTCTGAAGTTCTTGAAGACCCATGACCATGCTGTTCTAGCTCTCTTGCCTTTAGCGCCATACCTGGCTCTTCTGAAGTGGGGTGAGGTCACTGCCTGTGGCCTGGTGCTAGCTAAGTGACAGTGACTGAGCCCATGGCTTCCCCCTCATTCAGACCTTGCTTTCACCACCAGAGCTAGCTTCTCATTGCCCACTGAGTTAAACTAGTGATAGTCGCTGGGCAGCCACATTGACTGCCAGGCCTTCTCTACACATTGTCCTAACCCATCCAACAACTATTCTGCAGTCTGCAGATGAGAACATGATACCCAGAGAGCTTGGGCCTTGCCCAGGGCCTCAGAACCAAAAGAAAGCGTGCGAATTTGAATCCAGATCTGTCCGGTCTCAAACTGGGTTCATTTCACCACCTTGTGGCCCAGATGTTCCAGCAATTTCTGGAGAGCCCGAAGCTGTTGGTTTTGGTGCCTGAAGACCCCAGAAGCCTAGTGCCCAGCTCTTCTCTTAGTACCTGAGGTCCTGATCTCTCCTGCTTCCTCTCACCTGTCATCCTCCTCTCCAATGTCTCTATTTTCTGGCTCCCCTGGGAGCCACAGGTAATTGGCATGTTGGGATACATATGTCACTCTAGCTTTTGTCTTTTCTTTCATTACGTGGGAGCGACATGGAAGAAAAAGAGAGAAAAGGAAAAATTCTGGTAAAATAAAATACAAAGATAGAGACTTATAAAAGGAAAGTATAATTTTAACTCAGACTTTCAATATGTGACAATGCATCACTCTGCTGACCATGCTTCGTCTTGGAGCAGGGAGCTCATTCGGAGGATAGGACACCTACAGATGTAGGGCTCCTCGTGTCATACCCAGGGGCTCTTGGGAATGACAGGAAGGTGGCATCTCTCTCACTCAAGTAGGATACTCCTTCCTCTGGGAAGAGCAGTTTAGATAACTACAGGCTACAGCTAGGGAAAATCTTCATGGCAGAGAGGAGCATGGCAACAAAGAGAGCAAGAATCCCTCCTCCCTGGAGGTTAGGCTTAGAGCGATTCCCCAGACTTGCTTATGTGGGTCGTAGGGGCAATGTCAGAGCAGGAGGGGAACTGAAGGGCTGGGTTTCTTCCTAAGGACGTTTCTTCTCTTCCCTCCTACCCCTTATGGCCTCATGGCCAGGGTCTCCACGTAGCTTGTCCCCATCTCCTCTGGCTTCCCCCTCTCATCTCTAGTAAAGCTCTAGATCTTGGTTCTTGGAGGTGAGAGATCTGAGGAAGAGGATCAAGGGGGCTGGGCACAGTGGCACACACCTGCAATCCCAGAACTCTGGAAGGCCGAGGCAAGAGGATCGTTTGAGGCCAAGAGTTCAAGACCAGCCTGGACAACATAGACCCTGTCTCTATTAAAAAAAAACAAAAACCAGCAGGGTAAACTTCAAAATGTCTTTTAACCCCTTGCTTACTAGATTCATGAGGTTCTCCTGTTCTTTTCAATCACTCACATCTCGCATTCACAACTCTTCTCTGGACCATATCACTGCTATTAAATCTGATCTCAGAAACTTCAGAGGAAAGAAGTTAACAAGCAAAATGAGTTGTGCAGTCCCTACCATAGACAAGAATGCAAGGAAGCCTGGCAGCTCTCAAGGTGCCTAGGAAGGGTGGCCGGGGTGAGCATGTTTTGCTCGAGTTGGGGCTTGATTGGTGTTGGGAGAGAAGTTTGAGGAAGGAGTGGGAGAGGCTACAGGAAACCCTAGCTTGGCTGAAAGCGGAACCTGGACACATTTGGTTTTCCCCTTCATGCTACCCAGCCTGCGTCACAAATCAGTTTCATTCTTAGTTCCATTCTTCCGTGGGGTCAGCTGTCTCTAGTTCCCCTGTCCTAGGTCCCCCCCCAAGTGAAATAACTAGGCAGGCCCCATCCATCCGGGGTTGTACCTTTGCATCAGTACCGGGAAGGCAGTGGAAGAGAAGGGCAGAAACATCGCAAATAAGATCCAGGCATCTCCAGCCCAATCGGAGACTCCTCTGAGTGAGAAGTCAGTGTCTGGGGGAGCAGGGAAGATCTGAATTCCACAAATCCTCTCCTCAGGGCTGGGATAAATTTCACTCCTCCGATGTGCGTGGACAGGTGGCCCTGGCCTCCCCATCCCTAGAACTAGAATTGGGCAGCTGAAATTTCACCCTCAAACTGAAGGCTTGGAATGGGACACAAAGAGAAAATGTCCCTCATCTCCCCCTCCGCCCCCTAGGTTTTGAAGCCTACTCATACACTTGGGAGCAGAATACATTCCCACGACAGCTGGGGGGCAGGGTGTGTGTACAGAATGGTCAGGCTGTGTCTTTAGTGCCCTTTCTCTCTTGCTGGCCAGGTGAAGACCTCTTAATATCACTACTGGGGCCTCCCCCTCTTCAAATCTGAGGGGCGTAAGGAAAGTAGGCTGGGAAAGAAGGGTTATGGGGGTATCAGGCATCAGCAAGAGCAACGAGTTGGGTTTTTTTGTGTTTTTTTTTTGATTGAGGTAAATAAAAAAGCCTTGTCCCGCAACCTGGGAGATAAGAGTCTGTCCACTCCCACGAGTTCCAGACTGCCCCCTCCTTCACATCAGGCTCTTCCGGTACTGACTGTGTGGGGCAGTCTGTCTGAGTTGGGAGTCGGGGGTCTGCAGGTCCATCTGCCTGTACAGGTCTCTCAGCTCCCTGACCTCCTGCAGCACCCTCTTTGCCTGGCTCCAGTTGGACGACGCCTCTCCCAGCAGCCGCTCTGTCTCCAGCAGCAGCTGCTCTGACTCAGAGTCAGGCGGAGACCGAGGGGGGTCCTTGGCCTTTCGCTTCCCGTCTCCCAGTCCCTGAACCTCTGCCAGCAGCGCCTGAGTCTTCTCCAGTTTCCTTGCTACCAGGTCCTGGATCCGGGACAGCTGTCCGGGGTGGGGGACGGCAGGCGTCGGGGGTTCCTCGGCCCGCAGCTGGAGGGCGCGGGCTGGGGCCGTGTCCCGCTGAGACAGGATCTCCTCCAGGGAGGCGCAGCGGCCTTTCTCCGTGGGGGTCAACTTCTTGGGTGCCTGGGGGGTGTAGGTGGCCCCCCTGTCTGGCTTCTCCCAAGGTCGGGGAAGGCTGCTTGCCCGGTCTGCAGAGGGCTGGATTCGGTCTGAGTCTGCTCTCCGCCGACTGCTGGCTAGCTGGGCCACAGACTTGTCCAGGTCAACCCGAAAGCTCTCAGCACAAGAAGTGGGCTCCTCAGGGGAGGGGTCTTCCTCTTGGATCAGGTCCAAGGTCAGCATCCCATCCGAGGTAGAGGTCGAAGCCTGGGAGGAAGGGGTGAATCGTTATCGGCAGGGATTTCAGGCATGGCTGCCTAAGAGCAGATGCTTCCGCAATCGCCCTCAACGCGCCTTCCCCAAACGCGAAGCCCTCGACTCCCAACTGAGCCTTCTACTTCATCTGCTAGCTCTTATTCCTTCGACTGTGATCTGAACTTTTCTTTTTCTGTCATTTAATCTTCCCTGCGTGTCTCCCACTTTACTGGGAGCTCCCAAGGGGTGTCTTCTTCCTCTGTACTGTGAGCTCTAAGCATCAGTGGGGCCTGACACACGCAGGACACCCCCACGACAGTCTTCTTCCAAGTGCATCCTCACACACCTCAGGCCACCTGCTATTTGGAACTCAGAACCCCTTGCCTTAGAATAAAACTTGCTCTCTTATTTCCAGAATACTGTAATTTACAGAAAGTGATCAGGCACTCAATGCCTCATAGGTGGTAGGTAGTTAAGCATATGTTGTCTTAATCATTCCTCACCGCAACCCTTCAAGGCAGGCATGATCGCTGCCCCATTTGCAGTGGAGACATTCAGCTTCAGGGACCCACGCAGGCAGTTAATAGGAAAGAGAGGTGCCGACTCAGGCTCTGCCTGACTCCAAAGCCTGTACTCTCTCTCTTACACCTGGCGGCCTCTCTCTCTACAGCCTTGGCTGAATGGAAGAAACCACTACTCTGGATGTTACAAGGGTTCACTGGGGTCCTTTTTCCCCGAATGCCTGTGGCATGACATGTGTGAGACCCCATCAGGACAGCTGGCTTATGGTGTCTTGTATGGTAGTCAACTCTTCTATTTTTCACTTTCCTGTAGGTATAACTCATTTCCCCCAAAAGGTGATAATATTATTGGGAGCAGGGACTTTTTTTTTTATTGTAGAGATCAGGTCTCGCCAAGTTGCCCAGGCTGTTCTCAAACCCGCGGGCTCAGGCAATCCACTTGCCTCGGCCTCCCAAAGTGCTGGGATTACAGGCTGAGCCACCGGGCCCGTCCTGGGAGCAGGGACTTTTGAACTCATAACAGGTGCTGAGTAAATATTTCTGATCTAGGTCAGACGGGGCACGGGGTGGAAGGACTTCCCTCGTCTTTGCCCTTAACATCAAGGAGGCCTCCCACAGATGCCTCTGGGAGGCTGCTCTGTCTGGTGGACGGACACAGACAATTTTTACTTTATTATAGTTTTACCTACCACGGCCATTAGGTGTCCTCTAGTTGGGGGGCGGCGGGAGTGTTGGATTTTAGCTCTGTCCCGAGTGGGGTGGGCGAGATAGCTGTCCTCCTCAACGGTGACCTGAGGGGAGGCGCTGTGAGTCACAGGCGCTCTTCAGAGACTGTCCCAACCCCGCATGCCCCAAGGCCCGAACATGCCTGGACTGAGAACAAAACCCACCCCATTCACGGTTTCTGAGCAAACCCACGGGCAAAGGGATTTACTGGACGTGAAGGGGCTCCCCAGGCTGACCCAAGCTGGGCTCGTGCATCCTGAGACAGGGGAGAGGAGTTGTTAGCAAAGGCTTGACGAGAAGGCAGGAGAACAGGGTTTCCAAAAGGGAGACAGAGAAGCCGAGCTGGCATAGAGTCAACGAGGCCTCACAGTAGCCCTCCCTCACTGTTCCCTCTGCCCCAGCATCCCTCTTCCCACAAGCCCCCGACCTCATCCAAGATGCGGTTCTTGGCTCGGGTGACAGCGGAGTTGAGGGCGTTGATCCATGATTCCTTCTCTTCTGGACTCACGGCTAGGAAGATCAGGTTGGGTGCCTGTGAGGGGAAGATTCTTGTTTCAGCCAGGGTTTTAGAGTTGCTGCCTCCCCTTGACAGTGAAGAAAGAAGAGATCATAATCTCGTTCTCTCAGTCCCAGCTCCTGGAAGGAGAGCGATTCTGCTTCCAGAGTCACCTGTAACTTAAAGAAACCCAGTCTCTATTCCTACAAAATGCACAGCTTGGAGGTTGTTCTAGAAATGACCAAGGAAGAGTCAAGAGGGTACTGGATACTGGCACTGGAGATAATCAGAGGAAGTTTGGTAAAATACAGGTATTAAAATAAAAAACTGTAAAAGAAACAGAATGTGACAGGAATAACTTCCCTGGTTCCCTCAGACAAGAGGAATTTGATTCAGAACTTCAGTCACCTTTCAGGTACAGGGACTAGAGATCTTCTTCCATGAGGTAGGTGTGTGTGTGTGTGTGTGTGTGTGTGTGTGTGTGTGTGTGTGTGTGTGTGTGTGTGTAAAAAACAGAGACTGTGTGTGTGTGTGTGTGTGTGTGTGAGAGAGAGAAAAAAACAGAGACACAGATAGACCAATGTGAACTTTGTGTCTGAACAGGTTAAAGGCTGGCCTGCCTGGAGGGAAGGAAATGGCCACAACATTCTCAGATGAAATAATAAAAGTCAGCATGAGAGCAATTTGGGGCCTCTAAGCCACGATTGCCGAGAGGGAACCTGGGGAAAGCAGCTCTCCCTGCCCCCTCCAATCCTGTCAGTGTTCCAGGGGCCAAGATGGCAGGAGAAACCTACCGTGTTACCGGGCTGCTTGGAGTGGGCAAGAGTAAACTTGCTATGATTCTTCTTGCTCCTGCTCTTGGATTTCCGGAGTTCTTCACACTTCTCGTAGTCACTCAGGTCAAATACCTCTTGACTATTTTTCTCATCTTTTACCTAGGGGAGGGGTGGGGGTGAGGTGAGGAGGATAAAATTATTTAGCTGCTCCACTCAAACTGTTAGCTTAGATCGTCTTGGGGACCAGAAGAAGCCCGGAGTGGGAGGGGTGACAGGACAGGAAAGGGCCGTCCCACCCAAAGCCTAGGAAGGCCTGACATCGGGGAACGAGACTAGGACAGCCTCCAAGTCCTGACTCCTCAGGTGTGTTTCTGTTTAAACCCCTGATCCCACTCTCCTCAGCCAAGCTACCATTTCGGGAGTCCCTGTTATGCCTCTCTTCACCTATGACCCCACCCCGTACCTAAGGACACAGTTGACAGGCCCTAAAAAGGCTCGTGTCCTTAGTGTGGTCCGGTCGTCCTGAAGCAAGTAGGGTGGTCCAGAGGAAGATAAAGACAGGGCCACATCAGGGTGTCTAGAGGGAATGGAGGGCTGCCTCTGGCCACCCTATTCTTCTGTTTGCACTGTAGCTTCCCTAACCCACCTAGCTCCCTCCTCTACCAAGTACTACTGTAGAGACTCATCTTCCTGGTTCAGCAGCACCCTCTCCCACCCTGTTCAGTTTTCTGAGTTTGTTCATTAGTTCAGACAAGCTGGAAAATAAAACTGGAATTCCTACCCCTTCCTCCCTCCCTCCGAGGTAGTGTGACCATCCAACCTCACTCCTCTAGACATGAGAAGCCATTGACCTCATCCATCGATCTCTAGGTAAGGATGCACTTAGATTCTCCCTGGAAGACAGTTTCAGGCTTGGAAGGAAGGATTCTGCTACCTCCTTCCTTTACTCCAGTTTGAGCGCCCGAGTCCCCTCACTGGCAGGAAGCGCTTCCTCAAATCTAAACTTAGCCCTTCCTGCTGTAGTATCTGTCTTGCACTTGGCTTCCACCTTTAGCAGCTTCAAGCAGATTCAGTTCTTCACATCCTTGCTGAATGTCTCATCAGAGCCCACAATTCTATCTACATCCTCCAAGCCGCTCTGGCTTTTTCGGAGCATCACAAAGCAAATTCCATGAACATGTTTTCAAAGGTCCATTTGAACTCTTTCAGAAGTTTGTCCTCCTTTCCCCTAAGGTGGTATTCCTGACAGCTCTTGTCCTCCGAAGCAGTGGCTTATGGATCTGTTTTGGCTTGCAAGAACCAACGATACAGAGAGAAGACTTAGTTACTGGCCTGTCCACCCTCTGCCACTTGAACGCGGGGCTGGTGAACCTGGGAATACCCCAGAAAAGAGTTGATCATGTTTTCCTGGGATGAGAAATGAAAACCACAAGCGCTAGTCTTGTTAAAACTAAACAGAGAAGAGTAGCCTCCAAAGAGCCCGCCCTTCTCAGGCTCAGAGAAGGGAATCGTGTGTATGGGTGGCCTCCGCTGTCCTTCTGGCTCTCGATAACCTTGAAGAGGAAGTGGTTCTTCCTCCATTCCCCAGCTCATCTTTAGTCTCGTATCTGCTCATTCTTCTGAATTGCTGCCGGACCCGAGGGCTGATGACAGACAGGAACAGACGATCACGCGGCCCCCATTCAGGCGAATGACTGCTCACACTTCAACTTTCATTGTATCAGCAAGACTTGGCTACTTCAGGGCTCCCTGGCTCTGGACTGAGAAGTGACCAGAGGCCTCGAAGGATTATGGGTAGGAGTGGGACAAGGCGCTGGCAAGGGGTGTCCAAGAACAATTCCCAGAAGCAAGGGGCAGGGATGTAGGATGATGCCTCACCCTCCTCTCCCCTCCTTCCCAGAGCCGAGACTATCAGCAGGGTCCAGAAACCTTGGAGAGGAAAATGCTGGGTGTGTGACTAACCGGGGGAAGAGAGCAACTTGTCCTGTTTTCCTTAGAGGAAGGGAAGGGAGGGAGTCTGGCTTCCACGCAGGCTGATAAGAGCTCTGGGGAGCAGGGGACATTGACAGAGGTCAGCCTTGGTAGGGCAGGGCAGGACCGGGGGGGAAGCAGTGCCCGGGGAAGATGGACACCCCTACAGCCTTGCTCTCCACTGTACTGTTTTCCCCCCATCTAATTCCCAAAGTCTCATTTATAATTATCCATCTTCCACATTAACCCTTCCTTTCTTGATTCTTTGTCCTTGCCTACAGAAAGGGATTGTCCCGTGCTCGCCAAAAGTATTGCCCTGAATCCAACTTCTTCTGCTGTGAGGTCTAGTTTCTGCTCTCATACATCAGCCCATGGTCAAAAGGTGCTCCAGCCCTCTCTGAGAAAGGGTACCCTTTGACTGACAACGAGGCAGGGGATCAGCAACAAACACAAGGAATTCTATGGTGGGGGCAGTTGTGGCAGACCCTGCCTTTATGAGTGGGGAAGTGACAAAAATGTTTAGTGCAGGTTCTGGGAAAGAGGGTTAGGGATTGTCTTTCTTTCTCTCTCTTTTTTTTTTTTTTTGTTTTTTTTTGAGTATGGGTTTCACTCTGTCGCCCAGGCTGGAGTACAGTGGCACACTCACAGTCACCCCAGTATTGACCTGCTGGGTTCTAGTGATCCTTCCGCCTCAGCCTTCCAAGTAGCTGGAACTACAGGCACACACTACCATGCCCAGCTAATTTTTTGACTTTTATTGTAGAGACGAGGTCTTGCTAAGTTGCTTGGGCTGGTCTTAAACTCGCAGGCTCGGGTAATCCACTTGCCTTGGCCTCCCAAAGTGCTGGGATTACAGGCTGAGCCACCAAGCCCAGCCTTCTTTCTTTCTTTTTCTTAGAATCAGGGTCTTGCTCTGTTGCCCAGGCTGGAGTGCACTGGCACAATCATGATTCACTGTAGCCTTGAACTCCAGAGCTCAAGTGATCCTCCTGTCTCAGCCTCCCGAGTCACTAAGACTACAGGCATGCACCACCATACATTTTTTTTTTTCTTTTTTAGAGACAGGATCTCACTATGTTGCCCAGGCTGGTTTGGAACTCCTGGTCTCATGTGCTCTTCCTGCCTCAGCTTCCCAAAGTGCTGGGATTACAGGCATGAGCCCGACTCAGGAATTTTCTTGCATTAACAGTAAATTATGTGTATTATACTCTGTGTTTTGGCACTGGGGCTTTTGGGAAATGGGCAGAGTAAAGCTAGAGTCCTCTGTCATTTTCATCCTTAGCCCAGGACCACCATAGCACAAAAACTGGCTCTAAAGATGAGTCATACTGGCCAAGTACGGTGGCTCATGCCTGCAATCCCAGTACTTTGGGAGGTGGAGGTGAGAGGAATGCCTGAGTCCAGGGGTTTGAGACCTGCCTAGGCAACTTGGCAAGACCTCAACTCTACAATAAATAAAACAAATTAGCCGGGCATAGTGGTGCGCGCCTGTGGTTCCAACTACTTGGAGGGCTGAGGCCAGAAGGATTGCCTGAGCCCAGCAGGTAGAGGCTGTGGTGGCCATGAGTGTGCCCTGTACTCCAACATGGGTGACAGTGAGACTCCGACTCAAAAAAAAACAAAAACAAAAACGAGTCATATCAACATGCTTGGTCCTTCTTTTCCTGTGCCCTTCCCAGAAGGAGACAGCTGGCCCCATGACCAGTCAGATGCTCCTGACTCATAGGACACCAGACATCCCAGGCTGAGGTCATTCCAGCCTTTCCCCTGTCTCTGGACCCCTTCCTCCACAAACAAGGATCAATCATGCTCTTTTACCCTCAGACATTGCACTTTGGGCAAATACAGACAAGAAAAAAAAGGCTTATTCCTTCTACCCTCTCTTATATTTTTTTTCCTTTGACATGTAGGAAGTTCTCCCCGACTGTTCACTAGAGTTTCCTGCAATTATGAAATTCGGGGAAGACAGGAGATACCATTTGACACCTTCTTTTTTTTTTTTTTTTTGATGCTGGAAAGCCAGAAAATCATAGAGAAAATTTTCTGTAGGATTTGGGATTGGGTAGAGGTAACCCTGAAAAATAAGTCCCCCTGTCTAAATCTTCCCTCGCCTCACTCCTAAGGCTCCCTATCACCAAGATCCTAGCTTAGCGTAAACAGCTGGGCTTCCACACCCTTAAGAGGGATCATTTTGGCTCTGGCACAGCTTAGCGCTTCCCTATTTGCCTCAGTAGACGTTCTCAGATGAGTACTTTCTCTTGGACTGCGCATGTTATCGGTTTCGATACCATAAAAGGATTTATTTACCTAAATATAATCTACTGAAGAAGAATGTCTACTGAAGAAAGCAGAAGAGGTTAGAATTCAGGGAGGACTTCCCAGTTCCCTAGGTGAGGGAACACAGAATTAGGGGAGGAAGGGCCATCCTAGCGGGTCCTGGGACAGTCTCCCAGGCTGTACTGACACAGTCACAGAAGGGAGGGAGTGGAGTGACTTCCAACTGGGGGGGCAATTCCAATTTCTCAATATCACTAGGTGTGATTGCTCCCAAGAGTTAGGGATAAAAAGGAAGAAGAGTCTAGATTTAATGACCTGGGATCGTGTTCTGACAGTGTGGATTGTGGTTTTATGGTTAACTACAGAGCCAGAGCTATCCAGAGCCATACAGGGGTCCATACCACCATTTTTCTCCCTTCGGATACAAATGAGGGGTGGGCAGGAAAGGGGTGGAATACGAGTTCCTTGCCTTTTAAAACAAGTGGAGTGGGGGTGGGGGACAGAGCATATTGGTTAGGGACATTAGCTTCCACAAAATATCTGCCACTCACAGATATTCACAGAGGACACAGGGGACTGACCCCGGGTTGAGTGTGTCCCCTCTATGATGGAAAGCGGATGTGCTGCTGATACAACCTGGGCATGCCCCTGTCACAGACAGGAAAGGAGAGACAGGAAGGTGTGGAGAATAAGCGAAACAGAGTTCCAGTAGCAGCAGCAAAGGAAAATAATCTTTTAATTAGGAGGCCAGGAGGGGTAAGGAGGCGGCAAGGAACTTCTGGGACTTCTTGGGAGGGGATACACCAAAGGGTAGCGGCCAAGAAAGAACATTGAAAAAGAGGCAAACCCAACTTCCTACTCCTCACTCAGGTCCTCTCACTAAAGGGTGACCTTTCTCTGCGGCTAGGATGGGGCAGGGTCCCACTGGACCGCTCAACTTGCTGTGGGAACAAAACGGGGTGGAGTCGGGCAGCCGAGCCCCCCGTGGAGCCACAGAGTGGGAAAGAGAGCAAACAGGGAGAGTTCCAGGCAAAGGGCACCCACCTCCTTCTCAGAGATGTACAGCTGGTCGCCTTTCAGCACCACATAGCGGTTTTTCCAAATCTCCCTGAAAATCCCTTTCCCGCAGAATTTCCGGACCCAGCCGACCTTCTCGGGCGCTGCAGACTGATGGTTTCCATCCTGAGGCCCCTGCCCCGGGGACGAGATAAGAAGCAGCCGATTAGATGATCGCAGCCGTGTCCTCTCCCCAGCCGGTCTCTTGCGGCCTCCCCAGCTCCCCCGTCTGCTCCGAAGGCTGCGGCCGGGGAGCCCGGGGTTCGCGCCCCACTTCCGAAAGGTCTTCACGCCGAGGAACTCCCCACGGCCCCCCGGCGCTCCCCTCCCCCGCCCCCGAACCCACAGCGGAGCCCGGGGGGGAAGGGGCGAGGGCCGGGCCGGCCGAGGCGGCTCTCCGGCCCTCGAGCCGCGCCCCCTCCCCCAGCCCCGCTCGCGGCGCGGGGACCGGCGGCGTCTGCTCTTATTTCTCATTGTCTCGTCGCCACCGCAGAGGGCGGCGCGGGCGGGGGAGGGAGGGCGCGGATCGGGCAGAAACTCAGCCAAGTTCCCCCCACGCGCGGAAACACACTCGAGCCCCCGGCCCCCGCGGCGCCCGATCGCGGGGCCGAGGCCGCGGGGACCCGGCGCCGGGCGGGGCGGGGGTCGCCCGCCGCCCCGACGGGCCGGGGCGCCCGCGCACGAAGTCGGCGGGCGGCGCACTCACCCGCTTGGCGGAATTGTTCTTCTTCATCGTGCCGGGCGCGCGGGCGCGGCGAGGGGCGGCCCCGCGTCGGGGCCGGGGCCGAGGCGCTGCAGGGGCTCCTTCCCGCGGGCGGGCGGCGGCGAGGCCCCGGCGCCGCCGCTCCGCCCTCCGCCCTCCTCCCCGCTCGCGCTCCCGGCCGCCTGCTTTGTAGCTCCGGTTACCCTAGAGGCCGGCCTCCCTCGCGCCCGCACACGCGCGCGCCCGCCCCCGCCCCCCGGCGCCCTCCATGCCGGCGCCCACGCGGCCCGCGCGCCCCGCGCCCCCGCCGCGCGCCCCGCGGCCCGCGCCCCGCGGCTCCATCCGCGCCCGCTGACGTCGCGAGTTCGGGCGCGAGGGCGAATCGCGGAGCCGCAGCCCGGCCGCTCCCCGCCCCCCTCCTTTGTCTCTGCCTCGGTGCGGACGGGGGCGCCGGACCCACGCCCGGCCCGGCCGCGCCCGCGGACGCCGGAGAGACGCGCGGGCCGCCGGGGACCGGGGCGCCCCGAGTCGAGGCCGGCCCCCTGCCGGACCCGAACAGAAACACGAGCGCCAGCGGGGAGTGTCGTCACCCCGACCTGGCGTCGGGAGTCGCGCTCCCCAGGCGGCGGAGCGCGGCCCGGGCAGGTCGACGCCGGGAAAAGTTGGCTGCCGGGCGACCGGGCGGGGGTCGACGCGCCGCGGCAGCGGCGGGAGAGACGCTGCTGTGAACACGCGTTTCTGCCAGTTTAGAGCCTCGGGCCTTATTTGGGTCCCGGGAGGCCAGCCCTGAAGATAGGGGGATGTTACGTTCTCCGTCTCACGGGGAGAAAAGTGAGACTCAGAAAGGCTGAGGGGTTTGCAGACACGCAGTGTCGACGCAGGCAGGAACGGAACTCTGACTCCACAGCCCTGATCCCTGATGCCAAGTGGCTTTAAATGTAAGTTCCGGGGGAGGCTTGCGCTTCCTACGACCTGGGGATCTTTCCCCGCGGCACTGACAAGTAAAAATCCCAACCTCTCTGCAGCCCTGGAGTCCAGTAGAGGGAAAGGCTCACACTCAGAGGAGCCTTGACTGGGGGCGCCCCTGCGGATCCCCCCTCCCACCAGGTCTGCCTGGGAGCCTGCAGGACACACCTCGGGAACTTCACGTCTTTCAAAGAGGGGTGGTCGGGAAACCCAAGTTTGGGTGCTGGTTGCATCACCACTCTGGCCTTTGGTCAAGCCACTGAATTCCTCCACTTATTAAATGGTGAACTGGGCAACCTCTTTCAGGTCCCCTCCCACTGTGGGAGCTCTTGTGTCTTCTTAATAAATCCTACTTTCTAAAAAAAAAAAAAAAAAAAATGAACTGCCATTTTCATCAACAGGGAAAGTTGGGGAATATGTGAGATACGTGTGAAAGTCCTTTGAAGATATATGCTGTCTTCCAAGGCTAATCTTGAAATAATAAGCTAAGAAACACATTGCCTGGCGTATGATAGGCATGCAGGAACCAGAAAATGAATAAAAAGCCCCCGACACAAAGGAGCAGGAAACAGGAAAAACCCTTTTCCCAGAGATGTCTCAAGATTAAAGAAAGTGTTGGCTAAATGTGTGGTTTGAGGAGTGGGGTGTTTATCTGTCACGTGAAAGAAGGGTTCCCATTCTGTTCCAGCTCTCCTTTCCTTCTAATCCAAGAATGTTCCTCTCAATGTCTTTCCATTGTCCATACCAATTAATTCCACTCTTTTAGACTGATACAGAACTTCATCCTTTCAAAACGCTCTTAAATGCCATTTATATCTTTAGTGCCACCTTGTGAGATACATAGAATAAGTATTAATATTTCTATTTGGAAAACGAGGAAGCAGGGCATTGCAAATTAGCAGACTTGCCCAAGTTTATACAAGTTACTGGCTAAAGGAATTGGAACCCAGGCTGACTCTAGTCTTCTGTCTCCTGTTTAGGCTTTGTACACACAAACACACACACACGTACACCCCACATTTCCCAAACTATTGCATTTTCCTCACCCCCCCCCTGTTTAAAAAGTGATGAAAAAGAACCCAGGACATCTTCATATGTGAGGAAGCAAAATGTCCCCATGTCCTGGTGAGGCAGCTAGCCTGCACAACCTTTTGAGGGGATGACCCAATCCTATCTGGTCAGGCAGACAGGATTGGTTTGATTTGCAGTTTTAATAGATTCTGGCTTATGGGGAAAAAGTAATCAATCACTTGCCCCACTCAGGAATTTTTATTAGTCAACAAGTATTTGAGCATCTCCTATATGCCAGGTACCTACCGGGCTCCTTGTGTGCTGGGTCAGGTAGGTCTGGAGCTTTGTGAAACATCAGGCAGAGGGGCTGATAAGAAATCAAAACCCTCCAAAGTCATTTTCAGATCCCAGAGCAGATGCATGTGGGCTGCAGAGCATTCCCTGTGAGTCTGCTCCTTAAGATGTTACATAAATCTCTGTCTCTCTCTCTCTGCACTGCCCTATCCTGTGGTCCTGCTCCTACTCTCTCTCGTCCTTTGTCCTCTTTCCACGTCCCCTGGCTTGTTCTTTAAGCTGATTTCTCTTTAACCAGGGGAACCTCACGGCTCCTGGACTGGGATATATGTGGGACTGTTTACCAAGGGCCAATGCTTCCTTGAGAAATCTGAGTAAGACCCTATGGTTCCTCGATCCATTTTCATAGTGTTTCCCTAGTGATATTGACACTACCACACACAAAGACCGCAAAAATAACTCTCAGGCCAATTTCCCTCTTTGCTGGAGATAAGATACTGGGAGAATCTCATGATGGGATTACCTCTCAGATTATGTGGATAAGGCACCATGCCAGTAGCTTTATTCTTTAACTGAATATTTTATAAGTAACTCCACTTAAGGGAGAAAGAAGGCGCTATGAGAGACAAAAACTTGTGACTGTCTGCCTGCAAGTTTACTGGGTGGAATCTGTTATCCAAACAGTTGTCGCCAGGCGCAGTGGCTCATGTTTGTAATCCCAGCACTTTGGAAAGCTGAGGCTAGAGGATTGCCTGAGCCCACGGGCTTGAGGCCAGTTGGGGCAACATGGTGAGACCTTGACTCTACAAATCAAAATATTAGCCGGGTGTGGTGGTGCATTCCTGTAGTTCCAGCTACTTGGAAGTCTGGACTGGAAGGATTGCCTGAGCCCAGCAGCCGTGAGTGTGCCAATGTTCTCCAGCCTGGGCAGTGGATTGAGACTCTGACTCAAAAAACAAACAAACAAACAAAAAACCCCAAACAAAACAGTTGTTAACATCAAATATCCTTGGCTTGTTGTAGAGTAAATGGGACATAGAGGTTTTGACTAGGGCATTTCAACCTGTGGGGGAGAGGATTATTAAAAACATACAAGAGTTTAATTAAAATGATGTTTTTAAAAGGGGAAAAAAAAGGGCTAGTAATAATGGAATCAGCTGTGTACATCTTACAATTATAATGAGTCTTTGACTCTTAATAAAGAAATGCCAACTTCTGGCATCAAGCACCTGAGGGTAAGGCTCATTTCTTAGACTTCCTGATCTTGTTAGTTGATTTTTTTGGGGGCGGGTTGGGGTCTCATTCTGTTGCTCAGGCTGGAGTGCAGTGGCATGATCACTGAAGCCTTAACTTCCTGGGGTTGGGTGATCCACCTCAGTCTCCTGAGTAGCTGAGACTACAGGTGCATGCCAGCATGCTTGGCTAATTTTTTGATTTTTTTTTGTAGAGATGAGGTCTTGCTATGTTGGCCAGGCTAGGCTGGTCTTGAACTCCTGGGCTCAAGCAGTCCTCCCACCTTGGCCTCCCAAAGTCTGGTATTACAGGCATGAACACCACGCCTGGCCTGATCTTGTTAGTTGAGTAGGCACAATACAAGTAGGTGGACAATGAGGAGAATATAAAAAAGGTCTCTGTTCTTACTCTTTTTATTCCACAGAGTTATCTGGCCTGTAAGAAGGGAATCCCAGGTATATCTGCTTGGAGGAGGGAAATTTCTGTTTGAAAAGACTTATAACTTATGAGATGCTGCATTTAAAATACTGCCTCCCCAAGTGCAGGCTATCTCAAAGACTTATAAAAAATGAAGAATTAGGCCAGGCATGGTGGCTCAAACCTGTAATCCCAGCACTTTGGGAGGCTGAGGTGAGAGGATTGCCTGAGTCAGAGGTTCGAGACCAGCCTGGGCAACTTGGTGAGATCTACAATAAAAAAAAAAAAAAAAAATTAGCCAGGCATGGTAGCATGCATCTGTAGTACCGGCTACTTGAAAGGCTGAGGCTGAAAGACGGCTGGAGCCCAGCAGGCCAATGCTGGGGTGGCTGTGAGTGTGCCACTGCATTCCAGCCTGGGTGACAGAGTGAGACTCTGATTCAAAAAAATAAAATAAAAATAAAAATAAATGAAGAATGAGAAAAAAAAAATGTACCTGCAGGGACCCACAAAACGCAAAGGAAATAAAGAAAACAACTTGGATCTCCACTATAATATAGATCAGGCATGTCCAACCTGTGGTCATGGGCTGCATGCGGCCTCACAAACTCTTTTAACATCATTTGTTTTTTAGCATTTATTTTCTTCATGACCCTATATGCAGTTCCGTTTTTGACATTCACAATCCTTCCTTATTCATGACATTGCTTTTTGGCAGTGCATACATTTGTGAGCAGCTGTTTCAGTTAGGAAGCACACGAAGAGCAAAATTCGAACAAACGTTTCTAACGAGCACTTTGAGAACGCACTAAGAATTGCAACCACTTCCATAGAACCAGACATTGACAGATTAGTTTTATAAAAATAAGGTCAAACATCCCACTTGTTTTATATTGTTCATATTTGTCTGAACTTTATAATAATATAAAAGAAGTCTTATTATGTATATATATACTAATGATATTATATAATTTGTGTGTGGCCCAAGACAATAACTCTTTACTCGCAGCCCAGGGAAGCCAAAAGGTTGGACACCCTGACATAGAGCCTTAGGGCTCCTCATGAGTGTGTGTAAAGGAACAACAGCTGAGAGCTGGGCAGCATGGAGGAAAGGGAGATGCAAAGGATGCCCTTTCAATTTTTCCCTTTATCTCTTGAACCGCTGATTAGTGCAGTGGCAGGACTGACAGGATTCCTACCATTTTACATAGTGATTCTGTATCCCCAACTTGGAGACAGGAATCAGTATTATTTACTCGTATCAGTCAAATTGTATTGATGCACCAGACAATGTTGTAGCAACTTACATGTATTATTTCATCTCATCTAATTATTAAAATCCTATTTATTTATTTATTTAGAGTTGGAGGTACTATTTATTTATTTATTTAGAGTTGGAGGTACTATTTATTTATTTATTTAGAGTTGGAGTCTCACTCTGTTTGCCCAGGCTAGGGTTCAGTGGCACAATCAAGGTTCACTGTAGCCTCAACCTCCTGGGCTCAGGTAATCCTTCTGCCTCAGCCTCCTGATAGCTGGGACTATAGCCACATGCCACCACTCCCCGCTAATTTTTTGCTTTTTTTTTTTGTCGAGATGGGGTCTCACTGTGTTTCTCTGGCTGAACTCCTGGACTCAGGCAACCCTCCCAAGTACTGGGCCCCAGTGGAAGGGACTATTTTATGAATGAGAAGTGTGAGCCAAAAGAGACGAAATAATATTCTCAAAGCCACACAAATGGGACATAGATTTGACTCTAGGCTGACACTAGAGAATATTTGTCAACATCTAAGGTAGGTTAAAAAAAAACTACAGAGAACTAGGGAGGGATTGTGCTGTGGTATTTTTTGCTATGATGATTTGAGGATGCCTTAATTTCCTGGCATGAATGATAACATTACTTTCTTTTTAAAAATTTTTTAATTTAAATATGTGGGGCCAATGCCATTACCTTTTACTGCTTTCAAGAGAGGTGAACTTGATGCCAGGATTTATTTGCCTTGACATACTTTATTCTTTGGGAAGAGGCAATACCTTCATTAGGTTTGGTGTAAAGCTAGCTATGCACCACCTCATAAATTCCCATAAATCAACCCCAAAGAAATAAAACCAAGTCACTCATCCCTTCTCACAAAATGGATTTTTATTGTAGTCATACATGGTTTCTCAGTGCCACAGAAAATTACAGTGTAGGAACAATGTTTGGATGGCTCTCTAAGGAAACATGGTATGTTTCAGAAATGAAACTCTTAAGTGAGAGTCCAGGAATGTAGTTAATGAAAAGTAAAAAGGCCGAGGGAAGAGAAAGGAAATCAGGAGTGTTGATACATGGCCTGTGCATCAAATGATCACTTTGAAAACCCCTCAAGGCTCTGATAAACAGTTCCCCAGATAAGATCCCAACAATACTCATGAGAAACTGAAAACTGATTGTGCTATCAAATACACACAGAATACATCTGCTTATTCAATACAGAAACCACAAGAAAAGTGGGTTGGGGTGGGCTCAAACTTATTGTTAGTGCATCAGTGGACATCTTGGTGTCTGTGCCAGCAGTTCAGGAGTCAGCGGGCCACCTGGAGATGAGTTATGACAACAAGTACAGACCCAAAGTCCCTCTCCGCCACCGCTTAGTGGGGAAAGCTGTGCCATCCTCCCTGTCTCCGTCACCGCTTCATCTTCGGCTTGCTGACCTTGATGTGGCCTGAGAGCTTTCCTTGCTTCGGCTGTGCAGTCCAGAAGCCAGAACTTCCTCTAGGAAACTGACAATTAGATTTGAGGTTACTTAAAGGAAAAACAGAAGCATCTCCCCAGATAGAATATCTTGCTCCTGACATCTAACGAGATGGAAAGATACCAGGATGAGTATGCACAAAGCGCTGGTCTGATGTCACGTGTAGAACAGCAGCATCAGCTGAACACTAAAATGTTTAGATTAGGAGAGCCATGCGTCCTCTTCCCCAGGGTCCTCACTGTGGGGTTTTATTTATTTATTTATTTTGAGTTGGAGTCTCATTCCATGGCCCAGACTGGAGTGCAGTGACCGCTCCCGGCCACCGCAACCTCCACCTGCGGGGCTCAGGCGATCCTTCCACCTCAGCCTTCCAAGTAGCTGGAACTACAGGAGTGCGATACCACACCCAGCTAATTTTTTCGTTTATTGTAGAGATGAGGTCTCACCAAGTTACCCAGGCTGGTCTCGAACCCTCAGGCTCAGGCAATTCTCTTACCTCGGCCTCCCAAAGTGCTGGGATTATAGGCTTGAACCACCGTGCCTGGCTGCTGCGGGTTTTTAGAATTAAACTAGTAAGACCTATTAAGTCTATGACATCAAGTTTGAAATTTCTGTTTAGGAACCCAGAATCTTTAAGGGCAAGGCCACCATATTAACTCAGGACCATGTTATATCAGTACCCCTTATCTATGCTCTTGAAATGGCCCAGAACTTGCATTGTGTGTCTAGTCTCTTTCTTATCCAATCAACTCTCCAAAGTAGCACCAGAATTACTTTTCTAAGTACAGATTAGATTCTGTTGCATACTCTCTCCCCTCTTCTGCTTTAAAACCTTTCTTTTACTTACAGAAAATTGTGCATATTAAAGTTTAAGGCCCTTCAAAATGTGGCCTAATAATTAATACTTGTATTTATTTTGTTCTGAGAACGGTCTAAAACCATATGTGTATATGTATATATAGATATATACAGATAGATGCTACTATTATCTTTATTTTTAAAATGATGAAACTGGCCAGGTGTGGTTCACGTCTATAATCCCAGCACTCTGGGAGGCCGAGGTAAGAGGATTTCCTGAGCTCATGAGTTCGAGACCAGCCTGGGCAACTTGGTGAGACCTCATCTCTACAATAAATAAAAAAATTAGCCGGGCATGGTGGCGCGTGCCCGTAGTTCCAGCTATTGGAAGGCTGAGGTGGAAGGATCATCTGAGCCCAGCAGGTGGAGGCTGCAGTGGCTGTGACTCCAACTCAAAAAATAAAAATAAAAAAAAGATGAAACCAAGCCACAGAGAGGTTAAGTGACTTGCCAAGGTCACAGAAGGCAATTCAGCTGGGATTTGAACCCAGGTTCCAAGGTTCAGCATTGTGCAGTCTGCCTAACACTTGTTGGGACCTGCCTCTCCCGGTGCAGCCTGTGTGGCAGCCATGCCCAATAGTTCACGTTCTCTAAACACATCCCGAGCTTTCATACCATCATGTGGTTACTCATCCTAGGTCCTGTGTCTGAAAAGTAAGGCTATCCCTTCTCTGTCTCATGGTGTCTCATTCTTGATGGCTAAGGATTAAAAGTCACCTTTCCTGCAAAGCCCTCTCAGTTCCTTCTATGCTGAACTAATCACTACCATCACTATTATCGTTTTTGTCTCACTGCTATTTTAGCATGGTATTATTAACGGTGTGCTGTATATATTATTGTTGCCAAACTAGAATGTGAGCTCCCTAGGGTGGGGTACCCAATAAAAGTATGCTGAATAGACAAATTAATCAAATAGCCACCCTTTGGCAAGACAGCCTTCTCTCTAACACGGGGTTATTCGGATGCTCAGGACTGACTCTCAGAAGAGACAGGTCTTTAATAGAGAGATAGTTGGGAACATGACGAGGTACATTGTTTTCTAGTTTTAGATGGAAAGATCCTGAACCTGGAGGATTTAAATTCCAAACTCCTTTGCAAAAGAAACAAAACTATGCAGCGAGAGGGAAAGGAGTCGAAGCCAAGTCCATTTGCTCCTCTACTGAAACACAGACGCCTCTGTCTGGCCTGGCTTTTTGGCCAGTTGAACTGGAGACCTTTGGAGGTCAGAAAACAAGTGCTAGGAAATGAGGTAGCCTTGCTTTTTAAGAAGATAACACAACAAGTCTTAGTGACTTCTACTAGGAACGAAACAATGTGCTGGGAAGCCTGTAGGAACTTATCAGGGGATGGATCTTTGCTTCCTTTCTTCCTTTCTGAGACAAAGGAAAAAAATAACTTACAGATCCTCCTCTGTATATCAGCAAGACCCCACATTCCTAACTGCAATGAGAAAACACTTACTATTTATATTTCCCAAGCCTAATTTTGTCTCCGAGGGCCACTGTGACTTTTAGAAATATACCTATTTGGGGACTCTGATGAGTCACTGCTCAGAATGCTTGAAAATTATGGGCAATGAACATATTGGTAGCTGTACCCAAAACTTAGACTATGTTTAAAAACAAAACAAACACATAATTTTTCTTTCTAGGTTTGTTTCAAATCAATTTCACTTAAAAAGTAAACTCAAAATCCCCCTCTCCCTTGGTGCTACAGTCTAATTCAATTCAATCCAACACAAAGGCAGTCATTATGAACTATACTTTGAATAGGTGTATGAATGAATACCTGTTATGATTCCTACCTTAGGGGGCTTTCAGTCAGAGACAGACACACAATCACAACTCAATATGAGACGCGGTATCAACAGAGACAATACCAGGAACTAACTGAGTGGGTTAATGCTATTGCTTTTTTCAGTTTGTGCCGTCATCAAGGACACTTCCAACTCTGTGGATAGGAGGAAGGTGGGTGGAGAAAGCAGGACCCCAACTCTGATTTTAAAAAGTCAACCTCAAAAAGTCTTGAGTCACTCACTGAAAAGCAGGTTTCCTTACTTTTAAATCTATGGTCGGGGACTAGAGACCAACAGCTATAAGATTAAAAATATCAATTACTAAAATAATTCAGCTAAACAACTGTGTTTCTGAACAAAGATCTACGCTATGTGTATAGGTGTGTGTGTGTGTGTGTGTGTGTGTGTGTGTGTGTGTGTGTGTGTGTGTACATACATATACATATAATACATATATATTTAAATTAAAGGTATATCTTCCTCCTTTTTCACTATCTTCACAGATAATTACATATGAGTTTCTTGTACCAAAGACATGAAGAGAACCTAGAATCTGAACAGTGAAAAAAATGAACAGAATCTATGGGGAGCAAAAATATAGAAAAAGCCTTTTAGGAAATAAAGAGAAAAACCACTTTAGTTTTTAGATAGTTGCTTTGATAGCATAATACGGTTCTAAGTCCAGCCAAACCCGTAGCTGGAGGTGCTGGAGCATGAGAGTGGGCGAGGGGGAAGCAGAAGACAAACATGTTAATAGCTGGAAACACTGTGAACTCTCCTCGCCTGTCCTTGCAATCCCACTGCTGTGCTTTGTGTCTCTTTGCTCTTGCACATACTATTCCTTCTGCCTCGAAGGCTGTCCCGTCCCTCCCACACTTTGTCGCATGGAACGACACTTCTTAAAACCCAGCTCTTACACTACTGCTCCTCTCGGAAGCTTTTCTTAACTGCGCTGCCTTCCACTTAGGGTTGTGTGCTCATTCTTCCACAACTTGCAAATATATTGTGCTGTAATTTATTTGTCTACAAATTAAAAAAAAAAGAACAAGGATATTAAATGGAATCTGCAAAGAGAAAGGGAGTTAAGAGAAGGTTTTTTCTTTGTTGTTGTTGTTTGTTTTTGTTTCGTTGGAGTCGTACTGTCACCCAGGCTGGAATGCAGTGGCACAATCATAGTTCACTGCAGCCTGGATCTCCTGGGCTCACGCAATCCTGCCTCAGGTTTCTGAATAGCTGGGACTACAGGCATACACTACCATGTCTGGCTAATTTCCTTTTTTTTTTTTTTGTAGAGACGAGGTCTTGCTTTGTTTCTCAGGTCCGTCTCAAACTTCCAGGCTCAAGCGATCCTCCTGTCTTGGCCTCCCAAAGTGCTAGGATTATGAGCCACTGCACTTGGCCAAGAGAAGGTTTTTAAAGATGGGAAAAATATTTCTATGCTTCTATGAATGAGTCAACAGAGTTGAAAAAAAAATTCAGGAAAGAAAAGAGAGCAAGTTTGGAGTGATGCCCTGGAGTGGGTAATGGGGACGGGCTCCGGTGCCCAAGCGGAAGGGCTGGCAGCACCTGGGAGCACTCATCCAGAGAAAGGGCAGAAGCAGCGGGCAGGAGCGGCAGTGGGAGCTGTGGGAACGACAGGAGCTGTGGGTTCTCCTGCCAGCCAGTGCACCCCTTGAGCACTAACTTCTTCTTGTGTACCCTCAGTATACAGATGTTGAATCACATGTTTTTAAAGAAGTTAAGACCCCCGCTTTAAATGTCATCAGATATGCTAAAGTTTTCCTAAATATCTAACGGCAACTTCATCAAGAGCAAGGGAAAAGGCTGGTCTTCAACACCTGTGTCTGAAAGTACCAGGAATCTCACACACAGAGACCATCTTGCTCCCCACTGGAGGTACTTTAACTCATAAAGAACTTCTCTTTATTTCTTAAACATGCTGTGCCTTTTTAAAAAAAAATCTTGCTCCTGTCCTTAATTTTGCTGTTTTCTCAGCCCTAACCGTTCTTTCTTTCTATGGAAATCCTACTTATCCTTTAAGGTGTAGTTCAAATGCCATCTCCTCTGTGTAGCATTTCCTGATTACTCTGTCAGGAGTAATTATTTCTATTTAGTATACATTTTATTTAATTTATATGCATTAACATTTCTCAAAATTTCATACCTAAGAACCCCTAATAACAGAAGAAAATGAATGTATTTGTCCTGAGGGGGTAGTCCAGATTGGCACACCAGCTTACATCTTTCTTTGAGTTCAAGTATTTTGTTTTAAAAATGAATATTATGGCTGGATGCAGTGGCTCACGCCTATAATTCCAGCACTTTGGAAGGTTGAAGCGGGAGGATCTCTTGAGTCCAGGAGTTTGAGACTAGCCTGGGTAACAACACAGTGAGACTCCATCTCTACAAAAAAATAACATAAAAAATATTTAGCCAGGTGTGGTGGTGCATGCTTATAGTTCCAGATACTTGGGAGGCAGAGGTGGAAGGATTGCCTGAGCTTGGGAGGCCAAAACTACAGTGAGATGTGATTGTGCCACTGCCCTCTAGCCTGGGCAACAGAGTGAAACAGTGACTCAAACAAACAAACAAAAAAAGAATAATAATTTTACATTACTTTTCATAAAAGACCTTTTCAATGACATAAATGTATTTTAAGGTAATATCAGTTAGATTACTTAATTCTACCCATGTACATCCCTCTAAATGACAAGAAAATGGTACTCCAAGAGATTTGTCATGTTTGCTTTGTGCTGTCAGTCCTTGGGACTAATCATATCCTAATCTGAGAAATATAGAACTGTCTGACTCCCCCACTGGACCATAAGATCACCGAAAACAGGAGTATCTTATTTATCTTTATATCTTAGCTTTGGCCTTGAAGAGCACATTGTATAAAGCAGCCACTCAATAAATAGCCTCCCTCTTGCTCCTAAACAATATAGTCATAATATTCTGTCACTTTTTTTAGTTCACATTTTCTTCTTGTTGCTTCTTGAGCGGAGCAATAGTAATAGTAAAAACAAAGCACTCAGGTGAATGGGGAAGTAAACTTAATATGGTCACATAATGGAATATTACATAGCACCAAAAATGGACAAGATTACGTGCAACAATATACATGAACCTTAGAAGCAATGCTGAGTGAAAAAAGTATGGTGACATTTTAATAAAGCCCAATAACAAGCAAAACTAAACGACATATTGTTTAGAAATACACAGATAAGTGATAAAAATACATTCTTCCTCCATCAAAGCAAGGGAATTAAACACAATATTTAGGACAGCACTTACTTGTGGGAGATGAGCAATATAATATTATGGGCAATTTTCTAGTGTTTGGGTTAGGTGAAGGGCTCAAGGGTGTTCATTACATTATTATACTTTCTAACTTATGTGCTACACACATCCTTTTATAAAAATCAAATATTATATTAAAATACAATTAAAAACACAAAAGCTGAGTAAGTTTCTTTATTCTATAATTTCTCAGACTCTTTCATTCATTTGCTAATGACTATTGGCTTTCCAAGAGAGGGACAGAGTGTTTTCCAAATTTAGTTGGCTACAGAACCCTTTTAAAAATAGAATACCTATCAACATCTCCCCAAATAAATCTTCTATAGAATGACCCTTGAAATACACTGAATTAAGGTATAAAATAGTTCCTTGGTTATAATCAGTTCCCCTGAGTCTACCCTATGACACTTGTTTACAAATGATGTAATTGCCTATTTAAAAATGTAGCTGTTCCGTCCCACTTCCACCTTAGAGACACCCCACTTAAAAAAACAAGCAAAACAAAACAAAGAAACCAACAGAAGGCCTTGGCCCTATCTCCTCTCCTACTGAGAAAAAACAGGACAAAAAAGCAAACGATGAGATCCTGCATGTCTCCAGCATTGGTGTATTTCATTCATTGGAATATCGTGAAGAGAAAGAAATTACCCTCATGGCCCACGGGGTAGAAGATGGACTCCTCGGGGGCAGAAGTGCCTGTAATACCAGTCACACAGAGGTCTGAAAGGAGCTTATCATCTGAGAATAAAGAACTACAGATGTGCTTTCTCACCACTGGGAACATTCAAGACGCAATTTGTCAGAGCAACCACAACCACAGGAGTAGAATGATGATCACAATTTAAAAAAAAAAAAAGCAAGAAACATAGCCCCAAATAACCCAGCTGTAGCAACCATGAATGCTGAAGACTCTCAGCAGGTCTTTTAATAACAGAGGTACTGACTCTGGTGTCTCAAAGGAGAAATTTTATGTGAGCACAAATGGAACCTAAACTACTCAAAATTTTTCTCCTCATAGACCACAAAGGTCATCTGGTATTTACTTTCACGGTAAATTTTATCACCGCCTCAGTATATTCCCAGTTGGGATAATAATATAATTCTGCCCTTGAATCATGTTAAAGTAAGGGATTTTAAAGCAGGTGATTTGGAAGTAAGAGTGATGACCGAGGTGGTGGTGATGAATACCCAGTCTTTACTTTATCTCCAACAAATGTAAAAGTAATAACAATGGCAGCAGCTAATAGTTATCTATTGAGTGCACACCCTCTGCTAGATCTCTTCTAAGCATTCTGCATATATCATGTAATCATCACAACAATGGTTTGAATGAGCTATGAGTGACAAGCTGGCGTGCAGTGACATGCTCAATGTTCACCACAGTCTTCGTCCTCCTGGGCTCAGGTGATCCTTTTGCCTCAGCCTACTGAGTAGCTGGGACTACTGGTACATGCCACCATTCACAGCTAACTTTTTGATTTTTTGTAGAGATGAGGTCTCATATCGTTGCCGAAGCTGGTCTTGAACTCCTGGGCTCAAGCAATCCTCCTGCCTCAGCCTCTTAAAATTCTGGGATTATAGGTGTGAGCCACTGTGCCCAGCCAGAACCTCCACTTTACAGTTGAAAAAGCTGAGGCACAAAGAGGTTAACTAATTGGCTTTAGATTGTATAAGTGAACATGTGGCAAAACTGGGATTTAAACCAGGTCATCTGGCACTGAAGCCCATACTCTCAGTTGCTATGCTACACTGTTCTTACAGGACCAAAGGGCACCAAATGGTGATTTACTAGAAACAGGTCCCACTGAGGCCCGGAAGTTCTAATGATAACCTTAGGGAAAGAATGTGTGTCCTGAAAGATGTGTCATTCATTTGGAGGAGGTGTTCCTGTTCAGTTTTGGCAGGGGAATGACAACTCAGGGCTTTGCTGAGGATAATCAACTTGAGACTTTACTATTTAAATAATTCCAGTGGCATCCAATCAATGACTTTTTTAAATTAGTAGAACGGGCCAGGTGCGGTGGCTCACATCTATAATCCCAGCACTTTGGGAGGCTGAGGTGGGAGGACTGCCTTAGCCCAGAGGTTTGAGACTTGCGTGGGCAACTTGGCGAGACCTCATCTCCACAATAAATCAAAAAATTAGCTGGGGGTGTGGTGGTGTGTGTTTGTGGTTCCGGCATGTGGAAGGCCGAGGTGGAAGGATCGCCTGAGGCCAGCAGGTTGAGGCTGTGGTGGCCGTGAGTGACGCACTGCATTTCAGCCTAGGGGACAGAGTGAAACTCCAGCTAAAAAAAAAGAAAAAGAAAAAATTCGTAGAACATTTACATTTTCTTGATCATAAAAAACAAATATAGATGATATAGGAAATAATGGGTCACTTTGGTCTCACTATACATAGCATGTTTGAGCTTTTCCTTCCATTTTTAACTTTTGTTTGTTTTACACAAGTTCTGAAACAAATATGCAAACACTGTATTGGATCTTGCATACTATACAAAAAGGCATACCTTATAGACTTGTGAGAGAGAAAATAATACTTTCTTTCCTTCTCTATAACATTTTCCCATAAATCAACATTCTCGATTTGAGAAACAGAAATTCATTCAAACTAGCTTACACAAAAGAAAAATGCTTATTATTATATGGTACTGGGGGCAGGGGCGTCTATTACTGAACCAATATAAGAAGGAGATCAGGGCCCCGTAAAAGCCTGGAGTCTGGTGGAAGGCTGCTTCGACTAGACAGCATCTACCTCTCTGACTCTTGTCTCTGTTTGTCTCATTTATTTATCTCTTTTTAATTTTAATTTTTTGAGTTGGAGTCTTACTCTGTCACATACACTGGAGGGCAGTAGCATGACCATGGTTCACCACAGCCTTGACCACCTCAGCCTTCTGCGTAGCTGGGACTACAGGCACATGCCACCACAACTAGCTATCTATTTATCATCTATCTACCTACCTATCATCTTTCTTCAAGACAAGGTCTCCTCATGTTGCCCAGGCTGGTCTCAAACTCCTGGGCTCAGGCCATCCTCCTGCCTCAGCCTCCCAAAGTGCTAGGATTACAGGCATGAGACACCACGCACAGCTGGTCTCTTCGTTAAACTTCACACTGTTAATCTGCTTCTTTCATCTTTCTCTTTATCAGGGTTGAGGTAAACTGCTTTTTAACCAATCTTCCCCATATAAATGGATAATTTTTATTTGAACTTAATTTTTTTATTTATAAATTCTTTATTTATATTTTGAGTCAGAGTTTCACTCTGTTACCCAGGCTGGAGTGCAGTGGCACACTCATGGCTCACTACAGCCTCAACTTCCTGGGCTCAGGTGATCCTTCCACTTCAGCCTCCCATGTAGCTGGGACTACAGGTGCATGCCATCACACCTGGCTAATTTTTTTGATTTTTTTTTGTAGAGGTAATGTCTTGCTATATTGCCCAGGCTGTTCTTTTACTCCTGGCCTCAAGCAATCCTCCTACCTCAGCCTCCAAAATGCTGGGATTATAGGTGTGCGTCACCATACCCGACCTAAATTGATAATTTTAAATTCTGGCGTGGTGGAGCATGCCTATAGTCCCAGCTACTCAGGAGGTTGAGGCAGGAGGATTCTATGAGCCCAGGAGGTCAAAGCTGTGGTGAGCCAAGATCGTGCCACTTCACTCTAGCCTGGACAACAAAATGAGACCCTGATTCAAAAATAAAAAAAAGAAAGAATCAGCAGCAACTAACCTCAAGATTGGCAAGGACATGGTGGGAAGGTATAAACATACTTCGATAGTGTGTTTAAAAACTATAAATACTTTATAAACTATAAATACATAATAAAATTTTTCTGGCTGGCAATTTTGTGATTTAACATCTTAAAAATGTTTATACTCTCTGATGAAGTAATTTCATGTCAACATTAGCAGTGCATGGAATCTAGCATCATATATATTTGAACTTGAATTCCAACTTTGTACTTCCTTGCTATATGGCCTAAGGCAAATTACTTAATTTCTCTACATTCCAGTTTCTCCATTTGAAAACTGGGATCACAATAATCTCACCTCTTAGATCATGAAGATTAAATGAGATGATATATGTAATGAAGTCAGCAGACTGTCTGGCATATATTGTATGTTCAACTATTGTGCTCCCAAGTGAACAACTGGACAAGTGTATAAAGGTGCATATAAAATGATGTTTATTATAGCACTGTTTATAAGACTATCAAATTACCAACAATTAATATCAAACAATATTTGTTTTGCTCACCACTGTTCAGCCTCAAGATAGCACCTGGAATACAATAGGTGCTCAATAAGTATTTGTTGAATAAATAAATAAGTTAAATAAGTTGTAGTACAATCCAACAATATAATGTTGTGGATTAGTAGATTTAGTTGTTAAAAATGATATAGGTAAGTATTTTCACTGAAATCACATGTACAGTGTACTTCCTTTTATTTAAAAATATAAATGTATACATTCACAGCTAAAGGTCTAAAAGGCTATGCATCAGAATGCTGACAACACTCCCTGTGATAGAATGGTGGTAGTATGAATATTTTTATCTTCTTCTTGTTTAGCTGTTCTTACATTTTTTTCCTGTAAGAATTACGTATTGGTTTTGTAATGTAAAACTACTTTTAATTAAAAAATATATGTTACAATGCACAAATAAATTGGAATCAGGGGAGACACCTAGATTTGAATCCTGGATTAAATTCAGTTTTTTAAAAAAACATCTTATTAGAGTTATTCACTTATGTGTCTATTTTCCCATTAGACACTGAGATGCTTAAAGAGACAGAATATGTCTTCATCTTTCTAGCACTTTGCACAAAACCTTACATGTACTCAACACTCAATAAATGCCTGTCAGTGGCAGGTGATACACTCCATCATGGCTTGTGCAGTGGTGATTGACACTCTGGTCAGAGGAAGAAAATAAACTCCCAAATAAAATCTCTATAGAGAAGGTGATGGTTCCAGCAGTTTCAAAACTGATCCTGAAATGCCTACAAGTACAGAAGTGTCCCCTCTGGATTCCTCCCCGCTCTGAAATGCAAATTCTGTCATAGTATCCTAATTTTTCTGTAAATAATTCAGAGATCGAACCAACCCGTGGTTACAGGAGAAGGTCCAAGTTTCTAGTGTTACTTGTGTAGGTAGAAATCTATAAAGTACCTGCAGATAACATGAATCGGCCCCCTCCCAGCTTCACATTTACTTACCAAAATTCAAGATGCCATTTTCTGAGCCTTAACTGTATTCTCTGCAGATTAATGTCATTAACTTACTCTGTCAAAGTTAAATTATCATCAACACTTAGGCATAATTTCAGATAAAAATTGCCACTAATTAATCAAGTTAATAATTTTAACTCAAAGAGCAATACTGTCTCTTAAATCTCTTTTAAAATCATCTTTGAACAACAAAAATCTTGAAACAAAACTAAAGGGTTTCTCAGTTTTGTATTATTTTTTTCCCTGCTTTGCTTTACAATATTTCTTAGCAGGCAGAAAGCTTCACACAGTGTCCATTTGATAAAAAAAATTTTTTGCCTGCCTTATAAGTGACATTTATAAGCAAAGGATATTTTAAAATCATAGCAAGATAGATCTTCCAAAATATTTTCAATGTAGTGCCTAGGTGCTCAGACTGGAAACAGACTGTTCAATTCTAGCCTTATGACCTATTAGCTCTATGACTTTGGGGAAAGTACTTAACTTTGCTCTACCTTGATTTCTTCATCTGAAAAATGGGGTTAATGATAATAATAAAAACATCTACCTCACTGGGTCATTATGAAAAGTAAACAAAATTAAATGGTAAAGTAGCCCAAGTCACAAATGTGAGCTACTTAGGCCATTTTAAATGTTCTAGTAGCCACGTTAAAAAAGTAAAATGAAACAGGTAAAATTGATTTTAATAGTATATTTTATTGAACCCATATACCCCAAATATTATCATTTCAGTATGCAGTCAACTTTTAAAAATTATTAATGAGCTATTTTACAGTTTTTTTGGTACAAAGTCTTTAAAATCTGGTATCTTATATTTGTAGCACACCTCAAATTAAACCAGCCACATTTTAGCTAGCAGCTATCTTATTAGACAGCACAAGTATGAAGTATTAAAACAGAGTCTAGGCCTGGCTCGGTGGCTCAGCCTGTAATCCCGCACCTTGGGAGGCCTAGGTGAATGGATTGCCTGAGCCTGCAGGTTCGAGACCCTCCTGGGCAACTTGGCGAGACCTCAACTCTACAATAAAAATAAAAAAATTAGCCGGGCATGGTAGCACGCGCCTGTGGTTCCAGCTACTTGGAAAGCAGAGGGGGAAGGCTTGCCAGAGCCCAGCAGGTCGAGGCTGCGGTGGCCAGGAATGGCCATTGCACTTCAGTCTGGGCGACTGAGTGAGACTCCAACTCAAAAATAAATAAATAAATAAATAAATAAAACAGAGTGTAGCACATAGTTTGTGCTGAACAAATTCTAGTTCTTAGTATTATCATAACAAATTCTAGTTCTTAGTATTATCATTAGTATTGCTATAGATCATTGTTCCTCCAAGTATGTGACTCATAACACCAGGTGGTATCAAGTGGTTCCAGGGCATGGCATTACATAAAATTCAATTATGTAGTGAGAAAACTATTCTGCTTTAAATTATCTTTCTGACTATATGAAGGAGAAAGTGTCAGTTTGGTACTAAAGAGCTTTGTTGTTTTACATTTAAATTTTTTAATTGAGATATCATCATAGACAATAAAATTCATTGCTACCAAGGATATTTTTTGTTGAGTTTGCCAAATGTATACAGTCATATAATCGCTCCTCAATCAGGATATAGAACATTTCCATCAAAGCTTCTTACAAATCAAAAAAACAAACAAAACTCAACAACAAGAGCCATGCAGTCAATCCCATAACTTTGAATACATAATGCCAAACTGCTTTCCAGGAAAGTTATATCAATTTATCTCTTTCCTGGACATATTGGAGACCACCTCACTGCACATTTATTTTAATGAAATAATCAGAGATGGGGACAAGGGTTTGTCAATATGTAAGATGTTTACTGTAGCATTATATATTATACAAATGTAAACAAGCTAAATATTCAGTAATAATGGTTAGGGACACATCCTTAAGATGAAATTATATAGCCATTAAGATTATTTTAAAAAATTGTTTCAGTAACATGGGAAAATGTTCTCGATAGAATTAAAAGTAAGATAAACAGGTATAAATCTATATAGATCCTAATTATGTTAAAAACAAAACATAAAATCTAAAACCTTGAATCAAAAAAATTAGAAGGAAATAAGCCAAAATATTAACAGTGGTTAGCTCAGAGTTGTCATATTATGAATAATTTTTACTTTTATATTTAATTTTTTTACAAACAGCATGAATTACTTGGTGGGGGAAGGCCTATTTTTCCTTATCTGTTTGATGGCAATATTTATCTTTGCTGGTTAGAGGTTAGAGGGGAGATAACAGAAAATGGGATCATTAGTTATTTTGCAGGTTAATAGCTAATGAGGGTTTTATCGAATCCAGTAATATTAGAGAACCCACTATGTGTAGTAATTATTATTGGCTTGAAAGGAAATCTGGAAGTAAAAGGATTGTTGATCTAGAGTCACCTTCTAACAGGATACATCCTTCTCTTTGCCAAAAGTTTTCAAAATACTGAACTGCCAGTACTCGACACTGAAGTCTAGGCGGTGCTCAGGTGAGGATAGCCCTGTTGGCAAATGTGTTTACCTAGCCTTCCTGACTCTCCACTTCTATCCTGAATCCTGTGAAGATAGAGGTGTTTTTTTAATTAGAACAATTCCATCTATATGGATTGGGTTCTTGGCCTCTCAGCTCGCACAGCTAACTTAAAGTGTCAATTGCTGCCAGCAGGGAAGAGAACTCTTTAATATTGATTGACTTGTGAAGTGATAAGGCAGCCAGCTCAAAACCCAAACCAAGATGCTCACTTATGTGCAAAGTAGGGTCATGTGCTTCAGAAACATAACTCAGTTTATTGCAGGTGAATAAATAATGTGTATAGTTTGTTAAAATACATCTAGGACTTTACCTTTTTTTTTGAGTTAGAGTCTCACTGTCTCCCAGGCTGGAGTGCAGTGGCACACTCATGGCTACCCCAGCATCAACCTGCTGGGCTCTGGTGATCCGTCTGTCTCAGCCTTCCAAGCAGCTGGAACTACAGGTGCATGCTACTATGCCCAGCTAATTTTTGATTTATTGTAGAGATGAGGTTTCACCAAGTTGCCTGGGCTAGTCTAAAACCCACGGGCGCAGGCAATCCACTTGCCTCAGCCTCCTAAAATACTGGGATTACAGGCTGAGCCACCAAGCCCAGCCAATTTTGCACTTTTATAACAAACAAATGTTCATTTGGTAGCTAATTCTCTTAATTCACATTAGTTTTTGATAGCCAGGATGATTCTCCTAAAACATAAGTCAGATGTCATGGCTCTGCCTAAAACTCTACGATGCCCACAAAATCTTACAGTATTATTCATAATAGCCAGAAACAACTCAAATGTCCATCAATTGATGAACAGCTACACAAAACATGGTACATGCATACAATGAAATATTATTCAGCCATAAAAAGAAATAAAGTACTGTTGTAAGTTACAACATGGATGAACCTTGAAAACATGCTAAGTAAAAGTAGTTAGTCACAAAATACTATTATTATATGATTCTATTCATATGAAATGTGCAGAATGGGGAACTTTGTAGAGACAGAAAGTATTAGTGGTTGCTCTGGCCTTCAGGGCAGATTCTTTGAGATGATGAAAATGTTCTAAATTTGACTGTGGTAACGGTTGCTCATATCAGTGAATATACTAAAAACCACTGAATTTTACACTTTAAACGGGTGACTCGTATGGTATGTGAATTATATCTCAACAATGACATTTAAAAAAAACCCCAGCCCTGCAATGCTCTCTAATACACAGTGAAAACCAGTCCTCACACATCTACGAGGCCCTCCAGGCTCAGGCACTCCAGACTCAGGCCCCAAATACCTGTGACTGCATCTCCAGCTACCTGTCCTCTTGTTCTCCCCACCCAGGCTCACCAGCCTCCTTGTGGCTCCTCCAACACATGGTGTAATTCCTCCTAGGACACAGTTTTGGCTGTGCGTGGGATGTGTTCCCCTGTAACTGTTGGGTTACGCCCTCACCCCCTTCAAGTCTTTGCACAAATCTCTGCTTAATGAGGCCTCTCCTGACACCACACTGAGTGGTGCCATGTACTCCCACTAAACCAAAGCACGAACGATTTTCCTTTACCCTGCTCTACATCCCTCCTCCAAGTGTTTATCACCGTCTGATTTACCATAAAATTTACATATTTATTAAGTTTACTGTTTACTTTTGTCTCTCTCTGCATTAAAACAAAAGCTTCACAAGCATTACAATCTTTGTTTTATTTGTGGAGGTATCCAAATGCTCAGTAAATATTTGAGTGAACAAACTATTAACTTTACATTGTTCACATTTGCTCAATAAATATTTATTTATTTATTCTAGAACTCACAACTAGGACAATAAGACTTCTGACTGTTCCCCATAGATGTTGGTGAAAACATGTGTGGTGCTACAACAATGACTTATGTCATATATAACTCCTAAAAATTGAAATTTGACATTCCTTCCCAAGTTAGGCTATATTAGGCTAATACAACTAAAGAGACAAATGAAGAGGGAAGTAGTAAGAAGATGGAAAGTCATTCCATAAGAAGGGCAAATATCGAGGCAGGAGACAACAGTCTGTATATTGCAAATGTGTGGTCCCCAGAGGCACATTGGACAAACTGCTCAGGGCAGCACTGGCATGTGTTCAGGTCAGATTCCTTCTCAGGGAAAGCTCTCTGCCTTCAAAAAAGCATGAAAGTTCTACCTTTACAGAGGTCCTGGCTACTACATTTTATTTCTTTGTAATTCATTATATACAATACAAAATTCATATTAGACTTCATACAACCATGGAGAGAGAAGAAATATTGACTGCCTCTCCTTATTTAGTAGGCCATTTTATTAAGAATGTTGCTAAGGAGATAATTAGCTTCTGCAAAGTTCCTTGGTGTCTTAGCAGCAAATACATGCCTTCTATTTTAAATGGTGTTTAAATCTAAACAAAGATAATCACCGTTATACCTAACCAGAGCAGGCCCTACAGAAACAAATCATTCGACAAAAGGTCTGCATATATAGAACTTCGCTGCATGAATCACTAAAAAAACAATTACCACAAAAGAATTGCTTTTAAAGAAATAAAGTAGTTAAGATAAAGGTGCTTAAATTATAATATTGAATGTCAGATTAAACTTATGTATATTTCCTTTTAAGATCTAAGGGATATATATCTTCAGGAACCTTCTAGCTTAAGATGAAGAAGGTTACTTATACAAAGGCCCTATACTCACACCAAAAATTACATTCATTTCTGGAAGCAAACCAGGAAGGAAAGGAAAGAATTGCTTTCTACTCTTTACCTTTTAGTTTTGTTTATAACTAAGATTCTGTTTCAATTTACAGTAAAGGCAATCTTGATGAACATTAGAAATAGAGGGTATTCTAGGATAAAGGTTGCTAAAATTGCTACATGAGGGGTAAGGGTACATGAAATTTTTGGAATGCAGGAGACTAATGTTGATCATCTACCCATTACACTAAGTAATTAAGTAATATGAAAAAAGTAAACTAGCAGGTGGTGGTTCTAGATGTGATTGCAGAATAAATCTGTAGTAATTTCAGATTTTACCTAAGAGTCATACAGGGAAACCAAGTAACCTGTATTCCAAAAATATCCCACAATAGCCATTTCCCACTCTGAAAGCACAGTAGTTTCTTCTTCTTCTTTTTTTTAAAGTTGGAATCTCACTCTGTCGCCCATGCTGGAGTATAGTTGCTAGCTCATGGCCACCGCAGCCTCGACCTGCTGGGCTCAGGCAATCCTTCCTTCTGCCTCAGCCTTCTAAGTAGCTGGAACTCCAGGTGCACGCCACTACACCCGGCTAATTTTTTGATTTATTATAGAGACAAGGTCTCATCAAGTTGCCCAGGCTGGTCTTAAACCCCTGAGCTCAGGCAATCCTCTCGTCTTCGCCTCCCTAAATGCTGGGATTACGGGCTTGAGCCACCATGCCCAGCCCACAGTAGCTTTTATATCAGCACATCATACTCACAGTGACAAGACATAACTTCCTTTCTGTTTACTGGGGTACCTACCCACTAATCCATACCCCTGTGGGGCTGCCCATACCATGTCTTAGATGATTCCAAGCATAGAGGGCAGGATTATCTAAAAGCATACTATTTTCTAGTCTCCACATCTCTCTGAGGACATCTGTGCTGCAGAGCTCGAGATCAAACCTGTATCTTTGTCACTTATTCTGCTGGTCTTTTCCTTAAGAAATAACCTGCGCATTATGTAGACTATTGCACGATAAACTCCCAACAAAACTGAATCCTAATAATTCACAGAAACAAATTACTCAACGTTTTCTCCTTCATGTCCAGGTTTTTATTGCTAGCTTGTTTACTTGTATAAATATATATCCTGTAGCCAATAAGCAAATAGTGAAATCTATCATATCTGTAAGAAGATAGTGGAATTTCTATTTCAGAGACCAGTTATTACAAAGGCTTAAGTAATTGAAAGCAACCCAATTTTAGCTTTGAATGTAAAGGCTCAATTTTCATGATGAATGTGGGCTACCTAGGGTATTACTAACGTTTTGAGTGAGTTCACAACTCTTAATATATAAAAAGCTGATATTGGATCATTTATGTATTACAAATATCAACTAAATTTTTTTCCAGTTTAGCGATTACCATAGCAACTCCCTCTTTCTTCCCATTAGTTGGGAGCCAGCAAACAATTCTGTTCAAGATTTTATTGAATCTGCTATTGCTAAGATATTTGCTCAAATATAATACAGTATACTGCTTAGTATGCTGTTAAGTCAGACAAAGAAATACCAAGGTTGGCAATAGTTGGAAGAATCTGGCATAAAGCTTTTGCACGGCTGCCTTACCTTCTTAACTTAACATAAAAGATCATTTGTTCAGGAATTGGGACACTAATTTAAGAAAAAACCCCTATGTGTTTAGTTTTTTTCTTTGTCATTTTAAGTAGTAAAATAAAGTTTATTCATAGTACTATTAATTAGTCAAACATCTGAAATATGCATTTTTGGTATGTAATATGACTAAATTACAAAGACATATATACCAATCTTTGCTAATGTATCTTTCCATCTAAATCCAATTTATTTTTTAAACGAAGCCAACTTATTTTTTAAGCTTTTGATATTTCAAATGGAAGATGCTACAATTCTTTGGCACTGGCCATGGGGCTACAAATATTCAGTGGGAAATATTAACTCTCAGAAAGTCATTTATGGGGTCAATTAATTCTGATATAAAAGCCTATTTAAAAGCCTATGATTATTTAAACAAACATGAGCTAACTCATTTGGCTCAAGAAGACAAAAATCCTACATGTCTACCCTCAAGTAATAAACAAAATCTGTTGACCCTTAAATTATTAAATAGGTATTATTTAGAGAACAATACAGTACCAGGCATTCAAGCAATACTTGAAGGAATGTATAGTGACTAAAAGCATGGACTATGGTTTTCAATCTTAGCTCTAGTTCTTATTAGTCATGTTTACTTTAGTAAGTTCATTAACCTCTCTGTGCCTCAGTTTCCATATAAAGAGTGGAGATAATAATTGTCCACACCTTATGTGAGGCTTCAGTGAGTTAACATATGTAAAGTACTTAGTATAGTGTCTACCATGCTGTATATGCTCAATAAGTACTAACTATTGTTATGGTTTTTATTAGCTGCAAGAGCAGCAAAGGGAAAAACTTGAGTAAATGACTGTGACAATATTATGTTACTTCTGTGCTCAAAAATATTTAAGAGGTATCCTTGAATTAGGTACAAAAATCTCAGTTTGACATTTTATGGTACTGGGCTACCTTTCCTAGTAATATCACCTAATAATGCTCAAAATAAAGTTCATATAATGTCACCACCATTTTCTACTCTCCCAAGAGTATAACCACACCAGCATTTCCATTTCTGAAACTAAGGCAGATTATATTAAAGTGAAAATTCTCCTGCAATAAAACATATAGAAATTCAGGGTAAAAAATGACAAACATCCTTTTAAATGAAATAGCTAACCTTTTAAAAAAGTAAGAGAAACTGCCAAGGGTCATCACAAACTTAAGGGAACCAAAAATTAAGTTGATAAGTATAAATTAATGCTGTGACTATCTGGTAGGTGTGTACCAGTGTTATGAAACAAGGCTACTGTATTTTGGTAGCCACAGAGGATCAGGTAACAAATCTTAGGCCTCAGTAAAAACAAAAATTGCAATTGAGACTTCCACATAATGTAGAGACCCTCAATGAGAAAGTAGACCAAAAAAAAAAAAAACAAAAAAAATCTGCACAGGGAGATAACAGGAAAGCTTGAACAAGAGCTGTTCAAGCTTTGCTTGGTTCAGGAACCCATAAGTATAGAAATTAACATAAAAAATGATTCCAGACTGACAGTATGCTTAGGGTACATAACTAAAATGACTGGAAAGGGCAACTCTCTCGGGTCCTCTCCTGCTCTGGGAGCTTTTCTGTCCTTTCAATAAATCCTGCTTTCAAATAAATAAATACATACATAAAAATAAATAAATAAAATGACCGGAGAACTATGCAAGGACTATATCTTCAACTTAGGCCCCTCATGAGTCCCACCAATAATACCTTGCCTAAGATAACGCATAAGTCAAAATTATAGAACACATGAGCTAGTGTTAGCAGATACAACACCAGAATTAGCCTTCCAAGCACTTCAGATTATAGAATTAATGTGATTAAAGAAAAATGAAAGATTTGAAAACATGAGAAAAAAAGAGGCTGTTAACAAAAACATCAGGCAAGTTTGAAAAAGAAGCAAATAGAACTTGTAGGCATAAAAATATAAGTGGACAAATTAAACAAAGATTATATATAGCTGAAGAGAGAATTAATGAGCTGGAATACTAATCTGAAAAAATTAAACAGAAGGCAGCACAGAAAGAGATGGATAATATAAATGAGAGACATGAGACAAACAATACATGAAGGCCCAACCTATATCTCATAGGAGTTCCAGAAGGAGACTAAAGGGAATGGAAAAGAGGCAATATGAAAAGGAATGACTGTAAAATTTGCAGAAATTATGCCAAACATGAATGTCTATATCAAATAATATAAATAAAAATAAATCTACATGTAGATATAGAATATTGAAACTAGAGCAGTAAAGATACAAAGGGCTAGGCATGGAGGCTCATGCCCATAATCCCAGCACTTTGGGAGGCTGAGGTGGGAGGACCGCTTGAGGCCAGGAGTTCAAGGCTGCAGTAATCTGTGTTTGCACCAATTCACTCCAGCCTGGACAACAGAGTAAAACCCTTCTCTAAAATCATAATAAAATAAAATAATCCTCCAAATAAAAAGATAATGTAAAAACCACAAAAAAGGATTGCCTACAAATGAAGAACAATTATATTGAGAGCAAATATTTCAACAGTAATAACTGAAAATAATATTCCATTATTGTCTGGATTTTAAGTGATGAGCGAAAATTATTAACCTGTAATTCCTAACTTATCTGAACAAAGACATTTTCAGACACAGACACTAAGATGAACAGTGGCTGAAGGAAGAACTAAAGAATGTTTTTAGTAAGAAGAAAATTGGATTGAAGGAAGGGCCAGGAAAGAAACAGAGTGAAGGTTAAAAAAAAAAGGCAAATATGAATAAATACTGAGTCCTGAAAATAATTATTAATTTGGTAACTTAAAAAGGTAGAACCGAAACACGGGACAATAGTATACAAGTTGGGAGGAAGGTAATCAGAGTTAAAACATTCTAAGATCTTTGTATTTTTATTTGTGAGAAAAGAGATAGATTAGTTTAGCCTCTATTTCTTCATTCATTCAACAAATATATTTTACAAATAGGTAAAATTAATCTGTGGTGACAGAAGTCCTAATAGTTTGTGTGGAGCTGTGAGGTTGCATAAAGTATAAGAGAGGCTTCCAGGGGTACTAGGAATGTTCTATTTCTTGATTTGGGTGGTGAATACATAGATGTATTCACATTGCAATATTTATTGAATTGTAGACTTAACATTTATATACTTTTCTGTATATAATGAAATACCTGTATATATGTAAATGTATGTGGTATCATAAAATGATATTTTGTCTTTGTCCCCAATTTTTGGCACAGAACTCCCCATTCCCTTGGAATTTCCTGAGCGATGAGAGAGTGTCTTTTGTTCCAATGAAGTGACTCTTACTGGGCCTCTAGGCAGCTTCAGGTTGGGGAAAACTTCAATTGTTAGAAAGACCAAGTCTTCGTAAGAAGCTTCAACCTTTCCAGGGAGGAGAGAATGCTTGGAGACTCAGCGAATGATCAATGGCCAACAGCTTAATCAATCATGCTCGCATAAGGAAATTTCCATGAAAACCTCTAACCAATAGGGTTTGAAGAACTTCTGAGCTGGTAACTACATCAAGGTGCTGGAAGGGTGGTATGCCAGAAGTATACACGAAAAATCCATGCCCCACCCCTATACCTTACTCTATGCATCTCTTTCATTTGGCTGTTCCTGAGTTATATCATTTCTAATAAACTAGCAAATATAAGTAAAGTGTCTTCCTGAGTTGTGTGACCTGTTCTAGTAAATTATTAAACATGAGGAAGGGGTGGTGGAAACCCCTGATTTAAAGCCACACAGTCAGAAGTATGGGGTGGTTTGGGATTTGTGACTGGCATCTGAAGTGGGGGCAGTTTTGTGAGAGTGAGCTCTTTTAACCTGTGATGCTAACTCCAGGTAGATAGTGTTGGAATTGAATTGAATTTCTGGTTATTCAGTTGGTGTCCAGAGGATTAGAGTAATGGTATTAGAAAAGATACCATGTATTTGGTGTCAGGAGGAAAAAAACCTCTTCAGTTATAAGAGAAAATCCTACTGCACGGTTTATACTAAAATAAAATTCTGATAGATTATAAATATATAACTTGAAATAAGTATTCTAAAAATAAGGAACAAATGGATGTTAGTATTTACATAATCTTGACTGGGAAAGAAGTTTCCAAGCATGATGTCAAAGGCAGAAAAATCACTGGTAGCTTTGACTATATAAAATTAAAACAATAACAACAACAAAAATTTTATAAAACAGGAAACTATGAATAATGTAAAACAAAAACATTAAATAGAGGAAAAAGATTTGTGAAATATATAACAAACACATGGCCAATATACTTAGTTATATACATAAAATTTTTAAAAATGGGCAAAGAACATGAACTGGCCATTCACAAGAGAAATCTATAAATGGCCAGTGAGCTCTGGACACTGACAAAGAGGTCAAGTAATTTGCCTAAGTTCACAAACAGAGTAAAAGGAAAATCAGGGTTCAAACCCAAGCAATCTTACCTTCCAATAAATATTTGTTTAATGAATAAATTATTATATATTTAACACCAAAAGATGTTTACATCAGGCTATAAAACATAGGTTTAAGACAGGATGTACAATGAGTTTTTTTGCCCACATGCTTACATAAATATCTACACAGATTTAGATAAAAAAGTCTGAAAAGACCAAAATGTAACAGTGGTTATATTATAGGGACTTTTTTTTTCTCTTTATACTTTCTGAATTTAAAAAATTTCAGAATAAACATTTATCACTTCCATAATAAAGGAGAAAAGTTATGTTAAAAAAATACAAAATTTAAAAGTATACAGACACTTTTAATGACTCTGAATGTGTACATGCTCAGTATAGATCTCTCAGGGTCTCCAATCGTTAGATTCAACCATCATGCCATAGTTTTCTAGTCTCTTTCTATTCTACTCTTAGCTGCAAATTAACTTTACTAAAACACCGTCACCCTTTTGAAATTTCACTGTTTCAAAACCTTAAATACGGCCAGGCGCGGTGGCTCAAGGCTGTAATCCCAGCACTTTGGGAGTTTGAGGTGAGAGGACTGCCTGAGTCCAGGGGTTCGAGACCAGTCTGGACAATTTGGCGAGACCTCATCTCTACAACAAGTCAAATTAGCCAGGCATGGTCGTGCATACCTGTAGTTCTGGCTACTTGGAAGACTGAGGCAGAAGAATTGCCTGAGCCCAGCAGGTCGACGCCAGGGTGGCCATGACTGTGCCACTATACTGCAGCCTGGGTGATGGGGTGAGACTCCAACTCAAAAAAACAAACACACAAAAAACCTTAAATATTTCCCATTTTATATAGAAGAAAGTATCAATTCCTCAGCCTGGCATTCAAGATCTTCCACAAGTATGGCATTCAATCAACCTTTTCACTTTACACACATTCCAGCTGGTTGACTGCTTGCTGTTCTTTGTGTATGATGCCTACAGTTTTTATAACTTGTTCATGTGGTTAACTCTACCTAGAATGTGCTCTCCTTCCACATGTCCATTTTCTGCTCAAGGCTCAGCTTAGATACTATCTTCTTGAAACATCTGCTAATTTGCCTTAGCCAGTCTGAGAACTCTTGGCTTTTTTAACTCTCCCTAGACACCTATATTCTTATTTTTTTTATGTTCCATGTTTCCTAATAGACAATGACTTACTTGAGGTAGGACCTTTAGGTTATTCATGTTTGTGTTCTTTTTCCTAAACACATACTGAGTGAATAAAGTAATCAACAAAATTAAAAACTCACAGAATTTAATTAACAATATCTTGGTATTTTCAAAAGCCAGCTGTGACTATTAGGTTTCTCCTTAAAAAGAAAAAAAAAAGGTTTCCTCCTTCCTTATGAAGTATAACAGGTGCAAGAGTTTCTCCTTCTCTGAATACTGGGAACACAAACTGTTAACAGTGCAGAATGGTTCTTGCTCTCTGAGTCTTTGACCTAATAAAATGACTTATGAATGTAATGCACTACAGATCCTTCGTCTCACAAACTCTAAATTATCCTATGAGCTGATACTGCGAACACTGGAGTATGTTGATTTGCAGTAGTTTGGTAGCAATGGCCAAACTTTTCCAACATCAAGGGAATGAAAGCTTGATTCTCTGGGAAAGGGGCCAGAGCTGTGGGACTGAACGCGCCGTTACCTTCTGGTGTTGTGAACTGTGGTGCCTCCCAGGACAATCCTCACTCCAGGAGTGGTACGGTTCAGGTTATAAACCGTTAGAGCCTCTTCATAGGTTGCTCCTCCAATTACAAACACAATGATATCCTGAGGTCTGCAATAATGAAGAAAGAGATATTATCACAGGACAAGAAAAAACGGGCAGACTTGTTATTACTATATGCACAGAGTTTTAATTTCTAAATCTTTCTTTTTGGAAGAGGAAGCAGAATTAAAGCAGAATAGAATAAAAGGCTTAAAAAAAGTTTTAATTATCTGAAATTGGCAGGAAACAGGGCAGGAAATGCTGAATAGTGATTTGCTTTCTGTTTATGAGCGGATGTCTTATAATTTCTGTGCTGTGGATTTCAGAATAGCACAATATTGTTTGCTGGAACCGAATGTAGAAATATCCTTTTATATTCAAGAGGCTTCAGAGTGCCTCTCTGTGACATGACATCAATATAGCAGTATTTATGCTTGTACTACACATTTCCTTTCACATATGAGCCCTTTGTGAAATATTTAGCACAGTGCTGTGACAATGGCCTCTGTCCAAGGACCTCAAAGCATTTTGGAAAGTACTGGTATAATTTGGGTGTCCCCAAAACATGGGAACTAGAAACATTTAGTATTTTGAGTGTAATAAAAGAATGGGACACATAAATTAATGGTGCTTCTAGGAACTCCGTCTCTTCTTAAAATCTTTGTTTCTAAATCCTTTGATAAACCAAGAAAAAGAAACCATGGAAACCAAAAAAATCGTGGGTGTAGTTTTGATACTGGACATGCTGACACATCAGCTCAGCCACTAGCTTCATTTGGGTAGCACTGTGTTGTTTTACTGTGTTTCATTCTTTATCAAAATGGCTTCATAACAAAAGCAAATGTTCCTTCTATTAGTTCCTTCTGTAGATATCAACAAGAAGGAGATTGTATTATTTTCAACAATGTTAAAATTTGGCTTTTCTCATGCCATCACAAGAAGATAAAATTACTTAATCTTAGTAGGCAAGTAATTTTGTTAAATCACTCATTGGACACCATTTAAGACTACAACAAGCAAAAGCATTCATTTTGGAGATTATGGTACAAAACTAAACAGAAACATTTTTAATCAAGAAATATACATGCTTATGCATACATCATGAAAAACCCCAACCCCACATTTCCCTCCTGTTTGTCTTCCTGTCTCCTTCTAAAACACCTTGAAGGAATTAACTGAGAGAGAGTATTTGCTCTTGTAGGACTTCAGGAAACAGAATCAGCTATTGTGGCTATTTAAAAATGTTCAGATAGTCTCTGAATTGCAGAGTCCCAAGTGAAAGGCATACAAGTGTCTACTGATGAAGAAGCTGTTTTGCAACTAATTAGGTAGAGAGTCAATTACGACACTTGGTTTCCAGAACATCACATGCTTGTTTCTTCCTCCTATTTTATTAGTTGCTGCTTTTCAGTGTCCCTTGATGGTCCCACCTCATTGTCCAGATCTCTTAATAGTGGAGTGCCCAAGCCGGGCTCGGTGGCTCAGCCTGTAATCCCGCGCCTTTGGGAGGCTGAGGTGAGTGGATTGCCTGAGCCAGCGGGTTCGAGACCCGCCTGGGCAGCGAGACCTCATCTCTACAATAAATCAAAAAATCAGCTGGGCGTGGTAGCTCATGCCTGTAATTCCAGCTACTTGGAAGGCTGAGGCGGAAGGATCGCCGGAGCCCAGCAGGTTGAGGTTGTGGTGGCCGGAAGCGGCCACTGCACTCCAGTCTGGGCGACAGAGTGAGACTCCAACTCAAAAAAAAAAAAAAAAAAAAAAAATAGTGGAGTGCCCAGAGCCCAGCACTGGTCCTCCTTTCTTCTCAATCTCTACATTCCCTATATCTGCCCTGTCATATACGGTGGCCACTGGCCATATATGGCTATTTAAATTTAAATTAATTAAAACAAAAGTAAATGAAAAAGTCTATTCCACATTTCAAGTGCTCAACAGCCACATTGGCTAGTAGCCACCTTAATGATTAGCACAGGTAGAGCACATTTCCATCACTGTCGAAAATTCTGTGGACAGCACTTCCCTAGATGATCTCACAAGGTTTTGTGGTTTTAAATACAACTGTCTGCTAATGCCTCCCAAATCTCTATCTCCAGCTCAGACCTCTCTTTTATTCCAGCCTTAAATATCTAACTACCTACTTGACATTTCTGCTTGGAAGTTTAATAGACAATTCAACATGTCCAAATCCCTAATCTTCCCTAAGCCTGTTCCACCCATAGCTTTCCCAATATTACTTAATACTCCCCTTTCATTGCTTGGGTCAAAACTTTGGAGTCATCCTAACTTCTCCTTTGTGGCAAGAGAAAAGTAAGCAGAAGCCAGATCACAGAGAACCTCAAATCTTATGGACCATGGGGGAAATCACTGAAGGGTTTTAACAGGTTAACCATGACCAAATTTACTTGCTTGAAGCTGTATGAAAATGAATTGGGTATTGCTGGTGGGAAAAGTGGAGAATAAAATGACTTAAGACTTCTGGGAAGATATGATGAAAGACAGGCGAAAGAAATACCATTTCTGGCTGGGTGTGGTGGCTCACACCTATAATACCAGCACTTCAGGAGGTCGAGTTGGAAAAGTCACTTGAGGTCAGGAGTTTGAGACCAGCCTGGGCAACACAGCCAGACCTTGTCTCTACAAAAAATAAAAAAATTAACTGGGCATAGTGGTACATGCCTGTAGTCCCAACTACTCAGAAAGCTGAGGCAGAAGGATTGTCTGAGCCCAGGAGGTCAAGACTGTGGTGAGTTGTGATTATGCCATTGCACTCCAGCCTGGGTGACAGAGTGAGACCCTGACTCAAAAAATAATAATAATAGTAACAAAATTAGCTGGGCAAGGTGATGCATGCCTGTAGTCCCAGTTACTTGAGAGGCCGAAAGAGGAGGATTGTTTGAATCCAAGAGTTTGATGTTGCAGAAAGTTATGCTTCCACCACTGCACAGCAGCCTGGGTAACAGAGTGAGACCCTGTCTTTAGAAAGGTGGGAGTGGGAGGGAGAGGAGGAAGAGGAAAGAAATACCAGCAGAAGTGGAGAGGAAGGACTGGATATAGAACAGCGCCCCAACTGTTTTGGCATCAGGGACCGGTTTCATGGAAGACGATCTTTCCATGGAAGGAAGGGAGGGGCATGATTTCAGGATGATTCAAGCACATTACATTTATTGTGTACTTTATTTCTATTGCCATTACAGTATAATATAGGTAAAATGAAATAACTATACAACTCACCATAAAAACAAAAAAGAGGCACGGATGGAAGTGGTAAATAAAACCAAGGGTGGGCTGCTGCTGATCTGAGAAGAGGCAGAGCTTGCCCACTGCTCCTCCTGCTGTGTGGCCTAGATCCCAATGGCATGGACCAGTACCAGCCTGTAGCCTAGGGGTTGGGGAGCCCTGATATAGAAGACACAAAAAATACAGACTCTTTGTATTTGACTGAATGTGGAGAATGGGGGTAAAGGAGGAGTCCATGAAAACTTTTCTGCTTTAGGTGCAGTGGTTTAGGCTTGTGAAGAAAGACTGATTTATTGAGAGCAAGACAAAACATATTGAATTTTAGATATCTGTGGAACATCCTAGTGAGTATGTCCACCGGCTATCTGGATACTCAGACCTGGTCTTTCCCTGCATATAGGTGGTAGCTGAAGGCACGGAAATAGGTGAGTTCTATCTAGGGAGATAGCATAGAATGAGAAGAGAGCCAGAAGACAGAATTTTTGGTGAGTCCCTAACACCTATAAAATGAGTAAAAGGAGTAACCGGCAAAAGCAACTGAGAAGAACATTTTCAGAAGGGCAGGAGGAGAACCAGAAGGTAAGGGCCAAGGGCCAAACAAGTCTCAAGAAGAAAAGAATCGTGAACAGTGCTAAACGCAGCAGTGGGGAAAACCAGGTGAGGACTTAGAGTTCATTGGATTGACCAATGTAATTTTGCAAGGAACGTTTTAGTGTGCTGTAGTGGATAAGGAGTCAGGGTGCATAGATTGAAGAGCTGACAAATGAAGACAGTGACTGTAGGCTTCTTTATCCAAGAAACTCGGCTGTGAAGGGAAGGATATACAAGGGGGGACCCAAAAAATCCAGAATTATTTTTTAGAGGGCAGGCCCCCTGTAGTACAGGCTTTCCCCACTAGAAAAGTGTTCTAGGGGCCAGGCTCGGTGGCTCAGCCTGTAATCCCGTGCTTTGAGAGGCTGAGGTGAGTGGATTGCCCAAGCCCGCAGGTACGAGACCCACCTAGGAAACTTGGCGAGACCTCATCTTTACAATAAATAAAAAAATTAGCTGGGCATGGTAGTGCGCGCCTGTAATTTCGGCTACTTGGAAGGCTGAGGTGGAAGGATCGCCGGAGCCGAGCAGGTCAAGGCTGCGGTGACTGGGAGCGGCCACTGCACTCCAGTCTGGGTGACAGAGTGAGACTCCAACTCAAAAAAAAAAAAAAAAAAAGATAAGTGTTCTAGGAACCCATTGCCATCAGTGTACCAGCTAGCATTGTGAGAGGCTGCATTTGGCTTCAGTGGATTTGGTTTTTTTTTGTTTTGGAGATTCTTTCAATGCATTTGCCCATTTTATGATGGATAATTTACGAACACACCTGCCCACACCATGCTGAGTGTTTAGCAATTTTTGACCAAAATGGCATGACCCCTGTGCTTCATCCTCCCTATTCACTGATCTCATCCTGAGCAAATTTTTTTTGTTTCCCCAGATGAAAAAGAACCCTCAAAGGGAAACATTTTGCCAGTGTGGAAGAGGTGAAACAAACAAAAAACAAAACAAAAACAAAAAAAGCAGCAGAAGCATTAAAAAGCATCAAAATTGGCTAGTACGAAAACTGTCTTGAGCGGTGGGAAAAAAAGACATCTTGATAGGTATATTGTATCAGAGAGTACTTTGAAGGTGACTGAAGTTTAGACATGTAAGAATAAATACACGATTTTTTATAAATAAATTCTGGGTTTTTCTGCCTCCCTCACCAACTTGGAGAAGAACCCAGGCCTGAAGGCTTTAAATTTATTATTTAACAGGAGAAAATTGAGTATGATTATTAGCCTGTGGGAAAGAAGTCAATAGAGAAGCAGAAAATATGAGGGGGGAAGAGAGAGAGAAAGAACACAACAGAGAAAGGCTTCAGAAGAGATAGTGCCTAAACGGGAGTGTCGGCAGAGAGATAAGCTTTAAACAGGACAAAGGGATGTATTTCTCTCAGAATGGAAGAAGGAGGTAAAGGCGGGTATATGTCAATAACTTAGAAGTATGGGGTTAAACATTGAGGGAATTAATGTTTGACAGACTCAGTTGTTTTTTTTTTTCTCTGTGAAGCAGGAAACACTAGGGTGAGCTGGGGTGGGCTGGATGACTCTGGGAGAATGGAAAACATTCAAAACTGATGTGGAGGATGAGACCGAAAGAGAGAGCTTGGAATACTTGAAGGCCAAGTGAGGTTAGAAACAATGAATTTGTAGTGGCACCAATCATAATTTGTGTGATTTTCTCTAGTAGCAGAAAGAAGTGGATACAAGCCTAAAGCTAAATTATTTATTTATTTATTTTAATTGGAGTCTCACTCTGTCGCCCAGACTGGAGTGCAGTGGCATCTCCCGGCCACCGCAGCCTCGACCTGCTGGACTCCGGCGATCCTTCCGCTTCAGCCTTCTGAGTAGCTGGAATTACAGGCACGCGCTACCATGCCCGGCTGATTTTTTGATTTATTGTAGAGATGAGGTCTCGCTGCCCAGGCGGGTCTCGAACCCGCGGACTCAGGTAATCCACTCACCTCAGCCTCCCAAAGGCGCGGGATTACAGGCTGAGCCACCGAGCTCGGCTAAGCTAAATTATTAATCCAACATTAATCTGGTGCTTTTGGCAGCAGGAAAAGGTTTTTTTGTAAACCTGCAGGAAGGTATTACCACTCTCCATGAATCACTAAAATGTACTACACTACTAAGATTTTTTTTTTTCCTTTAAGTCCTCCCTCCAGTTACTAGTCAGCTTTTTCTTGTTGAGAAAGATCATTGCTTAGGAAGGGCTGTATGATTGTGATACTGTTTTTCTACCAAGTACGATGAACTCTCAATTATACAGAGACTGAAGACTCAGCAACATATCAGTCCTCTTCTTTTTTTACAACTGATAGGGTTGTTTTGGTTCCAACATATCCACAGAAGGGGGAAAGGAATGAATATGAACAGCTAACACTCAAGTTCAGTTCTTGGCAAGATCTTTAAGAATATATTTGATTAGCCAGGTGTGGTTGCGTGTGCCTATACTTCCAGCTACTTGGAAGACTAAGGCGGAAGGATCGCTGGAGCCCAGCAGGCCGAGGCTGCGGTGGCCGTGAGCGTGCCACTGCACTCCAGCCTGGGTGACAGAGTGAGACTCCAACTCAAAAGAAAAAAAAAAAAGAATATATTTGATAAGAAAGGGGGCCAAATAAGCTACAGTTGACTGGAATTTTAAAAACTTATACAAGTTTCTGTGACTTTTATCATAGTATTAATCTCTTTTGGATATACAGTAATGGGCATCTTTTTAACACTAAATTTCTAAGGATGTAAACTTTTAACTCTTCCCACTACATTGGTTCTAGATGTGCCAATGATCTGAGATAATAATGGCTTTTCTGGTTGGGTGTGATGGTTCACACATAATCCCAACCCTTTGGAGGTCGAGGTGAGAGAACTGCCAGAGTCCAAGAGTTCGATACCAGCCTGGGCAATTTGGTGAGACCTCGTCTCTACAGTAAATCAAACATTATCCAGTCATGGTGGCACGCGCCTGTAGTCCCAGCTATGTGGAAGGCTGAGGTGGAAGGATCGCCTGAGCCCAGCAGATTGAGGCTGTGGTGGCCATGATTGTGCCACAGCACTGTGGCCTTGAGTTGAAGTGAGACTACGAAATATTATTAATAATAATGATGATAATAATGATGATGATGATGATGGCTTATCTAGTATAGTCACCACTGGTTTAATACTCATTAAGTATGTAAATAATGAATTATACGGGGGAAAAATCCAATGTTATAAGAATGTGCCATCAGGAGACAGAAGGCACTCTACCAACAGTTTGGTCAATGTTGTAACCATCTGGAGGGTCAGATTATGTGGAAAGCAGAAAATAAAAGGCAGTCAAAGTATTCAGAAATAATGAACTACTCAAGGCTGGAAAGACATTCTATTCACCAAAAAATGGGTATGCTTTAATAGTAAGATTCCATCCACAGTGCTCCTTATGATGAGGGATAACTACCCCCTGAGGCCCGTTATGCCATTTATCTTGAGTAAATAAATACCTATGAAATGCACAGATGATCTTATTAAGAAGGGAGGCAGTTTCTCCCTTGAAGGGTACAGTAACCACCTTGGTGACTAGTGAGAGACAGCAGACAGTTAACATCTTTGTTTTGAGCTTCTGATCTGATAAGCCAATTTAAAAAGTCCTGAGCAGATAAATGAGGGTCACCATGGAAAATGATGATGCTCCTCCATAGCTGCCCTCTGACCATCATGTGCGTCAAGAAAACATCGGCCTCTGATGGAAAACCAAGGCAAGAACTGGGGAGGAATAAACTCAAGTGGACTTTTAGCATATCTGGAGAATGCTGTCCTTCAGTCTGATAATTTCAGGGTGCCGGGGTATTTTTGTGTTACTAGAGAGGAAAGAAAAAGTCACGGATGGTAAACTGTGGGTATAGGTTAGATAAATGTAAGGACAAAATCTAGATACAGGGATAGGCTATTCAGGCTTGGCTCAATTGTATACCTAACAGAGATGATTATGTCACATTTGGTTATAAAAACATTAACGAATGTTTTCCCGAGCCTCTTGCTACCTATTCAAGTTGGCTTAAGGAAGACTATCTATGAAAAATTTTTCTGTAATATTCCTGACATTGTTCCTTTTCATTCCTTTCTCTAGTGAATTTTAAAAGTCGATGTTCTGATGAGGCCAATGGAAAAATATATAGAAAATCTTTTTTATATGATGGTTGAAGCTAAGTGGAATACAATGCTTTGTGAGCATCTTCCTGTGCTCTGTAATTCACCATGGCAACCAAAAGCATTAATTAATGCAGGCAGCAAACATTAGAAAACAGCGGCCAGCTCATGCTGTATATAGAAATACAAGGATGATCAAGGATAATATCTTATTTTATTTAAAAAAACATTATTCACACATAGTAGTTTTGGAAATCATTCTATATGTGGATAAGTTAGGTGAAAACACAAATTTTCAAAAGGCAACATTTAATCCATTTTGTGGCTCATTACATTTAGGGCTGAAATTCAAATTTTTGAATATACTTACAGGTAATAAAGTTCTTATGAGCATTTACTGCAGGAAAAAGGCCAATGAAAAATAACTGCTGCTTTATACAAACAAAAATAAGCTGCTGCAACAGGATTCTATTACATTTGTGTAAATGTGACAAGTATTTCCTTTTTGATTTGACTGATTCTGGAATGCATGATCATATGGCTCCATTTTCTCACCAAATGAAAAAGTTGCTTGTTTTTATCATAGAGAAGCAGCAATTCTGGAGTGAGGGAAAAAAATTAGCCTGAAAAATAGGATATGTGGAAATCCCATCTGTAGAAGAAAAATCAAATCCAATTTGTGGATATAGCTTCACTGTCAAACAGGTTAACCACTAACTTAATAGCTAAGGGCTAAAAAATTTTGACAAGTGTTCTGGTTTTTGCAAAGTTGTATTTTTGCCGCACTTCCTTTGATACTTTCTATTATTACAACAGTAAAAACGAAGAAGTTCTGTTGTGATAAGACTTAAATAATCACAAAGATCACTAAGATCAATGACTCCTCTCAATGTGATGATCCAGGGCCATGAAAGTAGCTTGAGCAGATGGTGGAGTCAAGTGAATGTGGAGCCACGATGCTGCACAGGGTTACTCACACACTGTAAAAACCTAAATTTTCTGTAGTACCAACTAAATTTATTGTCTGGCTTAAATTTTCCAGTTGTAACTATTGGCATATTAACTAGTATAGATGCCTACATAATATAACAAACATCTTCTGAAAAACGACTTATTTGTAAAGCACTGTGTTAATAAACATTGCAAAAACCCTAAAGATTAACAAAACAATTATTATTTCAAGATTACCATGCCTAATACAATAACTAATGGGAAGGATAGATATGTATACAACTAACTATTGTCTCAATATCCAGCGGTGGCAAGTATTAACAATTTCTTGTTTATTCTTTCAGAAATAACTACTGCATACATATATCTACATGCTTATCTGTATTATAACAACATGATATAATAGAGGGGGACCCAAAAACCCAAAATTATCTTTTGGAGGGAGGGTCCCTTGTAGTACAGACTTCCCCTGCTGGGTAAGTGTTCTAGGAACCCATTCGCATCAGTGTACCAGCTAGCATTGTGAGAGGCTGCATTTGGCTTCAGTGAATTTTTTTGGAGAGACTCCACAGGTTCACCCATTTCATGACGGGTGATTTATGAATGCACCTGCCCAGATCATGCTGAGTATTCAGCAGTTTTTAACCAAAAACGGTATGACTCCTGTACCCCATCCTTCCTATTCACCTGATTTACCCAAGTGACTTTTTTTTATTTCTAGGATGAGAAAAGTCCTCAAAAGGAAACGTTTCCCAATGTGGAAGAAGTAAAACAAAAGGCCAAAGCACTAAAAGGCATCTAAATTGATGAGTTAAAAGACTGTTTAGAGCATCGGTAAAAGTGTCTTAATAGGTGTACTGCATCAAATGGAGAACACTTTGAAGGTGACTGAAATTTAAACATGTAAGAATAAACAATTTTTATAAATAAATTCCATTTTTTTGCCCCCCTTGTATAAATGTATAGTCAAGTACATGTATATAGTCACATTTGTTCTTAGCTTTTTTTTTACACAAAAGAGATATTACAGCATCTTTGCATATTACTCCATGAAGATTTATGCCATTAAAAAAAGAATATGTAGTATTATACTGTAATTTAGGTAACCAGTCTTCTACTGATGGATATTTAGCTTGTTCCCAGTTTTACGCTATTACAAGTAATGCTTCGGTGAACATCTTTGTTTAAATATTTTTGTGGCCGGGTGCAGTGACTCAGGCCTGTAATCTCAGCACTTCAGGAGGCCAAGGCGAGAGGATTGGCTAAGCTCAGGGGTTTGAGACCAGTCTGGGCAACTTGGTGAGACCTCGTCTCTACAGTAAATGAAGAAATAAACGGCTTGGTGGCTTGTGCCCTTAGTTCCAGCTACTTGGAAGGCTATGGTGGAAGGACACCTGAGCCCAGCAGGTCGAGGCTGCGGTGGCTGAGTGTGCCACTGCACTCCAGCCTGGGCGACAGAGTGACACACCAACTCAAAAAATGAAAAAATAATAAACAAACAAACATTTTTGTGTACTTCTGCAAGAATATCTATACAGCAAACATTTAGAAGTGAAATTGTCAGGTCAGTCTTTTCAAGTTCTCTGCAGTTTTGCCCCTGTTAAGCAGGCACAAGTGGTGGCATAGGTATCCTCTGCCTGCCCACTGTAGTTCCTCTGCCTTCTTCTTTCAAAATTTCCACTATCTTAGAAGCTCATAACGTAGTTGCACTGTTTTCTCCTGACCTTCTTTCCTGATCACTCCTATCCCCCAAAGACTTCTGCTCCGGCTTACCTGTCCTCCTTTTTCTCTTTCTCCTTTCAAGGTTTTCAGTGACTTGAGTATCACTGTGGATCACTCATCTAACATCCTGGGCTCCTCATCCACTCTGGTCTTTCTCTTCACCTCCCACAACCACCTACAACCATGATTACAACCTAAACTTCATTACAAGTCTCTGCACCACCCATGAAATCTTGAAATCAAGAGCTGTGTCTCCAATAACCAGCACTCAACTTCTAATTCACCTACACTAATACCCTTCCATAACAATGCTTTGGCCTCATCAAACCTCCAGTTCATTCACCAATACTTTTTTCACTATCCAATACCTCCTCCTATTTTCACCTCCCAAAATCCTGGTTGGACTCAACTATCTGCCTTTTCCACATTTAATCCAGAACAGTTAAAAGTTGCTGAAGAAAAATCACGAAACTAGGCTCCCTGGCTGTATTTTAAATGAATGACTACAAAACTCTAATGGGCACTCAACCTTGCCTAGAAGTCTTACTTACATTTCCCTAGTAAATTTGATTCCTAGCCTAAAAGATGACAGTTTCACAATGCTTTTTCTTTTTACCCTTTACCTTAGCTATGATGCCAAATAACTTAGCATCATTTTTTACTCAGAAAGTCAGACATGATGGCCCCTATGTTCTATAAACTTATAACTATAAACCTACTGTAGCTATATGTATTCTGTTTTCACTCCTGTCAGAATGAAAGAAGTATCCCTGAGCCTATCAAGGCAATCCCTCTGTTTGTGCTCTGGGTCCCTAGGAACTTCAGTTTTGTAGCTCTCTGTCTTTCTGTTCTACATTATTTCCCCTTCTTTACTGGATAGTTCTCACTGGATTACAAATATGCTCTAGAACCCCTCTTTCCCTCAAGTCCACAATCTCTTCTAGATACCACCCCATTTTTCTGCCTTCTCTATGCAAAACTTCTGAAAAAGTGTTACTTCCATTTGCTGTCTCCATTTTATCTTACATCCTGGAAGGCTCTCTAATTTGGCTTCTCACCTCACCAACCCTGGGAAAGAATACCACCAAAGACCTCCATGTTGCCAAATCTGATAGATTCTTAACTTCCCTCACTTTTCTTACCTCTCAGAAGATTGGACACAGTCAGCTCACGTGTTGGTCTTCATGACACCAAGCTTTTCTGTTTTTTCTCCTACCTTTCTGCTGCCTCCTCAGTCTCCATTGCTGGCTCCTTGTTCTCTATTCAATGCTTGGTCCAGGACTTCCTTCTTTTCTCTTTCCTATGCTTTCTCCTTGGGTGATCTTATCTAGTCTCACGGCTTTAAATATCACCAATATCTTGTGGACTCCCACTTAAGTATGTGAGATTTCTACTTGTAATCCAATAGGTATCTCCAACTTAACAACAAAACCCTTTATTTCTCTCTTACCATTGTTCCAGCAATCGATCCTATTAAATAAGTCTCTTGATTCTACCTTCTCTCTCAGCCTCCTACCCAAACCACTTCCATTTCTAACCTGGACTATTGTAGTCACCTTCTCAACAGTGCCTTCGATAATCCATTCTACACACACACACGAGATCTTTTAAAACATAATTCAGTTCATGTCACTTATATGCTCAACCCTTCACTGGCTTCTTATGACACCACCAAAAACTAAAACGAAAACACCCTCTTTATTAGGGCCTACAAGGACCTGTGTGATCCAACCCTGCTTATCTTTTCAACTTCTTATTTCCTCCTTACTCACCATGCTTCAGTCACACAGGGCTTTTTGTGGTTCCACGAATTGCCAAATTCTCTCTTTCTTCAAGGCCTTCGCTCTGGTATTTCCTCTGCTTGGGATGCTTTACCCCCTAATCACTGTGTGATTAGCACTTTCTTTTCTTTTTTTCTTTTGAGGTGGAGTCTCACTCTGTCACCCAGACTGGGGTGCAGTGGCCGCTCCCGGCCACTGCAGCCTTGACCTGCTGGGCTCCGGTGATCCTTCTGCTTCAGCCTTCCAAGTAGCTGGAACTACAGGCGCGTGCTACCGTGCCCGGCTAATTTTTTGATTTATTGTAGAGATGAGGTCTTGCCAAGTTGCCCAGGCGGGTCTCGAACCTGCAGGTTCAGGCAATCCACTCACCTCGCCCTCCCAAAGCGTGGGATTACAGGCTGAGCCACCGAGCCTGGCCTGATTAGCGCTTTCTTGTAACTCAAAACTCATCTTAAACATCACTTCTTGGAGAGGTCCCCTCTCCATCTAAAGTAGCCTCCCCCCTCAAAAGTGACTTCACAGTTTATTACCCTATTTATTTCCTTGAGAGCATGTGTCTCATTCAAATTATATTCTTTGTTTACTTGTTTGCTCTCTGTCTCCTTCATGGAAGTTCCTAAGGACAGGTGCCTTGTTCTTTCCTGTCACTTCTAAATCCCTAGCATTTCCAACAGCTCTTGACATACTGAAAGCATTCAATAAACATCTGTTGTATAAGGCAACTGAATTATTAACTATATGATACTTAGGTAATAGTGACAGATCCTAACATGCTAACAACTGATAAATGTGCATTTTCTTAGAAGAGCATCATTATGAGCTTTGAATGGGAATGAATCATACAATATTAGAAAGGTTTGCTGTTGTGCATTAATCATACACTATATATCCTTCTGGTGGCCTACAGTTTCTCTTTAACAAGTAGCTGATTTCTTATTTAGTAATTCTTACATGAAATTCATAAACAAATTAACGTTTTTACTTTTATCACATTAATTAAAGGTTCAAGAATAGAGTTATGATTTTCGAAAAGCCTCTCAGAAAGGCAAATGACATTGGGCTGGTTTTCATTCTTCCCACTTAGCTGACATTTCTGAATCTTGATGCCAAGGTCCTTGAACATTTTATCTGAATGAGTGTACTCTCTGAATTCAACACCAGATATTAAATCTGCTTTTCAACCTTGGCTTTTTAAGAGATTTTTTTCTGTTCTGTACCAAATTACAGAGATTATTTTAAAGGAACAAAGTGAAAAAATATACTTCACCATATAAAAGAATCATCTATGTATAATATATTTTCACAAATTCCTTATATTTATAAAACATTATGCTTCCAAGGCTCTTAGATTATTACTAGCTGAAATAATAGAAGAATTATACCAACAATAAAATTTTAAAATTAATCTATGCAATGGGACTCAAGTACATATGTTAGACCCTTTATAACGTGGTCCAACTAAAAAATATAATAATTTTTAACCAGGTAGAGTTTGTGTGTACAGTATTTAAAATTTCAGGTAGGCCTAAGTCCTGGACAAGTTTTATTTTTATTAAAATTAACTAACCACTGGATTAAAATGACAGCTGACTGCTTCCTTTAGTTAGTACTTGAAAAGAAAGCCATCCTTTTCTCCTGTGTAACAAATGGCTCTTATTAATTAGGTCTCTCAGTTTGTGTGCTGGCCACATTTGGCAAAGTCCAGTCCTCACCCAAAATAGTAACAACCTGTTCTGGATGGCAATCAAGCAGCAAATCTATTTCTGGCTTTAATGTTTGAAACTCCAAACGCCAGATGTCATAGAACTGAACCATAAATGGTAAAAGTAAACTGGTCTGAGACTAACATACAGAACACAAGGATTTAGGGTCTTCCAAAACACCTGTTTCTTTAGTACAAAACAAATACACATTCCAGGGTTAGCAGAGGAACTCATATCTAATGTTTTTATGGGTAAAGCCAAAAAAAAATCTTAAAACTGAAACAGCTGGGTGTGGTGGCTCACACATGTAATCCTAGCACTTGGGAGGTGGAAGTGAGCGGACTGCCTGAGCCCAGGGGTTCGAGACTAGCCTGGGCAACAAGGTAAGACCTTGCCTCTAAAACAAAACAAAACAAAACTGAAACAACAGGGGAAGGAGGAGCAGAATAAGCAGAGCAGCTCTACTATTACTCTAAATTTCCTATTTGCTCAGTATTTCTAGTTTTTATTATTAATATCTTTGTTACCTTACCTGTCTCTGAGTGTGCTGGGACCTAGATAAGGATACAGGTTTTCCTTAAGCTTTCCTTTGATGAGATGATCCAGGGTCTCATGGAGGAAAGGTTGATGCTGTGTATACACGTTTTCTACTCCCTAAAACATGAGGAAATGGATCTTAAATCATTTTTGGGAAACTGGCAATATAACAGTTAATAATACTCAAAATAGAAAAGGACATATACTCAATAGAGATTTCATGAGATAGATTCAAATAGAAATTTTAGAAAATGTAAAATGATTTTAATCAGCTGTACTCTTCCAATCTCATAAAAAATACTCTGTAATTTAGAGATCGCTATTCTAAAGAAATTTTATTTTATTTATTTTTAATTTTTTTTGAGTTGGAGTCTTACTCTGTTGCCCAGACTGGAGTGCAGTGGCCACTCCCAGCCACTGCAACCTCGACCTGCTGGGCTCCAGCAATCCTTCGGCCTCACCCTTCCGAGTAACCGGAATTACAGGCATGTGCTACCACGCCTGGCTGATTTTTCTATTTATTGTAGAGATGAGGTCTCGCCAAGTTGCCCAGGCGGGTCTCGAACACGCAGGCTCAGGCAATCCACTCACCTCAGCCTCGCAAAGCACGGGATTACAGGCTGAGCCACCGAGCCTGGCTATAAAGAAATTTTAAAGATGGAATTGCTTAGAACCTTTATCATTTCATCTCTGACTCTCACTCTTTTGTGACAATGTTAAATAATATGTAGAGCAAACAGAAGGAAAGAATCATGTATAAAAGAAGACTGGAAACACCCAGGAAAGGAAAAAAACTTCAGGAAACATAAGAAAGGCTAGCAGGCCAGATGTGGTGGCTCACGCCTATAATCCCAGCACTTTAGGAGGCAGAGGCGAGAGGAATGCCTGAGCCCAGTGGTTTGAGACCAGCCTGGGCAACTTGGTGAGACCTCATTTCTATAATAAACAAAAAATTAGCCGGGTGTGGTGGTGTACACTTGTAGGTCCAGCTACTTGGAAGGCAGAGGTGGAAGGATTGCCTGAGTCCAGCAGGTAGAAGCTGCGGTGGCTGTGAGCCTGTCACTGCACTCCAGCCTGGGCAACAGAATGAGATGCCAACTCAAAAAAAAAAGGAAGGCTAACAGAGTAGAACTAATTTTTGAATTTTTTTTTTTTTGAGTTGGAGTCTCACCCTGTCGCCCAGACTGGAGTGCAGTGGCCACTCCTGGGCACTGCAGCCTCGACCTGCTGGGCTCCTGTGATCCTTCTGCCTCAGCCTTCCAAGTAGTCGGAATTACAGGCATGCGCTACCATGCCTGGCTGATTTTTTAATTTATTGTAGAGATGAGGTCTCGCCAAATTGCCCAGGCGGGTCTCGAACCCGCAGGCTCAGGCAATCCACTCACCTTAGCCTCCCAAAGTGTGGGATTACAGGCTGAGCCACCGAGTCCAGCTATTTTTGAATATTTTAAGAAAATATGTTAGTATTTTTTTTTGAGTTGGAGCCTCATTCTGTCACCCAGGCTGGAGTGCCGTGCACGTTCACGGCCACTGCAGTCTCTATCTGCTGGGCAAGACCTCATCTCTACACTAAACCAAAAAATTATCCAGGTATACATCTGTTGTTCCAGCTACTTGGAAGACTGAGGCGGAAGGATCACCTGAGCCCTGCAGGCTAAGTTTTTGGTTTATTGTAGAAACAAGGTCTTGCCTTTATGCTCAGGCTGATCTCAAACCCCTGAGCTCAGGCAATCTTTTCACTTCCACCTCCCAGAGCGCTGGGATTATAGGCGTGAGCCACTGCGCCTGGCTAAGGTTAGTATTTTTAACAGACCAACAAATGTTTGCTTCATCTTTAATTTCCTTCAAAGAGAAACTACCTAACAAGTCCTAAATTATAAACAAATGGAGTGAAATATCTGTGACTAACAGAACTGTTTGTTTTTGTACTCTTGAGTATTTCCTGGCAATATCTCCAGTTACTTTCTGCTCAGCTGTTTAGTCTAGTGTTGACATTGCTCCTACATAGAAAGCACTAAAAGAAGCTTTCAAGAGGATGTCTGTTTTAATTTCATTGAATTGACACAGTACTAAATCTTGAAGATGCCTTGAAGATCATATTCGTTCACTCTCAGACTCAGGGGCTTCGACTGTTTCTCACTTAGGAAAACACAGAGGAGATGTCTATACCTTCAGTCCTTTAAGGAACTGTTTGGTGATGGCCACAGCATCTTTGGGGCTGAAGAGGTCACTTCCTCTGACTCGTTTACCACCATATTCAACAACTGCAGACACAAGCTATTAAAAAAAGAGAAGCAACTTTTTATTGCTAGGGGATCAGGAAGCTCATCTCATAAGAAAATAACTCTTCTAAGGAAATGACATAAGAAGACAGAATTATGCATTTCTATAAATAAAAACAATATGATTGATCATTTGCCACAGCTAAGAGTATAACAACAGAGTCGGCTCCTGTTTGCAGGGCTTTACATGGAAATGTAGTTACCTTCCGATACTTCTCAGAAACGCCTTTATTCCTGAGGTCCACCATGAGTCCTGGCAAGCTGTTGCTGCTGTGGCGTTCGTAATGTAAAGCATAAAGCATCACTAGGCGGGCAGCATCAAACTCTGTCACTTTGGCATTCTGTAGAAGCCTCTTTACATTCTAAGGAAAGAACAGAAGTGGCATTTATCCCCTTTCGTTTGAGTGATCTGTTGTTTAATGCCTCACATCTAAAAACTATTGAATGGTAGCAATAATACATCTACAGTGAGCCCATGACTGAGATTACTACTTTGACAATGTACAGGTCATACATTTAGCAATTCAATTACAGAAAATTAAATACCTTTTGCCCAAAAGAATAATTAAATACATATTTTCCCACTGTAACTCCTCTAGGACAAAACTGAATTTAATAATGGATAGTTTCTATTTATTTTTTTAAGTCACAGTCTTACTCTGTTACCCAGGCTGGAGTACATTGGAGAGCGGTGGCATGATCACAGCTCATCACAGCTTTAAACGCCTGGGCTCAACTGATCCTCACACTTCAGTCTCCTGAGTAGTTGAGACTACAGTTGTGTGCTACCACTCCTGGCTTTTTTTTTTTTTTTAAAGTCAGGGTTTTACTCAGGTTGGAATGCAGTGGCATGATTATGGCTCACTGAAGCCTCAAACTCCTGGGCTCAGGTGATCCTTCTGTCTCAGCCTTCCAAGTAGCTGGAACTACAGGCACATGCCACTAAGACAGGCTTGTTTTTATTTTCATTTTTTCATTTTAAAAAATTTGTTGTAGAGTTGAGGTCTTGCTATGTTGCTTAGCCAGTCTCAGACTTCTGGGTTCAAGCAATCCTCTGGCCTTGGCCTCCCAAAGTGCTGGGATTATAGGCATGAGCCACTGTGCATGGTTCCTATTTTCTTTTCTAATAGCCTAAGTTGTAATTTCCTTGCTGTATTTTCTCATAATCCTTGTTTATTTTTAGTGCATGCTTTTATAGAATGTGAGGTTTTTTGGGAAAAAAAAATGTGGTGTTGTAACAGAAACATATTTATGCAAAAAACAAAACAAAACAAAAAACAAAAGCTGAAAATCAGTACAATGGGAAGGGAAGCCAAAGAGAAGAGAATGTATATCTGGTTTTTGAGAAATCAGGAAAGATTTCATGAAGGAGGTAATATTTACAAAAGGCCCTAGAGAATAAGAGTCAGAATTAGTATGAGAAACTGAAAGCAGTGACACTATTAATAGGAATATGGAAATCAGAGGACGAAATGGCTCAGTATGAAAGACTGGCAAGAGCCTTGGAGGGCACTGGATTCTTAGAATATAACAACTAATACCTGTACGGTATTTTACAACTTACAAGATCCTTTCATATACATTTTAGTACCTCACAACCAACCATGTCCAATGTTTAAGAACTCTTCTAGCTGGGCTTGGTGGCTCGGCCTGTAATCCTGCACCTTTGGGAGGCTGAGGTGAGTGGATTGCCTGAGCCCATGGGTTCGAGACCTGCCTGGGCAGGCGAGACCTCATCCCTACAATAAATCAAAAAAATTAGCCGGGTGTGGTAGTGTGCGCCTGTAGTTCCTGCTACTTGGAAGGCTGAGGTGGAAGGATCGCTGGAGCCCAGCAGGCGAGGCTGCGGTGGCCGGGAGTGGTCACTGCACTCCAGTCTGGGTGACAGAGTGAGACTCTAACTCAAAAAAAAAAAAAAAAAGAACTCTTCTGCTCACACTGACTATGGAATATGAGGAACCTCCCAGGTAGCTTTCAAGCAGAGAGCTCTCAGAGAGGAATTCCTATTTTTGTTCCTCTGGGTTAATATTTCATTACCTAGCTGGGTTCAGTGGCTCACACCTGTAACCCCAGCACTTTGGGAGACTGAGGTGAGAGGACTGCCTGAGCCCCCAGGTTCGAAACCAGCCTGAGCAACATGGCGAGACTTTGTTGCTACAATAAGTAAAAAAAAAAAAAAAAAAAAATCAGCCATGAGTTGTGGTGCACACCTATAGTTCCAGCTACTTGAAAGGCTGAGGCGGAAGGATCGCCTGAGTCCAGCAGGTCGAAGTTGCAGTGACCGTGAGCATGCCACTGTACTCCAGCCAGGGTGACAGAGCAAAACTCTGACTCAAAAAAAAAAATTCATTACCATTATCCTTAGGGTTCAAAAAGGGAGAAAGTTCTCCTCCAGGATTTAGTCCTAAAATTCATAAGCTACTTTTTTTTCCTTTTGTGGTATCCTTTCCAAGGAATACAGCCTATTTAGAATATCTGTTCAAATGTTCCACTATTTTCTACTATAATATGAAGAAATTTCAGGGTACAAATTATTTATCAAGTACATATACGCAATTTCATATGTATCTCAATCAACTTGGCATGAACTTAAAACATTAAGAAATCCTATCTGGGATCTCTGTTATCACTTTCAGCATTTCATTTCCTGCCCTTGCAGTCACTCTCTTATCACCTTAAATCTACCCTATGTCTGGATAACCTGTCACTGTACTTTTAAGCAAATCTGAGGTACCTAAGTAACCATAAATCCACTGGTATGAAGACAGTCAAAGACTATTTGCAGTAATCAGTTTGTGCCCTTCCTAACTGCTTCCCTTCTAGCTACCTGCACTTGGATCTTGACTCTGGGCTGTTTCCCACAAAAGATAACAAGTGTTGGTGATGATGTGGAGAAATGGGAACTCTTACATACTACTGGTGGGAATGTAAATTAGTACAACAATTACGAAGGTTAAATTAGGAACATTATGAAGGTTCCTAAAAAAATTAATAATAGAACTACCATATGATTCAGCAGTCCCACTACTGGATATACATCCAAAGGAAATGAAATCAGTATATCAGAGATATCTGCACTCATATATTTACTGCAGTATTATTCACAATAGCCAAGATATGAAACCTAATTGTCCACCAATAGATGAATGGATAAAGAAAAGGTGGTTTATCTACACAATAAAATATTTACTATTCAGCCATTAAAAAGAACAAAATCCTGTTATTAGCAGCAAAATGGAGGACATTGCATTAAATGAAATAAGCCAGACACAGAAAACCGATACTGCATGATCTCACTCATATGTGGAATGGAAAGAGTTCTCATAGAAGTAGAAAGTAGAATGATGATGACCAGAGGATGGGGAGGGTGAGAGGTGGGCACGGTGAGTGATTGTTCAGTGGATACAAAGCTACAGTTAGATAGAAGGAATGTGTCCTGGGGTTCTATCATATAGTAGGATGATTGGAGTGGACAACAGTGTATTGTATCTTTCAAAATAGCTAGAAGAGAGCTTGTGAATGTTCTCATCACAAAGACATGATAAATGTTTCAGGTTATAGATATGCCAATTACCCTGATTTGATCATATACAATTTATACATGTATCAAAACATCATACTGTATCCCACAAATACGTAAAATTATTATGTGCCAGAATTAAAAAAAAAAGAATATACTTCTATTCCTTGAGATTTAGTACTGCATTTAGATTCCCTGGCTTGACTCAGTTTTCCCTTAAGAACCTGGCTCAGATTTGACCAGGTTTATTTTGAACAGACTATTTTAGCTAATTTGACCCCTTTAAGTATACTATTTTGCCTACTTTTGCTCTCTACTTCAACTCATGGTCCATGTTCCAGCTAGACAATTCATGAAAAGAAACTTGTAGACACAAGCTGAGTTCTTTCTTTTCTTTCATTTGTATCAGTCCTTGGAGAAGCAGGACCTTTTGTCTGCCTTGATTCCATGTTATCCTTTGACTTAATTTTGAACTATTTCCCTCATGGCTACTTGACTCATTAACTTGACAGACAGTGGCATATGTTATATTGAGATTTCAGGGCACTAACCAGATTAGGAGGAGAAAAGAGAATCAGAAAGGCTTCCAATTACATAGCAGGTATGGCTACATGGTAGCATTTATTTATTAGAAATATAACTGAATTATATAATTAACTTTTTGGTTTCTCTTATTAAATTTTCCATAAGCCTGTGACTATTAAGAGAGTAAAGTACACTGTCACATAATAAAAATGATTTAGTAAAGAGCAAAACAGAAAACTACTGTCTACTTAAGAAGATAGGACTCAAAAATCTTGTACTGAACTTTAACATTTGTGTAGGCCTAACGAAAAAGAGGCTGGGTATGGTGGCTCACTCCTGTAATCCCAGCATTTTGGGAGGAGGAGGCAAGAGGATTGCCTGAGACCACAGGTTTGAGACCAGCCTGGGCAACTTAGCAAGACTTTGTTTCTACAATAAGTTAAAAAAAAAATAGCTGGGTGTGGTGGCACACGCCTGTAGCTCCAGCTACCTGGAAGGCTAAAGTAGAAGGATCGCCTGAGTCCAGCAGTTCAAGACTGCGGTGGCTGTGAGCATGCCACTGTACTGCAGCCTGGGTGACACAGTGAGACTCTGACCCCTCGCCCTCCAAAAAAGAAAGATTAGGAAAAGAAAAGCAAAAATACTGTCTCTGGAAGTCATGTTTCCAAAAGGAACTAAAATTCATTCACAAGATATCAATGAGAAAACCATACTTTTTTTTCAGATATTTAGAGTCTTTCATTGTTTCTGGCTGACTACTTTTCTACTTTCCTGTTTTCTTTTTCTTTTTTTTTTTTATTTGAGTTGGAGTCTCACTCTGTCGCCCACACTGGAGTGCAGTGGCCGCTCCCGGCCACTGCAGCCTCAACCTGCTGGGCTCCAGCGATCCTTCCGCCTCAGCCTTCCGAGTAGCCGGAATTACAGGTGCGCGCTACCACGCCCGGCTAATTTTTTGATTTATTGTAGAGATGAGGTCTTGCCTGCCCAGGCGGGTCTCGAACCCATGGGCTCAGGCAATTCGCTCACCTCAGCCTCCCAAAGGCGCGGGATTAAGGGCTGAGCCACTGAGCCCGGCTGCTTACTTTCCTGTTTTCTTCTACCAAAACTATTAAGCAGCACAAAAAAATTTTTTATTAAGCCACATATATATTCTAAACTACTGTACAAATTATAGATGAATATGGTAATTAAAGATAGTATCAATTTTTTACTTTTTTAACCTAAAGAACAGGATGCACCCCTTGCTTGTAAGTACTACATTTTCCCCCCATTTTACAGACAAAAAGACTGAAGCTTTGAGTGCTTAATTAAGAATCATTTTCAAACCCAAGTCATCAAAGGCTTGGTTGGCCAAGCAAAGGTCATCAAAGGCCCAAGCTCTTAACCACTACTCTGTACTGCTTCAAATACAACTCTTTCTCTTCATTTTTCTTTTTTTTTTTTTGAGTTGGAGACTCACTCCGTCGCCCAGACTGGAGTGCAGTGGCCACTTCCGGCCACCGCAGCCTTGACCTGCTGGGCTCCGGCGATCCTTCCTCCTCAGCCTTCCAAGTAGCCGGAATTACAGGGGCACACTACCATGCCCGGCTAATTTTTTTATTTTATTGTACAGATGAGGTCTCGCCTGCCCAGGCGGGTCTCGAACCCTCAGGCTCAGGCAATCCACTCACCTCAGCCTCCCAAAGGTGCGGGATTACAGGCTGGGCCCGGCTTCTCCTCATTTTTCTAATAAATATTTATTGAGTCTTTATTATGTGTCATTATCAGGATGACTTGAAAACTCTTACCCAAGATGAAGAAAGAAGGATATAAAATAAACTGGTTCCTCTCTCCAAATGAAAAGTTATGATATGCATAAGGGGTGGAATTGCTCACTTTTTGAAAATGCTTCTCTTCATGATACAAACAAATCTTCATTACTAAGCAAATGAATCTCTTCTGAGGATATGGATATGTTTCAGTGGTAATACACTGCACTTTGGTTCTAGTGAAATTCTTTCTACACCAACTTTTTGTTAGCTGTAGAATAACTGGTAAAAGTGGCAGCAATTTATAAAGTTAATTTTTAGCAATAATTAAGCACTTTTTCTTCCCATGATGCACTTACTATTCAGTAAAGTAAACCCCATCTCTACTCAAAAACCTCATTTCATTGCTTCATGACATATTATTATCTAAGGTCAAGCCAAGGAATGCTATAACCCCTCTAGGGGTCAGGCCTCTGGTGGTCACTCACTATCAAACAAAAGTTTCCTTTATAGACTATTTAAATTATGTTGCCAAAGAAATCCTTTATGATGGGGGAGTCCAAATCACTGTAAAACCCTAATACGCCAGACAAGAAGACCTTCAAAAGGTAAGTTTCAAAAATATAAAGTGGATCACAAATAGAGTTCATATGTTTAAAGTATCTATTTTTCTCTTAACGTGAACAAAAAATAAAGTTTCAGGCAAAAAATTACAAATTTCTCTAACTACTTTTCATATGGTAGAGAGATACAAATAAAATTGGTTAGTGATTAAGTTTGGTTCTATTGCTTTCAAGGGAAAAAGAAAATAAGGAAACTTAAATTTAGCTACAAGGCAAAATTTTGTTTTTATTTAATAAGAGGCAGAAAACTCATTTCATTGTGATAAATATAGGAACACTTCTATTAGGCCCATAAAACAACTATAAACTATTATTAGTATTATTTAAAGTACGTTGGCCAAGTTAAATAGATTATGAAACATCTTTACAAAGGATACTATTTAGTGATTAAAAATAATGAGTTTTTAGGTTCTGATCTGAACAGTCTCTGAGATACATGGCTAAGCAAACAAATAAAATGCAGAACTCTGTATACAGAATAGTACCATTAGAATTAAAAAAGAAGGACACACACAAAAACTTGCACACACTTGGAATAACTATAATGAAGTCTATGAAACTATCAACAGACTCCATCTTTACATCTCTTTCACCAAATACTTATACTACCGATTTAAGAATTATAACTTAATACAATTAAAAATAATAAAGTCAGCCTACAGAACTGAGAGTTCTTTGTGAAGATTTAAGAACATAGAGACAAAATTAAAACAGTGGCGACAGAAGCACTTTACATATATATAAAGCAAATAATACATTTGTGATTTTCAAGATAGTGGTATTTTCAGAGGAAATTTTGATAACTGTTTTTTTAAAAAATCAAAAACCAACAACTATAAATCCCAGTCAAGACCTTGGTATAACCAGAGCACTCACCTGTGGATTTCTTTCTTTTGACTGCATGATGTATTTAAAAAACTATGCTTAGAGGAAGGGAATCAACATTAACAAAGCGCCTGTTATTGTGAAGCATTTTAATCTCTCACTGAATCTTCATAACAATCTGAAAGTTTAAAATCATTATCCCCTAGTGCTTGGGCAAAGTAATTTTCTGAAAGAAACTTTGGTAAATAGAGACAGCTATAAGCCAGGACTATCTGGCTCCAAAGTGTGTATTGTTTCCAGTACACAGGCAGGCTTTATTTTTATAAAATAAAGTTGAAATGCAGCAAGGAGAGACATAACGAAGTTTTAGGATATAGGATTTTTTTTTTTTTTTTTTTTTTTGAGTTGGAGTCTCACTGTCACCCAGGCTGGAGTGCAGTGGCCGCTCCCGGCCACCGCAGCCTCGCCTGCTGGGCTCCGGCGATCCTTCCGCCTCAGCCTTCCCAGTAGACGGAATTACAGGCATGCGCTACCACGCCCAGCTGATTTTTTGATGTATTGTAGAGATGAGGTCTCGCTGCCCAGGCGGGTCTCGAACCCACAGGCTCAGGCAATCCACTCACGTCAGCCTCCCAAAGGTGCGGGATTACAGGCTGAGCCACCGAGCCCGGCAAAAATATGCTTCTTATAAGTGGCTTAGAAATGGCTATTTCCCAAAGGATGCGTATTCCTAAATTGTTTGTCGATGGTATCTTATCTTGTCATTTCTCAGGAACCATGGAATTACCTCTGATTTGCTCTATCTTTATATCCACTCTGTCATTTAATTGTTTTCTCAGATTTGCCTCTTACTGTACATTTTTACTACTATCACTGTAAGTCTATAAGCCTCTCTGACTTCAGGGTGTTTTTCTTGTTTTTGTTTTTACCTCTGAAGGATCCTTACTTGATTAAATGTCCTAAAATACTGCTTTCGTCACTTCAACTTTCTACATAAGATCCTATATGGGATCTTTGCCTATCTCAGCAAATATAAATTCCTCTTACAAGCTTCCATCATAAGGCTTGTAAATTGGTCCCTGTTTACCATTCAATTTCATCTCTATTTCTCTTCCACACCCACTATCAGTTGGTCAAAAAAACAATTTTTTTTTTTTTTTAGTCAGAGTCTCATTCTGTCTTCCAGGCTGGAGTGCAGTGGCACACACATGGCTCACCACAGCCTCGAACTCCTGGGCACAGATGATCCTTCAGCCTCAGCCCCCCAGGTAGCTGGGACTACAGGTGTATGCCACCATGCATGGCTAAATTTTGAATTTTTTGTAGAAATGAGGTCTTGCTATGTTGCCAGGCTGATCTTTGAACTGCTGGGCTCAAGCAATCCTCCTGCCTCAGCCTCTCAAAGTACTGAGATTACAAGCATGAGCCACTGTGCCCAGCCCAAGAGTTCAAACTTTATTATTTCATGCATAGTTTTGCATCTTTGCTGTTGCTGTTATCCCTGACTAAAATCCTCCCCCAAATTCTATTCATTCCTAATAATCTCAAATCCCATTATAGTCAGTACTTAATTTTGACTTAATTACCTAATTTTTTCTCATGCTTTAGCTTTGTCTCTTCAAACTAGACTACAAATTTCTTGAGGCTAGGGTTTATTCTTTTTTAGAAGGTGCCTCTTTTCTAAAATCCTCTGGTAGCTCCCATAATTTTAAAATTAAAGGATAGTCTCTTTTAAATGGCCGTAACCTGACCTCAGTCAGTCTTTCTAGTTTATCTAAGACCACTCTTCATCTTGTGCCCTGCACTCGCTACACTGAACTATTCTCTATCCCATGTATATATTTTATAGAGAGTATATATATATATATATATATTTTTTTTTTTTAAGTGAGAAAGCAGAATTTATAAAGAGGATAAAAAAGCTCCCACAGTGGGAGGGGACCCAAAGGGGTTGCCCCTATTTTAAAATATGTATTTAATACATATTCTTTTTCACAACTCCATTCTGCATTCTCTCTGCTGAGAATGTCTCTCCCTTTTGACTGCTTGGTGCACTCCTACTTATTTATCTGTCCAGACCCAGTTTAATGCCATTTTCTCTAAGAAGCCTCATCCTTGGAGCAAACAGTTGTCCTTTCGCTATAGCTCCATATTCCTTTGTAATATCACTGTTATAGCACGTATTACATGGTATTATAATTCCTGGTTTAAATATTTTTCTCCCCTACTATAATGTGAGCTTTTTAAGGGATAAGATGTTATCTTGCTCATCTTTGTACTTCTAGATCCTCATAGCAGTAGTATGTACATTCAATGGGAGACCCCTAAAAAACCAGAATTATCTTTTTGGAAGGTGGGCCCCTTGTAATACAGGCTTACCCTGCTAGGTGAGTGTTCTAGGAACCCACTGGTTTTTGTCTAGAAGTTTTGAGAAGGTCGCATCACGATTTGCAGAAGAAACATCCTGAGTTGTGGCAAACAGGAGACTGGTTCTTCCAACATGACATCACACCTGCCTACCCCACTGAGTGTTCAGCAGTTTTTGACCAAAAATGGTATGACCTCCATGCCCCACCCTTCTTATTCACCCAGTCTTGCCTCAAGTGACTTTTGTTTGTTTTCCTGGATAAAAAAAGTCCTCCAAGGGAAATGTTTTGCCCATGTGGAAGAGGTGAAACAAAAAATGGCAGAAGCACTAAAAGGCATTACAATTGATGAGTTCAGAAACTGTTTTGAGTAGTGGAAAAACCATCTCGATAGGTGTATTACATCAAATAGAAAGTACTTTGAAGGTGACTGCAGTTTAAACATGTAAGAGTAAATACATAATTTTTTAATAAATAAATTCCGGGTATTTTTGGTTCTCCTCATATAGCAGGCATTCACATGTTTGTGGGCTGAAAAGCAATCTTCAATAATAAAAAAAATTTAGATAATGCATTTTAATATATATTATATGTTTTAAAGTCTTCCTAACAACCCTATGAGACAAGTATTATTATACCTATTTTATAAATGATGAAACTGGCTCAGAGATTAAGTCAATAGCTCCAGGTGCCAATGCTAGTAAGTGATAAACTAAATGCTAAAAACCCAATCTTCTAATTCTAACTTAGTGCTCTTTCTAGTAGACTAGGCTGCCCTCATAAATACTCAATTAATGGAACTCTTAGAGGCTGCACATTATACTACGCTCATGGCTCTTACTATGTATCTACCTTAAATAATACTAGTTTATGTTCTTGTCTCAACTCCTTGTTAGAATAAATTCCACACTGATAAGGAAGGATTACTTGCCTTTGTATCTCTTGCTCTGCCTGGCACAGTGCCTTACACATAGTAGGTGCTCATCAAATTGGACTGACCTGGAGAGCACTAGAATGGTCATTTTGACAGGCCAGTTCTTGCTCAACCTCTGAAACCTCCAGCAGATTCCGCTCACTGACCAATCGAGACAGTTCTCCAACCACTGTCACATGCTTTGATACAGTCCCAGACATCTTCTTAAACTGTGGATAATTCTCAACAAAAGCCTGCCATGGGAAAAACATCAATGGGAAATTACTTTTTGACTGAAGATAGGCATGTGTAAAGAAGGAGAAAAAAAAGTAGGGGTTTATTTCAGCTCATACTAAGGCACCTACAACTCTCAGTCACATGTTTATTTTGTTATGCTTAAGAAGAGAAAAGCTGGTATAGGTTGGTAAACTGAGTCTTTAAATAGTCCAAATATGGAGCAGTGTGAAGAAGAAGAGGCAAGGACGACTCCTGGACCGACCAAAGCCTGCGCGCTGCTCCATCCCAGTGTCCAGTGTCTTAGTTCTGTGCTGTTGCCACCATGCCCAAGAGAAAGGCTGAAGGGGATGCTAAAGGAGAAAGAGCCAAAGTGAAGGACGAACCCCAGAGAAGATCCTCAAGGTTGTCTGCTAAACCTGCTCCTCCAAAGCCAGAGCCCAAGTCTAAGAAGGCCCCAGCTAGGAAGGGGAGAGGTACCTAAAGGGAAAGGGAAAAGCTGATACTGGCAAGGAGGGGAACAGCCCTGCAGGAAATGGAGATGGCAAAACAGACCAGGCCCAGAAAGCTGGAGGTGCTGGAGATAGAAAGGGAAGTGTGTGTATTTTTGATAATGGTGTACGTCTGGTGACTATACAGTTTGAAATACTATTTTTAAATGAGTTTTGTAAAAATACTGAATTTTGTTTTACTTTTTTTAAAGCTATATTGTTAGTACACAGAATACTTCATTGTTGCTTTTTGGGAAAGAGGCCTATGTCATTAATAGAATGTCTTCAAAGCTGGATTGATATGGGGAAAACACCTTTCCCTTCTAGTTTTCAGAGACTTCCTCTTGGCTTCCAGGAAGAGGGATTACCTGACGTTAACACACACAGCCACCTTGGTACAAATGCCTTGTGGTGTAGAAAAACAAAAACATTTTTTTTATGTCCTCTTCTCCCTCTCTGTATTCAGCATAGACTTAACTCCCTTAAACCCAGACATCTGTTTGGACCTGACCCCAATAATTGGTTACCAGTATGTCAGTGGTGCTACTGAGATGACACCCCGCAAAAGAGCAGCAGTTCTGTTTATAGATGGTGGATCTTCAGATAAATTCTGCCATTTTAATTTCATTTCCTGAAAGTCAGGGTTGGCATGTGAAAAGTTGTCAAACAACATGCTAGATGCGAAATGTCAACCCTCACTCTAAAGTCTCCCTGTTCAGAGCATAAAATGAAGACTTAATTGGGTTTTATAGAAGCTTTTTTCTGATTTTGGAAGCCAATTAAAGAAGGGAGTTTGAAAACTGTTGCATACTGTTAATGATTGTCTGCCCATGTTCTGCCCAAAATACCATGATTGTTTATGAAAAGTATCTTTAACAAAGCTGGATACAGTTTGAAAAATAAAACAAATAGTCCAAATATAACTGAAGAATGGATAGAAGCACATGGCTTATTATGAAGTTTTCACTATATGGTTTCCTAAAAAGACATTATAGAAAATAAGTCTCACACCAAATAAAATAAATCAAGGTAGAAATTAGATCCAGAAGATTCCAGGAATGTTGCTTACATGAACAGTTCCAAAGTCTCACATGTTAGTCATTCATGTACATGTTCAATTTACCTTCATATCTGCTATTGATTCTAGTTTTTGCTGTTCTTTTGGTTTCTTCTTCTGAAAGTCTTCCATGAGATTCTTTATATTACTACCAATCTCAGCAAAGTTCAGGTACATATTCTGTGAAAAAGGAAGTTGGAAGCAGAGTTCATCAACTAGGCTGACTTTCCGACAATTTTTAAAAAGTGAAAAAGAATCCTGAACACAGAATTGAAGGGCAGGAAAATTCCATTTTAATTACCAAATCTGGACGTTAGCCAGGACACTGGTGATGAATACCATCACTATTCTCACAAAGAGCTACTGGAAGGGAGGGAAGTAAATAACTAAGCGATCACTATGAAAAAAAACATTGTTAGAGTGTCAGAATCCACGTGTTCTCCCTTCCCCTGAGACACAGCCTCTATCATCCCTTCATATGGAATCCCATACCTGCCCTCTCCATTCTAACAAGACACTATTGATCTTCTCACATGAAACAACTAAAAACAATTTTAAAAAAGTTCAAAACCACCTACGTTAGCATAGAATTCATCATTTTCAGCAGATAGGACCACCTCTCTTAGGTCTTTACTGATTCCCGGCACTCTGGAAAGGTCAATCCGATTGTTGTTTATGCCTAGTAGTTCATGGACCATGGCCTGATATGTCCACTAAATAAAGAATTATGAAAAAGAATTGGTAACTGATAAAACATAGAAATAGCAAACATGCAGGAAAATAAAACTTGATAACATTCTTAGCAACTAGTCTTCTTTACGTGAAGATTATTTAGCTCAGATTGTATTAATACTTTGTGCAATAATAAGCATTAAAATGATCATTTTAATTAGTTAAACACCAAAAAGTCAAAATACTTTTAGATTTCACACTTTTGGATGAAGGGCAGCAAGATTAGTATTCTTGATAGAAAGAAAACAAATTAGATCTATCATTAGCTCCAGCTTTTGACTGTGAATTAAGGGTATATTTTTGGCTTCACAGTTAGAACTATATTGGTACTGCAGTTACAAGCTGTACCATTTCCTGTACGCTTCTGTGGTTTTCTGCAGCATGAGAAGTGTGTTCTTGCAGATCTGAGTGGTACTATATTTATCCTGAGAACACTAATATCATCAGAAAAAACTTTATGAGTTGATCAAAACACTGGCAATATTTGGAAAATTGCCTTGGATTCCATTTTATTTTATATTTTTATCTTATATGAATTGTGAAGTATGATTGGTTTCCAGTTTTACAAAATGTAAATTTATTTGGTAAAACTGAAAAGGAGAAATCCCAAAATTTTGCCTTCTCACCATTTATGGAGAATGGATTACTTCCAGTCATAGGTTTACTATACAAAACTAAGTATTTTCTGGCAAATTCCCTTCTAAATCTAGATCCTAAATGCTAGAGATATTTGCATACTTATATTTTCTCTTAAGAAAACAAATTTTATTAAGAAAAGGTTATAAAAGAAGGTGCTTATTTCCTAAAAGATTTGCTAAAAGAGGCCATTGCCTTGCTAGACTCTGGTGTGGTCATGTGCTCTTTCAGCTATGGCTGTTGCCATGCTTCCTGGCTTTGGCCCCCTCCCCCACCTTGGGGAGGTAAATCTTCTCTTTCTCTCTCTGGCTCTAATTTACTTTTAAATAAACTAAGTTGTGGGGTTCGGTGGCTCAGCCTGTAATCCCTCGCTTGAGGAGGCCGAGGTGAGTGGATTGCCTGAGCCTGCGAGTTCAAGACCCGCCCGGGCAACTTGGCGAGACCTCATCTCTACAATAAATCAAAAAATTAAGCCGGGCTCGGTGGCTTAGTCTGTAATCCCACGCCTTTGGGAAGCTGAGGTGAGTGGATTGCCTGAGCCCGCAGGTTCGAGACCCGCCTGGGCAGCGAAACCTCATCTCTACAATAAATAAAAAATCAGCCGGGCTTGGTAGCACATGCCTGTAATTCTGGTTACTCGGAAGGCTGAGGCGGAAGGATCACCTGAGCCCAGCAGGCGAGGCTGTGGTGGCCGGGAGCGGCCACTGCACTCCAGTCTGGGCGACGGAGTGAGACTCCGACTCAAAAAAAAAAAAAAAAAAATTAACTATGTTTTCTAATCTATAAAAAAAAGAAAAAGATTTGCCAAAAGAAATCACTGACAAAGTTCCATTAGGGCATTTAAAATAAGTACAACAAAATCTTTCCTGTTTCTACAGACAGCTTCCTGTGCATGCTGCTCCCATAGCACTTACTATAAAATTAAAATTATCTGTTTATTTTTCTCATCATTGGACCATAAGCTCTTAAAGAGCAGAGACTGTATTTTTTAATCTTTCATTTCTGGTACTTAGTTCAGCATGTGGTATATAAACAGGTCCTCAGTGAAATTTGTTGGATGTTGCTTTTCTTTGAAAGACCGAATTATAGGCAATTGGTTTTCTTTCTACTTTATGATATTATCAAAAGTTTGTTTAATGAATCATATTACTTTGAATTTTAGGAATATGGGGCTATCTTATACTATAGAGACGTTTCAATCCACTGCTACAGATTTCTTTTTTTTTTTTTGAGTTGGAGTCTCACTCTGTTGCCCAGGCTGGAGTGCAGTGGCATGATTTTTCCACCTTAGCCTTCCAAGTAGGTGGCACTATAGGCATGTGCCACCACGCCCAGCTAATATTTGATTTTTTGTAGACACAAAGTCTTGCCATTGTATCCAGGCTGGTCTCCAACTCCTGGGCTCAGGCAATCCTCTCACCTCCATCTCCCAAAGTGTTGGGATTATGGGTGTGAGCCACTGTGCCCAGCTCAAAGACTTCTCTTAGTATTAATGTTAATATAAGCTGAGAAGAAACCAAAACACAGACTGCCTTTTTCTAAAAATACAAAATCACTATTAATAGATCTACTATGTGCAAGGCACTGTGCTTATAGTTGCAAGAGAACAAACAATTGTGAGACACAGTCTGCCTTGAAGAAACGGATAATCTAGGAGAAACTGAAAACAACTAAAGGTTCAACACTGCAAGCTGTATCATGAGACATAAGAGAGACACAAAGAGCTATAGTGACTTTCAGGGGACAAGAACATGTCTTGATTGAAAGAATACAATATCATAATACTATAAGAAAGGGACTGGCAGTAGTAGAAAACTGCTGGGGCTGAGGGGGGGAGGGGGGTGGGATTGGCAGTTGAAGGAAATTGCCAGCGGAGGGAGGGGCACACCTCATCAACAAGGGTACCTGCATAATGAACATTTGTATACCTAACCCTGAATTGTAGGAAAGGAAAAAGAAAGAAAGAAAGACTATGGGCTTCATGGAGATATATGGCTTTCGAGTGGTTTCAAAGGAGAAATGTTTTGATAGGTGAAGATGGGAAGAGAAGGCATTCCAAACATTTCAGAGTTTAGACAGTAGTCATGGTGAAAGCATGCTGGCAGGAAACCATGTGGCATATCTATGTAGCAGCGAGTTATACATTTTATGTAAGGTTCAGCCCACACTGTGAAGGCTCCTGGATGCCATGTTCAGGGGTCTGTTTTTTAACCTAGTAGGTAAATGGAACTAATGAAGATTTTTAAGTCAGGAGTAATAAGATTGGAGTTGTGCTTTAGGAAAAGTAATTTAATAACGTGTTTGTAAAACATATTAGAGTGAGAAAAATTAACAGATGACTATTTTAATATTTCTGTAAGAGATTGGGGTCTATACCAAGGCAATGGCAGTAAGAATGGAATAGAGGAGACAGAAGGAAACACTGGAAGAGAGAATCTACAGAATTAAGAAGTTGTCTTGATTAGAGGTAGAGGTGGTGGCAGAACAGGACAGGAAGGATGAGGCAGAATAAAGAGTTAACAATGACTGGATGGAAGAACAGTTGTACCAAAACACCAGGAAATACAAGGCAAGAGCAAGAATAGCTGAAAATAAGGAAGCAAACAAATGGACCATACTGTTTATTTCCATATCTGCATTTTGATGAATATCATTTAAAATCATCCTTCTATTATGCTAACGAAGGGCTCTGTACCTGGTTTAGCAATGGAGTGATGGCATCATCACAGCGATCTAAAATAAGCAGCAATGGAGGAACTTCTGTCCGCCGGAATTCAAAGAGTTCATACTCTTTAGTTATCACTTGCTGTGGGGTGAGAAAGAAAGATGGTTTGGTCAACCAATTAGTTGTATATAGAGAGGATGTAAGTAGAAAATTGAAAAATAGCAGACACATTTAACAATAGTTTTTTGTATCTGTTTAAAAGTGTCACATAGTAGCATACTTTTTAAGAGGTCAGGATATGAAACGCTATTTTACAAGTCATATAGTTGGATCAAAAAAGTTAAATAGCTTGTGAATGTTTCTTGAATTAAACCTAAGAATCTTTGCTCTGTTTTGTTGCTCTTTGTTTTAAATTACATATTCGATGGCTCAGCCTGTAATCCCAGCACTTTGGGAGCCTGAGGCAAATGGAATGCCTGAGCCCACGGGTCTGAGACCAGCCTGGGTAACTTGGCGAGACCTCATCTCTACAATAAATAAAAAATTAGCTGGGTGTGGTAGCGCACGCTTGTAGTTCCGGCTACTTGGAAGGCTGAGAAGGAAGGATTGCCGGATTCCAGAAGGTTGACGCTGGGGTGGCCATGGGTGTGTCACTGCACTCCAGCTGGGGCAACAGAGTGAGACTCCAACTCAAAAAAATAAAAATAAAATAAAAATTACACTACCTCTTTGCCAGTAAACCTAACATTAATCATCTTTTTGGTTGTAGATAAAATATTCCTTTAGTTTCTGAAATAAGATAAGGAAACGAATGACCTTAATGTTTTAAAACTAGTGACAGGGAATGCCATACCTTAACGCATTCTGCAAGTCTCTTTGCTGCCTCTGATGAAAGCTGATAACGAATCATAGGACACTTCTTCAGAGATAAAAGGAGAGCTGTGAGTCCTTGAGTTGTTCTAGATAGCTGGGCTGGATCCCAATTTCGACCCTTTTTGTTAAGAAATATATGCTCAGAGAAAATATTTGAGTTTTTACTTACAAGTCTAATTACTTGCTGAATTAACTTCCAATTGATAAATTAACCTTTTTAAAATTCTTTTCTTCCATACCTGGCAGCAACCCAAAATATTGAGGGAAAACAAATGTGGATTCACAGCAATGTAATCACCATAAAATTCCTGCAAATAAAGCATCAAAAACAGTCATTCCATGAGCTCCAATTGCATCAGGCAGTAATATTTTATATGCCATACAATAATACTATATGATATAGCCAAACTTGGGGAAATACAGATGCAAAGAGATACAAAGATAGCTCAATTAATAACGGAGTAACAGCAGTCAATGTGGGAGAATTAACATAATTATAAAACAGTAACAATAATAATAATAAATCTAAAAAACAAAAATTGTAAGTGTATACATATTATATTTCTGGAGACCTCTATGCATACTTACCAGTTAGTAAAAATAAAGCACTGCTATATGACATATAATGTTACAGGCAAATGTAAAAGAACTTTGCTGCCCAATGTATGCTCAGAGGAGAGAATATGATTTAAAGAGGTCATTCTTTTTATTCACTTATCACTTAGCATATTGCTCTGAAAAAATTACAAACTAGTTTATTTGCTACCTCTGAAAACAATATTCTTCATTTAGGAGATAAACATACTCAAACATTTGTGATATATATTCAAGAATTCTAAGGTGTTTAAGAAGGAAAAGGTAACATAATATGTTCTAATGTGAGGTATTCTGCAGCATGAAGAATAAATGTTCAGGAGTTTCCAAGTTTTAACCTAACGACAAGAGCCTGCTCATGCCACCCAAAGCATGGAAATCACAAACAGGACTTTGAGAAACCTCATTCACAACCTTTGCTTCCTTTTCTTCCCAATAAGACCTAGTCCTATTGATGAGCAATCTAATAGTGTGGCTTATGAACTGTTTCAATCCTGTGAAAACCTTCTTTCCAACTAAAAAGCCCAATCTCCTCATTCCGTCTGATTCCTTTAGTTCTGTTTCTAACCCAAAAGACAACTCTTCAAATTTTCTAAATATAAGAATAGTCTGGGCCGGGTGTGGTGGCTCAAGGCTGTAATTCCAGCAGTTTGGGAGGCCGAGGCAAGAGGATTGCCTGAGTTCAGGGGTTTGAGACCAGCCTGGGCAACTTGGTGAGACCTCATCTCTATAATAAATCAAAAAATAAGCTGGGCGTGGTAGCGCATGCTACTTGGAAGGCTACTTGGAAGGCTGAGGCTGAAGGATTGATCACCTGAGCCAGCAGGTCGAGGCTCAGTGGTGGTGAGGGTGCCACTGAACTCCAGCCTGGGCGACAGAATGAGACTACGACTCCAAAAAAAAAAAAAAAGAATAGTCTGGCACAATGCACATGTGTTCTGCCTGATTAATAGCATCCCTTCTTTTGAGGCAGATCTGATTATTTTTTATCTTTAGACTCAAGTCTTTTAAAAGGGCCAACATAAGAGATGTGTCACAGGACCAATGTTTACCTGAACCTCAGCCACAACTTCCTGTTCATCAGCTTCAGCCAATGACTTCACATCACTCTTGCTGATCACATTACTGAAATCTGAAACAGACACATGAGTTGCCATTGACTCAAAGGAGATTATCTTTGCTGCACTTAGATGTAAATGGGCCTGACAGCCTAATGAGTAAGTGAAGTTTGGCACACATTGTGGTATACATCAAGCACCTTCAAATTGGAGTGAGTAGCACAAATATGTTTAAATACACAAATTCATAATAATACCAAAAAAAAAAAAAAAAGAACCACCATTGGAGGCTTTGGAGAATGAAGATACCAGGGAACAAAGTCATTATACTGAAAATAGCAAATAAGAGAAAGAAGCAAGCTTTTATTCAGTATTTATATATAAATTGTACCACCAGGTGCAAATAGTAGATGAGGTGAAATTTTTCTCTGTAGATATATCCCAGTTCAAAAACAAAGAAGGAATATTAATAACAGAATTGGAAAATCATCATTTTTCCAAAACCTAATGAATTAAAGGATAGATCTAGGCATTAAAAATTGGCAGCTGCTAATATAAAAAGGAAGATAACTAACGAGAGCACATACCACCACCTATAAAGTTGCCAAAATGAAATCAAATCTTAATCTAACTTAGGCTGTATACCAACCTATGAATTTAAAGGAACTAGAGGATAGAGGAATATTTTAATTTTTTTTTTTTTGAGTTGGAGTCTCACTCCGTCACCCAAACTGGAGTGCAGTGGCCGCTCCCGGCTACTGCAGCCTCGACTTGCTGGGCTCCGGCGATCCTTCCGCCTCAGCCTTCCAAGTAGCTGGAACTACAGGCGCGCGCTACCATGCCCGGCTAAGTTTTTGATTTATTGTAGAGATGAGGTCTCACCAAGTTGCCCAAGCGGGTCTCGAACCCGCGGGCTCAGGCAATCCACTCACCTCAGCCTCCCAAGGTGCGGGATTATAGGCTGAGCCACCAAGCCTGGCTAGAGAAATATTTTAAACTTCAAGGAACAGTTAAACTACTCCATGGGGATGTATCCATGGGGATGCAATCAGCAAGGTCCAGGCTGTGGAAAACAGTCTCATCAATATTGGGGGGCGGAATTGGAAGGAGTTATGGGAGATAGCTATAGAAAATGAAAGAACCCTAACGTATCAATAGTAACTAATAGTAATGTGTGGACTTTACTTTATCCTGATTCAAACAAACAAACAAAAAAGACATGAGACATTAGAAATTTGAACACTGAATGAATATTTGAGACTAATAATTATTTTTCATTTTTATCTGAATATAATAATGTAATTGTTTTTAAAAATGAATCCTTGTATTTTAGAGATGTATACTGAAATACGTATGAATGAAATTATATGATGTCTTAGATTTGCTTTAAAATAATACTGATGGGGAACAGGTGACAGTATAACTAAAGGAAGATTGGGAATGGCTCAATAATTGTGGAAGTTGGGTGACAGGTACACTGGTACATTTTTCTACTACTCTACTTTTTCATGTATTTGAAAATTTCCATAATAAAAAAGTGTGTTTAATAAAGGGAAGGGTCGGGCAACCCCTTCGGGTTCCCTCCCACTGTGGGAGCTTTTCTGTCCTCTCAATAAATCCTGCTTTAAAATAATAATGATAATAATAATAAAGGGAAGGACCTTTTATACAGGAAATTTAGTAACATAAAATATTTGAAAATATAATGATAAAAAATGAGATGAACAGATAAGGCCAGTTTAGTCCTGATATAAATTGTGCTGCAGGTGTGTAATGAATAAAATTACTATATACAAATGAATTTTAGTTTATTTCAATTAAATAAAATTCTGAAATTGACTGCTCCACTTAAGAAATTTCAAGTCTCTTTTTCATAGGTCTTAGTACTACTTTAACATAATATTTTTCTTCTGCTTCATAGATTTAGTTCAAACGGTCTTTAGAATTAGAAGAGTAAATACCAGATTTTTTTTAACCTTTATTAATCTCAACCACTGCAAATAACTCTCTTTAGAGGAAAAAGAAGTCTTTCACCTCATGACCCAGTCAATTGTTAGCCAAGAAACTCAGCAAAAGAGTGATTCTATTATATGTCCACTTAAATTTGGCAGTACAGTGGAGATATACAAAAGTTTGTACACTTTTCTGAGGATCTAGCTTGTGATCAGACTAAAAAAATACTGGAATGACTACACGCCTATCTGAATGCCTAAAATAAAAAATAGAGACAACACCAAATGCTTAGAGGATGCAAAGAAACTGGATCACCCATGCATTGCTCGTGAAAAGGTAAAATGGTATAATAACATTTGGCAGTTCTTAACACACAAAACATGCAATTGCCATATGACTCCTAGCATTTGCATTCCTGGGTATTATATAGAGAAATGAAGTCTTATGTTCCCACAAAAGATGTTTAGAGCAGTTTTACTTGTAGTAGTCAAAACTGGAAACAACTCAAATGTCTGCCAGTAGTAAATATTAAAGAAACTGTGGTACATCCATATCATGGAACACTACTCAGCAATAACAATGAGCTAACTATGATAGATGCAACAACCTGGACAAATCTCCAGAGAATTATGCTGAGCAGAAAAAGCCAATTCCAAAAAATTACATATGTATGATTCCATTTATAGCACTTTCTTGAAATGACAAAGTCACAGAGTGATACCAGGGTTAATTAGGGGTTTAGGGTAGGAGAGAAGTATATGCGGTTAATAAAAGGGCACTATAAGAAGTCCTTGTAAAGATGACAATGTTCTGTATCCTGATATTAGTGTTAATATACCAGTTGTGATACTGTGCTGTCATATAAGATACTACATAGGAGGAAACTGGGTAAAGGGTATACTGGATCTCTGTATTATTTTTTTAATAACTGCACATGACTCTACAATTATTTCAAAATAAAAAGTTTAGTAAAAAAGAAAACCCGTGGCTATTAGCCAAAAATAAACAAACAAAAACTAGGATACCAGAAACTAATAAAATTGCCTACTTTTACATCTTGGGGTATTATGTACAGAAAATACACTAGGCAAACTTTATAAAACTTTTCAGTTCTACACAGAACTGAATGAAATATGAGATGACGCTTCATAAAGTCTTATTACAAATGTTAATTTTTGGTATCATTATTAAGTAGTAGTACTGTATATGCGAAAGAAAGTATGTATGTCCCAGACCATAGTCTAGACCCTAAAACTCTAAACCATTTATGTAAGCTTTAAAACTTCTCAGAAGCCCTACTTACTGAGTGTTAAGGTCAGTCCTTAACTTTGGAAATGTTACCAAATAGGCTATACTAATCCTGTGAAGATCAATAATGACATCTAGAGGAAAACAGAAGTAACTTCCACAGCAGAATGTATCGGATTAAAAAAAAAATTCACGTAAATTGTATAACCACAAATCTAGTTTATTTCCAGGCCTTCCCTACTCACCCTCTTCCCCAAGAAAGTTGTGCTTATAGGAGATACCTACCAGATTATTTGTATTTTCATGTATTACACATAGCAGCAAAGAGAAGTGAAATGTTTTCATTTGGTATGTAAAGTAAACCTCTGCTTTTCCAACAAACTTAAGAATAACCTCCTTCAAAAGAAATAAATAGTTTCTGTGCTTTGGAAAGATGTGAAATTTGGCTATTTAGAAACTGTGATTTACAAAGCATCCTGAAAAGCAAATTAAAATGTAAAAATTTTTAATCTAAGCAATCAAAGATAAATAGAAATTATATTTAGCTGCCTGAAATAGAATGTTGATCATGAGACTTTTAGTAATTTGAAAGAACTTTAAATAAGCCAGACTTGTAGAGTGATGGATTCAGTGAACTTACTGATGAAATGAAGTGCTTAATGAAACACATTAGCTGGGATATAGTTGCATGTTTGAAAAAGCGAAATGGCCAGGTGCGCTGGCTCACACCTTTAATGCCAGCACTTTGGGAGACAGAGGTGAGAGGACTGCCTGAGCCCACAGGTTTGAGACCAGCCAGGGCAACATAGCAAGACCTTGTCTCTACAATAAATAAAAAAATTAGCCAGGTGTGGTGACACACACCTGTATTTCCAGCTACTTGGAAGGCTGAAGCAGAAGGATTGCTTGAGCCCAGCAGGTCGAGGCTGCAGTGGCCGTGAGTGTGCCACTGCATTCCAGTCTGGGTGAGAGTGATATTCTGACTCAAAAAGAAAAAGAAAAGAAAAAGAAAAAGAAAAAAAAAAGAAAACTAACATACTTACAAATAAAATATATACTGTATTTGGGTCTTCGGAGTTCCTGAATCAAATAATCCACATTCTCCTAGAAAATAAAAAACAACCAAACACTATATGAGGAGAATTGCTTAAGAAAAAATAAGTATTATTCATTAACTTGTTTATTTACTGAGAGTCTACTGTATATTGTAAGGGCTGGGGACAAAAAAGAGATACATTAAATACAATGATCAGGGATCATATTATATATTATTTAATATCATATAATTAATATTAAGTATTAACCAGCTGTCTTATTTTAGTTAAATTATGGTAAAAATATAAAGGATAGAGATGTTGAAATATAAAATAATAATTCTGCAAATTTGTCTCAAGCTGCTTGTCTATAAATTATATTCATCTGATCAAAATTCTTATACAGAACATCAAAATTATGTCTAGTTCTATAAAAATTCATATTCAAGAGAAAATATAGCTAATTATATTCACTTTGGCTTTTAACTTATTGGGACCAGATTCTGTACAATTGCAACGTTTGTAGAGTATTTGCAAATAGCAGGTTATGACCTTTTCAATAATTTCATTATTTTAAAATAAAATATTAAGTTAAAAAAAGAACCAAGTGATTTAATATAGTCAAAACATAAGAATCTCAATCATATAAGATCATAATACAGGTTTTATTGATTTTTGATACTATAATACATGATTTAATTTCTATATAAATGATGTCCTCTAAACATATTTCATTTTTGAATGTTTTAAAAATCATGTTTCTTTACAGAATTTTACAGGTAAAATGCATATTACCTATTAAATGGGAAAAAGGCTTTAAAAATTGCTATTTAGATTTTTAAATGCATTAAGTTTCCTATATAATATATATATATATATTTTTTGAGTTGGAGTGCCATGCACACTCACAGCCACCTCAGCGTCAACGTGATGGGCTCTGGCGATCCTTCCACCTCAGCCTTCCAAGTAGCTGGAACTACAGGCATGCGCTACCCTGCCTGGCTGATTTTTTATTTTATTGTAGAGACGAGGTCTTGCCAAGTTGCCCAGGATGGTCTCGAACCCACAGGCTCAGGCAATCCATTTGCCTCGGCCTCCCAAAGTGCTAGGATTACAGGCTGAGTTTCCTATATAATCTTAAGGAAAAAAATTTTAATTTATTTAGTTAATTTATTTACATTTCACTATTTCCATCTTTTGATGGAGGGCTACTGTTTTTTTATTTTAATCTTGTTTATAGAGACAGTCTCACTATGTTGCCTACGTCTTGAAATCCTGGTCTCAAGCAATCCTCCTGCCTTGACCTTCCAAAGTTATGTGCTTATAGGCATAAGCCACTATGTCTGGCAGGAAAAAAAAATTTAATAACAAATATTTTAAACCTAAAACTATTTCCTCATAATATGCTAGGCAAAACAACAATGTGAATTATAAGCTTCCTAAGAGCACTTGAGAGAGTATATGTAACTGTGAAAGAGGTTCTCTCATAAAAATGTTAGGAAATAATGTACCAGATGATCTCTAAGATCCCTCTTGAACCATAATTTCATGACTCAGAGATACAAATGTGAAACAACTGGAAACAACTATAACACAGCACATATTCATTTATTCAGCAACTATGTATTTAGTGTCCCCCGTGTGGCAGGAAATGGGAATATACAAGTGAAAAAAGATACCATGGCTGTTTTCATGGTGCTTACTGTTGGCAGGTGGGATTGATTTAATTTAATTTACATATTTATTTATTTTTTGAGTTGGAGTCTCACTCTGTCGCCCAGGCTGGAGTGCCGTGGCATGCTCACAGCCACCACAGCCTTGACCTGCTGGGCTCCCGCGATCCTCGGCCTCAGCCTTCCAAATAGCCGGAACTACAGGTGCGTGCTACCATGCCCAGCTAATTTTCATTTATTGTAGAGACAGGGCTTGCCAAGTTGCCTGGGCAAACCTGCGGGCTCAGGCAATCCACTTGTCTCGGCCTCCCAAAGTGCTGGGATTACAGGCTGAGCCACCAAGCCAGGCCAATAGATTTTAATTAATCACACAAAACATACAAAACTTCAACCGTGACAATCAATAGGAAGAGAAAGATGGTACTGTAAGTGCTTATAAGAGGCAGATTTGACCTGGTCAGCAAGACCAGGAAAGGTTTGCTTGAGGAAGGGAAGGAGTTCCAGGCAGAGAGAAACCTATGTAAAGGTCCGGTGACATGATGGAACAAGGGAAATATAGTGGGCCAAAAGATTAGGGTGGCTAAGGTGCAGAGTGTAAAAGGGGAAATGGTTTGAAATGGGGCTGGAGAAATGACAGAAACAAGACTACACAAAACCTTGCAGACCACAACCAAGGAGTTCTGTCTTTATCATAAAAGCAGTGAGAAGTCATTCAAGAATTTCAAACATCGACATTGTGATCAGATTTGCATTTGGAAAGTATATAATGTACAAGCATGGTGAAAGTGCACTGGAGTTGAAAACATGAACATCAAGCAAGAAAGTAGAAAATCTAAGATTAAAATAGAAAAGGATTTACAGGAGAGTCTTTTAAAGGAGAGGCAAAAGATTAAGTAAGCTAGATTTAGGAAGTGATGGACAAAACTAACAAATGACTAAAGAATCTTTAATTAGGGAAGAGAACAAACAAGGGACAGGAATGAGCATACAGAGGGATAAAAAGGCCCAGTTGGCTATAGTGGAGGAGCAGAGTTGGGACACAGGAAGGCTGGAAACATAAGGGCAGACCAAACCAGCTACAGGAGAGCTTTCACTGTTGGGCTAAATATGATTTAATCATAGAAGTAAAATCAATTCATTATAGGTTCCTGAGCATAGATGTGAATTTAGTGGTAAAGAAGCATGACAGTGCTGGGTACAGTGGCTCATGCCTGTTAATCCCAGCACTTTGGGCAGCTGAGGCAAGAGGATTGCTTCAGCCCAGGTGTTCAAGACCAGCCTAGGCAACTTAGTGAGACCTCGTCTCTAAAATAAAAAAATTAGCTGGGCATCGTGGCACAGCCTGTAGTTCCAGCTACTTGGAAGGATGAAGTGGAAGGATTGCTTGAGCCCAGCACACTGTGGTTGCAGTGGCTGTGAGCTTGCCACTGCACTCCAGTCTGGACGACAGAGTAAGATTCCAACTCAAAAAAAAAAAAAGAAAAAAGAAAAAAAAGCAAGACTCTGATAGCTATATATAAGAATGAGTGGCAGTAGTTTTCAGCACGATAGGGATGGAGATTAATCCAGGAATAAAGTGATATGCGTCTCTGTTAAAAGTAGTTTGTTTGTGGTGCTGGGAATAGCTGTGAATCTAAAATGGATCTTGAAGGAAGAACTGGCTGTAAGGGGTGAACTGAGTTATGGAAAGGAGAAGGATGAAGGTTATAACACTGACTAAACCAGGATAATTATGGTGTCACAAGTGATGATATAAATTTACTTTGCATTCTTAATGCTTTCAGACCAGTGTTCTGCATTTGTCTGTGCAGATGGCAGCTCAGTTTATGCAGTACCTTTGTAGGTCGAAGGAAACAAATTGCCTTTAGATGTTTCATGATCTCTCGATTTTGAGAATCAATGCGTTCAAACAGGTACACCTCCTTCTGAAGAATCTCGGATTGTGTGTATACCATACTCACTATACCAGTCTGTAAAAACAAAAGATTAACTAAGATTATGCTAGTCCACAATAATAAAAACAAGTAGCTTATCTAAAGCCTTTTTGTTGTTGTTGTTCATTAACGCTTAGCTGGATAACTTAAATATTAACATAACATTTCCTGAACATCCCCAAACAGGTAGGGAATGTACCAAAATTAAAGACATGCTCTGTCCTTTGAGCTGAATCTGTAAGGTAATTTTTTAAAACGTTCGTTCTGTACAGGAACAATTCATTATTGTCCAAAAATATTTGTTTCAATCACCTTAAAAGTTTTTTCTTTTTTTGTCTGTGGCCAGCAAATAACCTATCATCTCAGCTTGAGCCCCAACAGCTTTACTTTAAAAGCACAACGTTGAGTGGAAACACTAGGCCCATCCCAAAGTCTTCCAAGTGCTCTGTCTGGCATACTAATGATTTCTTGGCAGAGACACTTAGGAAGGGATTCCTGATTCCAATAAACTGCTCCAGGTACAAGAAGTCTCTGGGCAGTGCTTACAGTCATTTAGACTGAAGACCTACTAGGCAAGCTTTATACAACTTTCCAGTGTCACGCAGAAATGACCCTCATCTAAACATCTTTAATCCAAGACTAAATCCTACAGTGGAATGGACCAGCTATTGTAAGGGAGGGAGGGCTCCTTCACAAGCAAATACAGAGCAAAAGCAAACTCACCGTCTCTTTATCCATGAGAAGGACTTTCATGCCGGGCCCGCTGTCCTCTATCATTTTGGAAATGTACTGCTTCACAGCAAAAACCACGTTCATGGTGGCGAATTGACAGGTACCCCACCAGCCCTTCCCGCCCCCTTTTTCTGGCGAAATCACCCCCCAGTCTGTTGGCGGGGTCTCAGCTGCTTCCTCCCAGCAGGGCTTGGACTTCCGGGAGTCCGGGTAGTCCCGGTTGCCGGGAGTTGTGGTTCCGCTGCAGGGCGGGGAAGGAGGGAACTCAGCCTCCCCGCTGAATGGAAAAATCTGGCTGAGACACAACCCGGGCCGAGACCACAGCCACGCGCGGGCGTTATTCTCGACCCTGCTCCTGCCTGGAAGTGTTTGAAGCCTGGACTCTCAGACCCGGACTCTCAGGATTTACAGGAGAGTCTTTTAAAGGAGAGACAAAAGATTTGGCATTTGGTCCCCGAGGCCCGGCCGCGTCCTGAAGCCCAAGAAGGTGGAACCTCGCGAAACGAGGAACTCGACAGAAGGCTTGCTTGGGAGGCGAGAACGGCAGAGCGTGGTCCTGGTCGCTGTTTGCCATTAACGCTTTCTTGGGCGGCAGTGACAGATGAGGGGAAGGGAGGTGGCCACTCGGGACTCGGAGGGATGGCATGTAGTGAATCACACACAGTATTTACTAAGCAATGGTCGAGATGCGTCTCTGCTGGCTTTCCTGGGTCAGGAATAAGACGGGGACAGCGCACCCATGTTGAGGTTGCAAAGGGAGACCCAGATTGGCTTTCCAAAGTTGGAGGGGCATCTGAAATTGCCCAGATCTTTGTTGCGTGAATGAAACAATAACAACAACAATATCAACAAAACACTTTTTAGAGGTGTTTGGGAGAGTCCTCAGATTCCCCAGGAGGGCCTGGAGATGGAGTCGGCCACGGGGGCTTGTAGCCCGCAGGACCCCCGGACCCTCGAGCGCCCCGGGTCGCGCGCCCTGAGCGATCGGATTCCGCCGCCCCCAGCTCGCTCAGGGCCCCGGTCCCCTCGACGCCGAAACCTCGCGGGTGAGAAGTGAGAAAAGGACACGGATCTGATGGAGCGAACACAAACTAACGTGGGGGATTTTAAGGGAAAACTCACTCAAGTTTTTATTTAAGAAACGACAAAAATTTACCAACGTAATTAATCTTAAAACCATCCACTTCCAAACGTCTGCATTTGTGTTTACACCACACAGGTCTCATGTTTGCTTTTCGCACCTTTGCTTGGAATTGTAAGATCAGGAAAATAAGAAACAACTGCAAGAAATCAGTGACTGTAAATGCTTGCAAATATTCCCATCAAAGTAATGACCGGTGTTTGTGGGGTCAACACATTCAGCTTTACCAAATAAGTTATTTTAACTATATTGTAAGAGGTATACTATTAAAAGAGACCGGAAGTCTTTGAACATTAATCTGGCTAAGATCATGTAACATTATTTGCAATTTTCAAATCCTTTAAAGGAGATCAGAAGCCACTTAAAAGATCAGAGTTTTTGTCACCTCTGAAATTGTGAAGAATGTATTTATTCTTCTCTCTTTTTCAATTTTTTTGCCAAGTAAATGAAACTGCCCATAGGGCATTGTGCTAATTTTAGATATATTAGATATATTTTGAAAGAAAAGTCTTAAGTTATATATTGAAGTGAAAATGTGAATCTTTAAATGCTTACAAATAAGAAAAATCTAATGTTATCTGAAAATTCCATCCTTATCAATTTAAATGTTTATTTTATTATTTATTTATTTATTGTATTTTTTTTTAGTCAGAGTCTCACTCTGATGCCCAGGCTGCTGTGCAGTGGCATGCTTATTGGCCACTGCAGTCTTTACCTGCTGGGTTCAGGCTTTCCTTCTACCTCAGCCTTTCAAGTAGCTGGAACCACAGGCATGCACCTCCACGCCTGGCTAATTTTTTAATTTATTGTAGAGATGAGGTCTCCCCAAATTGCCCAGGCTGGTCTCGAACCTGTGGGCTTAGACAATCCTCTCGCGTCCGCCTTCCAAAGTACTAGGATTATAGGCGTGAGCCACCGCGCCCCGGCAAAATGTTTGTATTTCATAGAAAACATCAAACCAATGCTAATCAAAATAAAACTCATCAGCAAATCCTGTAAATTACTGATAATTGAAAATTCACCACCAATCTCCCAAGTCACTTGGTTTTTTCCTTACCTATAATTTGGACTGCAGTATAGCATACTTTTTTTTTTTTCTATTTTCTGTGTTTTTAAAGAAAAGAACAAGAGGTGGAAAAGTCTTGTCCCTGACATTTGTGACTTTTTTAGACAACAGTCAATCTGTAAGTAATAGGTGGAAATAATTTCCATTTTTTTGATTATACTTGGACACATAATTTTTGAGAGAGTAGGAAAATGCCTATTTGACAAGGCTTACTAGCTCATTCAGTTTTCCATAAAATTCCACTGATGTCAGCGTCAGTGTTCTTTTGTACATTAAGTGATAACATGTGGAACATAAACATTTTGAACAAAATGGTTATTACATATTGAAAGGGTGTTAGGATGATCCTGAAGTTTGATAGCATATTTTCTGAAGAAAACCGCATAAGCCAATTTAAATGTCTCCAAATTAAGAGCATCTTTTGTATCCCCATAACTCTAAAAATAGGACTGAAATCAATGATAAAGTCCAAACTCTTGCTTTGTGACTCATCCAACACAAACCCAGACTTGTTTTGTGGTAGGCAAGAGAGGGCAAATTCAGAAGCCAATATGAAGTGCCTTACTTACCTTTTATTTAGGATATGAGTAAACTATAGTAACAAAAATATTTTCAATAGTAGAGACATAAAATTTTTTAAAATCCTTCAAATATGAATGATTATATTAACTATGAAATCAATGCTTTAAAGTATAGAAAACAAGAAGTTAAAAATGCAGTATTTACATTTGCACATTTTATTTAGGCTTGTATGTGTGTAAATCAAGAATGGCCATCAAAATAATTACACATACTTCTGCTTCCTCCAAAGTGTGTACGATAAGCCGGGCTCGGTGGCTCAGCCTGTAATCCCACGCCTTTGGGAGGCTGAGGTGAGTGGATTGCCTGAGCCCGCGGGTTCGAGACCCACCTGGGCAGCGAGACCTCATCTCTACAATAAATAAAAAGATCAGCTGGGCGTGGTAGTGCGTGCCTGTAATTCCGGCTACTCGGAAGGCTGAGGCGGAAGGATCGCCGGAGCCCAGCAGGTCGAGGCTGCGGTGGCCGGGAGTGGCCACTGCACTCCAGTCTGGGTGACAGAGTGAGACTCCAACTCAAAAAAAAAAAAAACTGTGTACTATTCAGAGGTTTAATTTAAATATATATTTTTTGGTAGGCACGAGTCTTACTGTGTTGCCCATGCTGTAGTACAGTGGCAAAATTATAGCTCACTGCAGCCTCAAACTTCTGGGCTCAAGTAATCCTTCCACCTCAGCCTCCTGAGTAGCTGGAAGTACAGGTGTGCACCACCATGCCCCGCTAAATTTTTTTGGTATTTTTTTGTGGGGGTGGGGTCACACTATATTGCCCAGGCTGGTCTCAAACTCCTGGGCTTTAGTGTTCCTCCTCCTACCTTGGCCTCCCAAAGTGCTGGGATTATAGGCATGAGCCACCACACCTAGCCCCATTTTATATGTAATCAAAATTATTTCCCCCCTCAGAATTCAAGGCTTCGATATAGAACAAAGGATATGTAAATAATTTCAATATAATTATAATGGCTAACTCTCAGTTATCTTAGATTATTAATTTCCAATTTGCCATAATCCTTGTTGCTTCATGTTAAGCAAGGATGAGAGGGAAGTAAGGATGAAATTCAATGAAATTGAAATTAATTGGATTTCTTACAAGATAGCACTTGAAAAAATATTTGCAGAAAGAATGGCAGTATTGCTTGTGTCATACAACCAGTCTTTGTACAGTGTTCTCATCCTCTCTAACAATTTCCTTATCTGAAAAAAGGTGATAACCTACTTCATGAAATTGTGAGTATAAAGTGATATAATGTGCAGAAAAGTATTTTACACAGTGCCTGGCACATAGTAAATGTTCAGTAAATGTCAGCTTTACTTACTACAAATCAAAAGATAGACATACATTTAGCTTATTTTTGACATACGGCATATTTATTTACCATTGACAAGAAAATTTTAAAAGTTAATCAATTTCAGATTTTGTAAGCTATTGCTTCCAGATATCACTTCCTTTAAAACTTTGTCTTGTATTACTATACAATAATAGATGTACTAATGGGAAGATCTGACCCACTCTATCATATTTTGTAAAGCATACAATTTTCATAAAGATAAAAATTAGGACAAATATGCTTCAAATGACTTAAGATGCTTAGTGTCTGCCTAGCCTCAAATCAAATAGAATTTGTTAAATTTTCTTCACAGTTGGAGGTTCAGTACTGAACTTCATGGTAGCAGAAGCATTTAGTAACTTATTTATTTACTTATTTACTGAGTTGGAGTCTCACTCTGTCAGTGAGGCTGGAGTGCAGTGGCACACTGCTCACGGTCATTATGGCCTCAACCTGCTGTACTAAGGCGATCCTTCCGCTTAGCCTTTCAAGTAGCTGGAACTACAGGCGTGCACAACCATTCCCAGCTCATTTTTTAAAAAAAAATTTATTGTAGAGATGAGGTCTCACCAAGTTGCCCAGGCTGGTCTCAAACCCCTGGGCTCAGGCAATCCTCTTGCCTCGGCCTCCCAAAGTGTTGGGATTATAGGCATGAGTCACCACGCCCAGCATTTAATAACTTTAATCATTAAGTTAAAATTATCATATGAAGGTTTTTGTCTGCACATTTAATAATTTTAGTGATTCCACCTTTCTGGGTAAGTTAATTGATAATAGCCCCAGGGGGTGGTGTTATAACTGAGTTGACTTGTAGCATGGCTATCAGCCAGCTGGCAAATCCTGTGCAGGGTCCTTTAAAAGAATGATCCTGGAGGTGGCTTAAGTGGTTCGTGGAGTGAAGACAGTTGCTGACGTGGGGAGGAGGGACCTGAGGTGTGAGGGAAACTGCAAGGGCTGTGTTGACATGGAGAGATAAAGCTGAGCAGTGTGCATATGACCTCACATTCAAGCCTGATGAAATACAACTGATTCTGGCTGCAGGAAACAGATGACTGCTTTATGACACCTCTGATGGCACCTTACCTCAGCCCCTCAAGGGACACAAAGACACTGTGCACTGGTATATGCAAAGGATGGCAAGCGTTTTGCTTCTGGATCGGCTGACAAAAGTGTTATCATCTGGTTATCAAAACTGGAAGACTTTCTGAAGTACACACACAATAATTCTATACAGTATCTCCTATGATCCCGTTACCCACCAGCTGGCATCCTGTTCCCCCAGTGACATTGGGTCTACCCCAAGTCTACCTCCAAGCACAAATCAAGCAGCAAGATCACCTGCTGCAGCTGGACAAATGATGATCAGTGCCTGGCTCTGGGGATGGTCAATGGGACCATCAGCATACAGAACAAAAATGGCAAGAAGAAAGTGAACATCCAGTGGCTGGGGGGCTCCCTCTCCCCATTATGGTCCATCTACTGGAACTCTTTTTTTTTTTTTTTTTTTTGAGTTGGAGTCTCACTCCGTCGCCCAGACTGGAGTGCAGTGGCCGCTGGCACCACAACCTCGACCTGCTGGGCTCGGCGATCCTTCCGCTCAGCCTTCAAGTAGCTGGAATTACAGGCATGAGCTACCACGCCAGCTGATGATTATTGTAGAGATGAGTCTCGCTGCCCAGGCGGTCTCGAACCGCGGGCTCAGGCAATCCACTCACCTCAGCCTCCCAAAGGCGCGGGATTACGGGCTGAGCCACCGAGCCCGGCTTACTGGAACTCTTCAAGAGAGGAACATAATGACATCCTGGCTGTAGCTGACTGGGGACAGAAACTTTCCTTCTTCATTGAGTGGAAAACAGATTGGGCAGGATTGGTCACTGAACTTTGACCCTTGCTGTATCAGCTACTAAAGGGGGGCGGGGGTCAGACAAGCAAGTATCCCTTTTCACCAAGGATGGAATGCGCCTTGGACTGTTGGGGAGCAGGCCTCCTGGGTGTGGACGTGTAGAGTGAAACCTGATTCCAGCTATGTGGTGGTCGGCTGCCAGGATGGCACCATTTCCTGCTCCCAGCCTATTTTCATCGCAGTCCATGGACTCTACAAGAACTGTTATGTCTACAGGGATAGCATGACTGATGTCATCATGCAGCACCTGATCACTGAGCAGAAAGTTTGGATTAAATGCAAAGAACTTCTCAAGAAAATTGCCATCTATAAAAATTGATGGACTATCTAGCTGCCAGAGAAAATCCTCATCCATGAGTTGTTTTCAGATGACTTGTCCACAAGCATTATTGGGTAACAGAGAAGATTGTCAAGAAGTTTTAATGCAATCTCCTGGTGGGTGTGTGCCCACCACATCATGCTCTTTCAGGAGAAATGGCTGCGGTGCCTGTCCTTCAGAGGAGTGAAGGAGCAGGAGTGGCAGATGGAGTCTTTCATTCCTTACATCAAGGTGTTTGGTGGCCTTCCCGGAAGGGAGGTCTGTAGCGGGCCTGAACAATGAACAGATCCTACTGAAGCAGGTCACAGCCATGCACAGCTTGAACATGAGTGCCTCCCGTAACAAGTTAGTCATGGTGGATGAAAATGACACTGCCTGGTGTATGACATCCACACCAAGGAGCTGCTTTTTCAGGACCCAGACACCTACAGAGCCTAGAACATCCAGTGTGAAGACTTGCTCTGCTTCTTGGGAGGAGGCTACCTCAAACATCAAAGCCAGCACTTTTCCCATGCATCAGCAGAGGCTGCAGGGCTTCATGGTAGGTGACAACAACTCCAAGCTCTATCACCCCCATGTCTTCTACATGTCTGCTGTGGAGGGGCCGCAGTCTGCTCCAATGTACCAGCACCTGGATAGGAAAATGTTCCAAGAAGCCTGCTAGATTGCTTGCTTGGGCATTGCAGACACGGAGTGCTGTGAGCTGGCCATGGATTTTTGGAAGGATTAGAGTTTGAAACAGCAAAGAAGGCCATCACCAGAGTACAAGATCTCCAACATTTAGAGCTCATCTGCAGCACTGAGGAGAGAAAGAAGCAGGGAGAGACCAACGATGACCCGTTTCTGGCAGATGTGTTTTCCTACCAGAGGAAGTTCCCAGAGGCCACTAAACCGTATAAAAGGAGTGGGCATGAGGACCTTGTGTGCTTGAACATGCCAAGGATTTCCTTGGATCTGGAGACCCCCAAGGAAACAAAGATGCTTGTTACCAAACAGGCTGACTGGATCAGAAATGTCAAGAAGTCCAAAATTGCTGTGAAGAGAATATCAAAGCTATTGAGATCAGTAGCGACCATGGCTGGGTTGACATGTTGATTGACATCACCCATAAGCAGGGCATGGCTGAGCGTGAGCCCCAGGTGTTGCGCACTCACTACTTCAAGAAGCTGGATGACTCCTGGCTACACTGCTGCGGAGACCTGCCTGAAACCTGCCTGAACATCGGGTGACCTGAAGTCCCCGGCACAGCTGCATGTGGAGACCCAGCGCGGGGATGAGGCCTGGGCTTTAGGGGAGAAGCATCCTGAATTTAAGGATGACATGTAAGTGCCCTATGCTCAGTGGCAAACAGAGAACGATCCCTTCGAGGAAGCCTAAAAAGCATTCCACAAGGCCAGGTGGGAGAAGCGGTCAGGGTGCTGGAGGGCTGTGCTGGAGAGCAGATTTAATGATGCCGCTTATTATCGCTGAAGCTGTTCATGCAGTGCCTCGACGTAGCTCAAGATCCTGCCTAGAACAGTGAGGTGCTCTGCAAGTTCCACCGTGTGGCGAGCTGTACCACGCTGCCATGCCATTCACTGGTACACGGAGCTGCTCAGTTCCCATTGCCCTGAAACCCTTTTCAGCATCGTCAGCTGCACAGCCTGACCAAGGACACCACTTTGGTCATCTCTAAAGCAACGTGCTTTTCACCCTGGCCAAGCAGAGCAAGGCCCTGGGTGCCTACAAGCTGACCCAGCATGCCTACGACAAGCTGCCGGCCTGAAGATCCCCGACAGATTCCAGGAGTCCATCTAGTGGGCAGCCTGACCATCGCCCCAAGCCCTTCCAGGTCACCGAGGAGCCGGTGCCCTTATGATGCTCCACCAACAACCCGTTGTTAACAGCCTGGGCAACGTCTGCATCAACTGCCGCCCGCCCTTCGTCTCCTCGGCCTCTTCCTTCGAGCTGCTGCACCTGGCAGAGTTCTCCCTGGCGGAGGGGATCACCGCTGAAGAAGCCAGCTCCCTCGTGGACCTGGAGGCGCCGCGACCCCAGCGGGAGAGCGAGTATGGAGATCACAAGCAACGCTTCCTGGACTCCAGGGGAGACCAAGACCCGTTCAGGGCCAAGCTGAGCTTTGAGCGGGGCGGCTCGGAGCGCGTGCCCTGAGCCGGTGGGTGCCGCGCTCCGAGCCGCGGGGACGCCCCCACCAAGCGCCGGCCCCCGCCCCTGCCGCTGCAGGGCTTCCGCTCGCTGCCGCCACGCCTCCATCACCACGTGCCCCTCCTGCGTCCAGGTGTTCCACTCCGAGGACTACGAGCCGCGGATGCTTCGGCACACCTGCTGCCCCCCCTGCCGCAGGCGCATCGCAGATCGCCTGGGCACCCCCGGGGACCCCTCTGCTCCCTCTGCCGCCTTGCGGTCCGCTGGACTATGGGAGGGAAGAAGGAATTAAACTCAGAATGTGTCTCCCAAGATGAAGTTTGTATTTTAGGAGGGACCCTGTGTAACGACGCAATTCCCATTATGACATTTCGTGCCTTGTAAACAGCCCCGGGAGATGGGGAAACGAATGGACACATATTTTCTAAGGAAAAACATATGTTCCTTCGAGAACGGCTCCGACTTGTTAACGCAGCCTGCTGGATTCCACAGATGTCAGACGGTTGTCATGTATACTTGGCCACCACATTTCCTCAATAACTACAGATAAAAGGGTTACTTATTTAAAAAAAATAAGATGATGATCCTGAATGCATACTTTTGGTTACAAATAAGTTCACTATTTGTAGCATTTCGAGATGATCAGAGAAGCTAGATTTCTCTGTAGAAAACATCCCACAGCAAGAATAATTTCTAGCTGAGAAAACACAGGTAAACACACTCAGAGATCGGAGTAACTGAAAATTCAATCAAATAAGATCTTTGCATTCCCAAGGATGATCTAGTCTGAGTGGAAATTTGGTTCTATTGATTGGACTTGCTGTGAATAAACTTGTAATCTATGTTTACCCCTTCACTTAAACAATTTTTTTTTGAGTTGGAGTCTCACTCTTTTGAGCAGGTTGGAGTGCAGTGGCATGCAGGCTCACGGCCACCCCAGCCTCAAACTTCTGGGCTCCAGTGATCCTTCTGCCTCATCCTTCCAAGTAACTGGAACTACAGGTGCATGCTACCACACCCGGCTATTTTTTAAAATTTTATTGTAGAGAGGAGGTCTCACCAGGTTGCCCAGGCTGGTCTGGAACCCGCGGGCTCAGGCAATCCACTCGCCTCGGCCTCCCAAAGTGTTGGGATTACAGGCTGAGCCACTGAGCCTGGCCACCCCTTCACTTTTCAATAGTTCTAGACCATTGTATAGCACTTTCAAAATGTAGACTGTGGACCATGGTATAAAAATGGAATGTACTTTTGTTTAAGAGTGGTTCCTAGCCAACACAGGTGGACAAGAATAGTTGTTCAGAGTAAGACCTGTTTTCTTGTGCAAAAGATTAGAAAAGATGAATTAGAAATTAGGAAGATGAAATAAATTAGAAAAGATGAAGATGATATAAATGACTAGTAAACATGTGGAGACATGCTCAATGGCAACCTGAAAAAAGGCAAACTAAAGATGCAATGAAGATACTGTTACATATCCGCCAGATTAGGAAAAATTAAAATGTCCAACAATACCAAGTGCAGGTGAAAATGTAGAATAACAAGAATTCATATATTGCTAGTAGAAGTGTAACAATTGGTATAACATTTTGGAGAGCAATGTGGAAATATGTTACAAGACTGAATATATTCTGCACATACTCTTGTGCTAAAAAAATTCTGCTCTTTGTTATATATTTAGAGTAGAGCTTCCCTTCTTTATTGTTATGCCAGGAGTAGCCACCCTAGAGAACTCTCGTGTATATGAGACATAAACAAGAACCTTCTTAATGTTATTGCTGATAATAGCAAAAAAAAGTTGAAAACAACCTAAATGCCCATCAACAGAAAAATGAATAAATAAATCATGGCACAATTTATAACAAAATACTATACTAAGCAAATAAGATGAATGAACCAAAGTTAAGTCCATCCACATGGTTGAGTCTCAAATGGATTGGGAGGATGCGTAAAAGCAGCATATATAGTCCTTATCGAGTATATTATTTATATAGCACTTGAAAACATGCAAAAATAATCACATATTGCTTAGGGCTACAAACTTGTAGAAAGATGAAAATGATCATCGAATTAAATTAGTGCTTATTTCTAGCACAGGAGCAAGAGAGATGTCACTGTGAACTGGAACACGAAGTGCTTCAATTATAATACTGATGCTTTATTTCGTTTTCTTCCTTATTTCAATAGCTTTGGGGGTACAAATAGTTTTTGGTTACCTGGTTGCATTGTATAGTGGCAAAGAAGTCTGGACTTTAAGTGTACCCACCATCCCCACCTGTGCACATTGTACCTAACAGGTGATTTTTTTATCCCTTCGTCCCTTCTCCCCCGCCCCCTTCTGAGTTCCCAATGTCCATTATACCAGGGATGCCCGATTCCCAGTGCCAGTCTGTGGCCTGTTAGGAACCAGATGGCACAGGAGGTAAGTGGTGGGCAAGCAAGGGAAACTTCATCTGTATTTACAGCCACTCCCCAGTGCTCACATTACCACCTGAGCTCCACCTCCTGTCAAGATCAGCAGTGGCATTAGATTCTCATAGGAGCGCGAACCCTACTGTGAACTGGACATGCAAGCTACCTAAGGTGTGTGCTCTTTATGAGAATCTAATGCCTGATGGTCTGAGGTGGAGCTGAGGCGGTGATGCAATCACTGGGGAGCAGCTGCAAATACAGATGGACATTAACAGTGAGGTTTGACTGCACAGACACCATAATAAATCAATTGCTTGCCGACTCCTATCAAAACCCTATCAGTGAGTGGCAAGTGAGTTGATGTACTTCAATTGTACAGCTGTATCTGGTGGCAGGCTTTAAATCAGAATTTGACACTTCTTTTAGTCTGTGTGTGGTCCGTCCATTATTTTATTTACCACTTCCATCTGTGCCTCTTTTTTTTTAAAAAAATGGTGAATTGTATACTTATTTCATTACATATTACAATGCAATACTAATAGAAATAAGGTGCACAATAAATGTTGTACACTTGAATCATCCCAAAGCCATTCCTCCACCCCATCCATAGAAAAACTGTCTTCCATGAAACCAGTCCCCGATGCCAAAAAGGTTGGCGACCACTGCATTCTCTATGCCTTTGCAGAGCCTTAGTTTAGCTCTCACTTATAGTGAGAATATGTGTTTGATTTTCTGTTCCCAAGTTAGTTCACTTAGGATGATGTTCTCCAATTCCATCCAAGTTTTTGCAAAAGTCATTATTTCAATCTTTGATAGCTGAATAGTATTCCATAATGTATATATGCCATATTTTCATTATCCTCTGATTGACTGATGGGCATTTAGGTTGATTCTGCATCTTTGCAATTGTGTGATGCTTTATTTCTGGAGATGGGTGGAGGGTACATGGATATTCCTCATATTATCTTTTTGCCTGTCTTACTGAATAATAAATGTTTTTGCTGACTTTACTGGTGGAAAGTCAGCCATCAGACTCAATTTTGGGCCGAATTAATTGCTGGATAAAATGTAACTTTCATTTCTTCAGTTAATACTTATTACATATCTTCTATGTCAGACTCTTAGTTTGCTATGGCCGCCATAACAATGTACCACGGACTGAGTGACTTAAACAACATTTATCTCCTCACAATTCTGGAGACTAAAATTCCAAGATGAGGTGTCAAAGGTTGGTTTCTTCTGAGGCCTCTTGTAGATGGCTGTCTTCCCCTGTGTCTTCAAATGTCTTCTCTCTGTGGTGTCTGTGCCCTAATCTCTTCATTTAACCGTAATACTTCTTTAAATACCTTCCTTCAAATACAATCACATTCTGAGGTAATAGGGAGTTTGGACTCCAACATACGAATTTTTGGGGGATACAATTCATTCTGTAACAGATGCTGATTATTGAATAAATCTTGCAGCCCTGATGTCACCTAACAGCATAAAAATAAGTGAGGTGAGGTGTTAAAAGTCTCACTGAAGGAGTTACCATTGATATGACTTATGTTTTTCTCTTTTATACTCCAATATTAAGTAACTGTATGGCCCAGGTTCTATCCTTTGATTTTTTTGCACTTTCAAACTATCTTCTATTTCATGAAATTGTTGAGATTACTGAAAATACACTAAACCGAAAGACTTTTGGTTTTTTGTTTTGGAAGGGCAAACAAATGTAATGGATCATGCATTCCATATTGATCTGAACCCCTCCCACTTTAAGCTGAATAATTTGTACTTACATTGTGTTTTTAAGTTTTATGCTTATTTTGATGAGCATGTTAGAAATGCACATCTTCCCTACCTAGACTGGGCACTAAAGAGCAAATATGCAAAGTGTCTGTTTGCATCAAGTACCTTAATTAGTCAGTATTTTTTTTTAAAATGCCTAATAAATAATTTAGATTTACTTCGGCAAATAGATTTGGTATCTTTTGTAAGAAAATTATAAAACAAGAAATGTATTGTTATAAAATGATTTTTTTCCTAAGTAGGCAGTAATATTAACAGATAAACATAAAGAACATCTAAAGCATGTTTTATAATGCCTATTTCATTGTTTTTCTTTCCAAAGTGAGATTAAGAGGCTGTCTAATGAAATATCAAATTACTTAAATGTCACCAATTTGGAGATCAATATTGTATGGCCTGTTTTGTTGTTTATTTCCTTAAAACTCAGCATGTTAGGGCACTGTTTCTCAGATTCTAATGTGTATACAAATCATGTGAGGATCATGCTGAAATACAGAATTTTGATTCAGTGGGTCTGGGGTGAGATCGTCCTATATTCTGGATTTTTTTTTTTTTTTTGAGTCGAAGTCTCACTCTGTCGCCCAGGATGGAGTGCAGTGGCACGCTCACAGCCACCACAGCATCCACCTGCTGGGCTCCGGTGATCCTTCTGCCTCAGCCTCCCAAGTAGCTGGAACTATAGTTGCACGACACTATGCCCCGCTGATTTTTATTTTTTTTAAATTTATTGTAGAGACGAGGTCTCACCAAATTGCCCAGGCTGGACTCGAACCCCTGGACTCAGGCAATCCTCTCACCTCCACCTTCCAAAGTACTAGGATTACAGGCATGAGCCACCATGCCCCGGCTATCCTGGATCTTTAATAAAAGTTCCCAGGGATGCTGGTGCTGGTGTTCCACGGACCGCATTTTGAGTGACAAAGCAGTAGAGGGTCAAGATTATGAAGGCTGAGATGAGAATGAGTAAACTTCTTGTTCCTTTCCCTCTTTAGGGTTTTACTACTGTTCTTTACTCTCCCCTTAGACCTGTCCTTGACTTCCGTCCACTTATACTAGTATTTTTCCCCTGAAATAATTATGCTCCAGAAACCCATGGGCTGTGCTTTCACTCGTCCTTTTCTGCGTTGGGCTTGGTTGAGATCTGTTGACTTAATCTGTAATGTTAGCTAGCTGTAAATTTCTGTTTACTCATACTTATAGCCTTTGCACTGTTGTTTCCACATTCTTAGAGTAAGGATTAGTGAGTCTACATGTTTAAAGCATTATGGTAATGAGAAGTACTTTATTGGACAAATCTAACACAGTTATTTCAATGTATATAATGTCTTATAGTATCAAAACTCAGAACTTTGGAATCGTGAGCAATAATTTTATTTCATGATTAAAGACTTATAGACACTGTTTCAAAAGACTCTTTGAGCCCTTTCATTTGGAAATAGTTGTTTTTACTATTTATAAATACAAGAGTCTTGAATATTGCCATCATTGTCTCTCATTATAGAAGCACGTGGTATAAGGAGGAGAGGTTTGGTGCTTGGAAAATTATTCTTAGCTCCTCTGCCAGTAACACTAGTGAACTCGTGCAAGAACTTACCAATTTGAACTCTCTGAGAACAAAGAGGAAGATACATTAGTAAGGTTTGAAGTATACATTTTAAGGAAATTGTTACTTTTTCAGCCTTTTATTGTAAAGTGTAAAACATCCAAAAATGTTGCAAAAATAGAGAGTTCCTTTATACCCCTTAGCAAATTTCCTTTATTGTTAACATCTTATATAACCACAGTACAGTACAAAGACCAAAACCAAGAAATTGACATTGGTAAAATACTACTAACAGGCTTTGTTTAGATGCCAACAGTTTTCGCACTAATTTTCTTTTTCTGTCCAGGATTCAATCCAGAACCCCACTCTACATTTAGTTATCATGTCTTCTTAGTTTCCTCTAGTCTACGACAGTTCCTAAGCCTTTCATGACCTTGACAACTTTTGAAATGCACTGGTCAGTTTTGTAGAATATCTCTCAATGTGGGCTTATCTAATGTTTTCTAATGTTTTCTCATTAATGTTTTCTCATTATTATTAGGTTGAGGTTGTACCTTTCTGGCAGGTTGAGACTGTACATTTTACAAGATCACAGAATTGATTTGCCCTCCTCAATATCCTGGAGTACATAATGTGCATATATCTTATTATTGGTGATATTAAATGTGATCACTTGGTTTAGATGGGGTCTGCTGGTTTTCTCCACCGTAAACTTACTATTCTTCCTCCTTGTAATTAATAGGTATCATGTGAGATTCGTTGAAGTTATGAAAACATCTTATTTCTCATCATACTTTCATCTGCTACTTTCAGCTATAATCCATTGGTGGTTTTTGCCTGTGATCAAAAGGTCTTAACCAAGCCCAAAGCAGAAAAGTAGGCCGAGTGAACACACTTCCCACAGGTCCTTGGAGCATAATTATAAGCCTATTTCAAGGGGAAAGTTCTAGTATAATTGGTGAAAGATCAAGGAACAGGCCTAAGGGGAGAGTAAAGAATAGCACTAAAGCCCTCAATAGGGAAGGGAAAAAGAAGTTTACTCATTCTCATCGTATTCTCTCAAACAACGACGGTTTTTACCTAACGGTGCTTACTTTCCTCATTTCTCCCTTCACCCCATTTTTTCATGTATTTATTAAATCATTTATTTGGTCAGTTATAGACTCAAGGAAATGTAAGAAAATTGTTATTTTTAAATAAAAAGAAGAATATAGAGGGTAAGAATGCAAACTCTGGAATCAACCAGCTTGGATTTTCTTGTGTTCTGTACTAGCTGCTTAATTTTGGCAAGTTATATAACCTCTCTGTGCCTCCGTTTCCTCCTTTGTAAATTGAGAAAATAACATCTACTTTAGATTGGTGTGAGAACTGAGATAATACATATAGTATTTAGCCTACTTTCAATTAATTTCTTTTGGTAAATATTTTGTACTGTGCTTAGTTTTACTATCTATAAATTTCCCCATCTACAAAATGAATATAAAAATATTTGTCATGTGCTTGCATGAAAAATTATTAAAATTCTTAAAATAAATGTAAAAATACCTTGTAATGAAAGGAGATATGTAATAAGTTTTGCTCATTAGAAAAAGTTGGGGTTGGGCGCGGTGGCTCACGCCTACAATTTCAGCGCTTTGGGAGGTGGAGGGGAGAGGATTTCCTGAGCCTACGGGTTCGAGACCAGCCCTGGCAACTTGGTGAGATCTCATCTCTACAATACATTAAAAAATTAGCCGGGCATGGTGGTGCATGCCTGTAGTTCCAGCTACTTGGAAGGTTGAGGTAGAAGGATCTCCTGAGCCCAGCAGGTCGAGGCTGCGGTGGCCAGGAGCGTGCCACTTCCCTCCGGCCTGGGTGACAGAGTGAGACTCCAACTCAAAAAAAAAATTCGAACTAGACTATTTATGATCATCAGTCTGTTTTGGGGTTGTTCCTGGTGTTGAATATATAGGTGACTACAAACGGGATTAAATTATTTTAACATCTTAGATAATATTTCAAGAGAACAGGCAAGCCATATGAAGTAAGTACCAGGAAATTCATTTTCTTGTAACTCCTTAAATTTCATTTGTGGTAAAGGAGTTTTAAGTATATTTTTTATATTGAAATATATTCCTCTAGAAATGGCTCATTATTGACTTGATCAAGCATTTGATGAAGATTGGTTTTCCTTAACTAGAAAGAATATTTAATATTGTAAAGATACAAGATATTTTATTTGCACATTTTTCCATTTGAAGCAAATAAATTAATGTAGGACATTATTATTCAAGATTCTTCTCTTAGCAATAGTGATTAATAACGGCCATCTTTTATTGAGCTTTTACTATGTTCTGAGACCTTTACAAATAAACAAGTTGACCTTTGCAACAGGTATTATTTTTATATTCCAGATAAACTGAGGTTCAGAGAAGTTAAACATCTTTCCTGAGGTGACACAAAGCAGCAAAGTGAGAGAAGCAAACATTTTCAGTGGATACTTTTACCATTTACCACTGAAAATTTTATTTGTATACATCCTTTTCTTACATCCTGTTTTAGAATCCAGATTGTTATTTCTTTAAGGTTAGAGAATGTCTTTTTCCATCCTTTTCACCTAGTGTTGTGTCCTGAACACAGACGATACCCAATAAATATTTAATGTTGGTGACACTCATTACTGGGCAAATTGTTATAATGGCATGTTAAATAAAGCATAGAATTTTACATGGATAGGAGGATAAAATAGATCAGTAAACTTATCTAGGTGATTCATGTCAATAATTTTATTGGATGATATGGAATAAATTCTGAGAAAAATATCATGAAATTTCTTTCCAAATTCCCAGGCAAATTACAGAGATGTAGACTTGACTGTTCTGGTGCTCTTGTGACAAATAGCATGACATTTGTTTTTTCCTGACTATCTGCTAACAGTGATTGAAGAGAGGATCAATTTCAGAGAACTATTGATTGAGAGCTTACTTGAGAAAAAACATCAGCTTTTATAAAGTATTTAATTTGCATTTGCATTGTTTCAGCACTCAGTCAGAGGAGGGCGCTCGTGGACCACCAAGATACCAATAATTAATAGGCTCTTTAACATTGGGATGCAGTCCCCACTGAGTAATGTTTACATGAATGAGGGAAAATGCGTTGTTTTGGCCAAAATAGATCGCAGAATGCTTGTTTAGTGTTAGGTTTAATTTATTTATGGCTTTAAATCTTATTGAGTTGTTGCATGAATTGACTATTACATCATTTTTTTCATTTCTTAAAGACCAGATAAAAGTAACTGCTATAAGATTCAAACCAACAAACGTTCTAATTTGGAAAATTAGTTTAATAAATATATTGCCTCATCTAAGGCATGGGAATCTGATAATAATTTTCATTCATGTCTGATTGCAATTTATAGTAGATCTGTCAATATAAACATATGCATGTGCTAGAACTTTCTGTGCATTAGTCGCACCACTCAGACATAAGTAGTGTTGTTATCTTTTTATTTTTTGAATTTTCTTTCTTACTTTCTTTTTAACTGACACAAAAGAATATTTATCGTGCACAACATGTTGTTTTGAAATGTGTTATCTTCTTTTTTAAAATGAGAAAATAAAAGTTTAGAGAGATTAAGATAATTTCTAGGCCGGGCTTGGTGGCTCAGCCTGTAATCCCAGTGTTTTGGGAGGCCGAGGTGAGTGGATTGCCTGAGCCCATGGGTTCGAAACCTGCCCAGGCAACTTGGCGAGACCTCATCTCTACAATAAATAAAAAATGAGCCGGGCGTGGTAGTGGGCGCCTGTAGTTCCGCCTCCCTGGAAGGCTGAGGCGGAGGAATTGCTGGAGCCCAGCAGGTTGAGGCTGCAGTGGCCAGGAGCGGCCACTGCACTCCAGTCTGGGCGATGGAACGAGTTGCCAACTCAAAAAAAAAAAAAGATAATTTCTACTGATGGCCAGGCATAGTGGCTCACGCCTGTAATCCCAGCACCTGGGAGGCAGAGGCAATAGGATTGCCTGAGCCCAGGGGTTCGAGGCCAGCCTGGACAACTTGGTGAGCCCTCATCTCCATAATAAATAAAAAACTTAGCCAGGCATGATGGTGTGCACCTGTAGTTCCAGCTACTTGAAAGACTGAAGCTGAAGGATCACCTGAACCCAGCAGGTCAAGGCTGCAGTGGCTATACGCATGCCACTGTACTCCAGCCTGGGTGACAGTGAGACTCCAAAAAAAAAAAAAAATTCTGCTGATAAGTGACAAAACTGGGATTTGAACTCTGAGGCGTGAACACTGGAGTCCATGCTTATGCCCAGAAAACTATACTGTAAATGACAGTTTCTTCTGTTCATGGCACAAAATATACAAATAATAGTGAGGGCAACCCCTTCAGGTTCCCTCCCACCCTGGGAGCTTTTCTGTTCTCTCATTAAATCCTGCTTTCTAAACAAACAAAACCAAATAATAGTGAATCTGGGTTTTTTTTTCCCTCTTTAATTTCCGGTTATTATTGAAAGTATACAGCAACATCCTGACTCACCACAATTTCATTTAGGAACAATATTGGGATATTAGACTATTTTTGGGTGTTATAGTAATTTAACCTCAGATGCTATAGCTCAATTTAATTCCTGGTTAGGAGAACACTCAAATTAAGAGAGTAGCATGACAGAATGAAAAGAACACTGAGGCCGGGCATGGTAACTCAAGACTGTCATCCCAGCGCTTTGGGAGGTCAAGGTGAGCGGACTGCCTGAACCCACAGGTTCAAGACCAGCCTGAGCAACTTGGCAGGACCTCATCTCTACAATAAATTAAAAAATTAGCTAGGTGTGGTAGTGCGTGCCTGTAGTTCCGGCTACTTGGAAGGCTGAGGCGGAAGGATTGCCGGAGCCCAGCAGGTCAACACTGGGCTGGCCAGGAGCATGCCACTGCACTCCAGCCTGGGGGACAGAGTGAGACTCTGACTCAAAAGAAAAGAAAAGAAAAGAACACTGAATTGAGAACCAGGTAATCTGATTTCTGATGTATTTTACTGCTAAGATCTGAATGAGCTTCAGAACTGATATAAGTTCACTAGAACTCAGTTTTTTAAATGAAGGAAATAAACTAAGAAACCTCAGTTCGTAAATCTAAATCTATGAGTTTTATGTGTTACATATGGAAATCATCATCTTGCTGCATACTGTACATGTCTTGTTCAATTTCTGGGATCAGTGTATCCATATAAATCCAATAATGTCATGTGCTTGCTTTGCACTGGTATGGAACCCCCAATAGGGTGTTAAGATCCAGAGTAATTTGTCTTAGGACATGTTCTTCCTTTCTATCTATGGGTTTCGTTTCTGGGGATAGTTTATTCATTCTTATTTCTTTTTTTAATTATTTACTATTTTTTCATTCTTTCTTAATTTCTATTAAAGTGTTTCCTTAAATGTGAGAAAAATGACATATCTCTCTTCTAGTGGAGGGATGTGGGATTTGTCAACTTGTGTGTGTGTGTGTGTGTGTGTGTGTGTGTGCGTGCGTGTGTGTGTGTGTGTGTGTGTGTGTCAGGGTCTCACTCTGTTGCCCAGGCTGGAGTGCAGTGACTGAATCATGACTCACTGCAGCCTCGACCTCCTGGGCTCAGGCGATCCCTCTGTTTCAGCCCCCCAAGTAGCGCTACATGTGCGAACCACCATGCCCAGCTAATTCTTTAATGTTTTGTAGAGACAAGGTCTCACTATATTGCCCATGCTGGTCTTGAACTCCTAGCTGACCCAGCATTTTTATTTTTAGAAAATGTTTCTAAGGAAAAGAGATGCACAAAAGATGAATAAAAAAGATTTATGGATGTTCTTCCTAGCATTATTTATACTAGTGAGTAAAAAACAAGTTAAATGCCCAACAATAGAAATTGGTTAAGAATGTCCTAGTCATAGAATGAAATAATATGCAATTTCTAAAAGTTATGTTAGGAGCTGAAAATCTCAGATGCCTTCAGCAAGTAAACTAAATGTGTAAAGACACTAGAGAGTGGTGAGGACTGTGGTAAACTGGAAAGTTTATACTTCACCTGAAGGTATTCAAATTCAAAGTATAAAACAATATCTTCTGGCCAAGAAAAGGCACAGATTGAATTCTGTCCCCAGGTTTACCAGTTTGAAACATTTACTGTTAAAAAATATTAAAATGTGGGAAGATATTCATGGTGTATTTTAAGTGACAAAGACAAATTTAAAAAGTACAGGTAAGCAGAGCACAGTGGCTCACGCCTATAATCCCAGTACTTTGGGAGGCTGAGGTGAGAGGATTGCCTCAGCCCACGGGTTTGAGATCAGCCTGCGAAACTTGGCAAGATCTCATCTCCACAATAAATAAAAAATTAGCCAGGTGTGGTGGCGCACACTTGTAGTTCCAGCTGCTTAGAAGGCTGAGGCGGAAGGATCACCTAAGTCCAGCAAGTCAAGGCTGTGGTGGCCAGGAGCGTTCCATTGCCTGGGTGACAGAGTGAGACTCCAACTCAAAAAAAAAAAAAAAAAAAAGAGTATAAAGAATCATTCCAATTTTTTAAAAAGTGTGTATGTTTTTAGTTATATCTCTTTTCTATTTGTTGATCTGTCAGTCTTATCTATCTGGATGGATATTTACCAAAACCCATATAATAACCTATACTTAATGCTACTATGTGCCAGGGATTGTTTTAAGCACTTCACATATGTTAACTCATTAAATTCTCATGCCAATAACAGATACTCTCCCCTAATGGACAGATGATAAAGTTGAAACACAGAAAGTAACTTGCCCAGAGTCAAACAGCTAGAAAGTGAAGAGAGGTGGAATTCAAGCTTAGGCAGTGAATTTGGGCTCTTAACTGCTACGCTAGATTAAAACCAAAATGTTATGACTTGTCTGAGATTGTTTTAATGTTCTTTTTATTTTATTTCTGGGTTTTTTTGGTGCTTAAAGTTTTTCTATAATAAAAATGTAGTTTATAATCAGAAAAAGGACAATGTTTTATTAAAAATGCACATGGCTTATGTATGTGCTCTTTTTGGCTTCTCTACTTATTCTCTATGAATGAAAATTAGTTTGTCTGATTTGCTGGCTGAAACTTCAGGACCCGAGGAAATAAAAAATAGGACAGGCAAATGATACGGAGATAGAAGGGAGAGTCACAGGCTCTGCAGGACAGCCAAAGAGCATTGAGCCAAAAACAGCAGGATGAAGTTAATGAGTGTAATGTGGATGGTAATCACTAGAGAAAAGTTTTGTTTAGGCCAGGTCTTGTGCCTCAGCTAAAACGTGGCGGCACGGTAATCTGTCATGTTACTTAATCTTTTTTTTTATTTGACAAAGATTCCTTAGATTTCTCGTTGCTAGGCCCAATGAAGCATACAATGAAAAAACACGCAAGGAGCTGCTAATTGAGTAAAGGAAAGAGATAAGGGAGTTTGGGGAGTACTAATAATTACCAGTAAAAAGGTCAAATGCACCTTGAGAGGTCAAAGTGAGGAGAGCTTTATTCATTCAATATTTTTTCACCCTCTGCCCAGTGATATGCACCATTCTAAACTCTGGAAAGACAGCAAATGAGGAGAAAAGAACCGCTCCTGCCCTCAGGGAGTTTGCATTCTAACATCAAAACAGAGAAAGAATCATAACTCAGCACAGTGTAAAGACACAGAAAAAGAAAGAAAACACTCCCTTTAAGTTTATAACCTGGTAAAGTCAGGTTACCAAAACATACAAAATAGCACCATAAAAGAATATTATAGGTCATTCTTACTTATGAACATAAGTGAAAAGTCTTAAATATTAGCAAATAAAATTAGCAGTATATTGAAAAACTAATCCGTGGAATATAAACAGGATTTATTCCAAGTTCATAGAAATATTTATAAATATAATTCGCTAGCTAAAGATACTAAAGAGAGAAAGATATCATTTCAACAGATGGATAAAAAGGAGTTGATAAAATTCAATATCTATTCCCAAATAAATAATAAAAATTCTTACTAAAAAAAGAGTAGAAAGACAATCTCTTGATAAGCATTCTTAATATGTAATCAAATATGGTGCAACTTCAGAGGAATTTCTAGATTAGGAAATTCACAGTACTATTCAACATTTACTGGAAGTCTAACCAGTACAATAATACGAGAACTGTGGAAGCCACTTTATACATCAAGAGTCACTTTGTGTTAATCACAAACTGACCAATGAGCAGCCTATAAAGCTGAACACCAATCAACCAGAACTGCCATGTTTCAATGCTTCATTTGCATGCCAGGAACTGGAAAGAGGCCAGATCCTGTATAAAAACAATCTCAAACTGCTGGCAAGGAGCAGACATCTCTTCTGTCACTGCTCTGCCTGCTGCTCCCTTGCAATGCATTCAATAAAGCTATCCTTCTCTGCTCTAATCTGACTTGGGTGAATTCTTTCAGTGCCCGCAACTTTGGCTGACCTGGTCCTTACCTGCGACAAGAACAATAAGGGGTATACAGAATGGAAAAAGAAAAGTGACAAGATGGAAGATGAAGTAACAACCTACATAGAAAATAAACTGGCAAGCCAGGCTCGGTGGCTCAGTCTGTAATCCCGCGCTTTGGAAGGCCGAGGTGAGTGGATTGCCTGAGCCTGTGGGTTCAAGACCCGCCTAGGCAACTTGGCGAGACCTCATCTCTACAATAAATCAAAAAAATTAGCCGGGTGTGGTAGCGCGCGCCTGTAGTTCCAGCTACTTGGAAGGCTGAGACGGAAGAATCGCTGGAACCCTGGAACCCAGCAGGTCGAGGCTGCGGTGGCCGGGAGTGGCCACTGCACTCCAGTCTGGGTGACAGAGTGAGACTCCAACTCAAAAAAAAAAGAAAATAAACCGGCAAATTATTGAAACCAATCAGCAGGCTGATAAGATCAACATACAAAAATAAAAAGTGTCTCTCTGTGCCAGTAGCAACCACTATGAAAATAAAGTGGAAAGAAAGATTCACATCAGAAGTAAAAGTATAATATAATAATGCAGTCTAATAATCTAAATCTATGCATTTTTTTTTTTTTGAGTTGGAGTCTCACTCCGTCACCCAGGCTGGAGTGCAGTGGCACGCTCACTGCCACTGCAGCCTTGACCTGCTGGGCTCAGGTGATCCTTCCACCTCAGTCTTCCAAGTGGCTGGCACTACAGGCATGTGCCACCAGACCCAGCTAATTTTGATTTATTGTAGAGATGAGGTCTCGCCAAGTTGTCCAGGCTGGTCTTCAACCCATGGGTTCAGGCAGTCCTCTCACTTTGGCTTCCCAAAGTGCTGGGATTATAGGCATGTGCAACTGTGCCTGGCCTACGTAATTTAATAATTAAGAAAAATATGCAGGAATTGCAAATTTTTAAAAATTCAATGAATAAAACAGAATGCAGAGTGGGTGCCATGGCTCACACCTGTAATCCCAGCACTTTTGAGAGGATTGCCTGAGTCCAGGGGTTCAAGACCAGCCCGGGCAACACGGCGATACCGTCTCTACAATAAATCAAAAAATTAGCTGGGCATGATGGCACATGCCTGTAGTTCCAGCTTGTCGGGAGCGGATGTGATGTGGGGAGCAGATGAGCACTGTCACTGTAGGGGCCTTGAGTAAAGGCCCAAGTGAAGGCAAGGTCTCGCCTAATGGCCCCAAGCTCAGAGGCAAGGTCTTGCTTGGAAGCTCTGTATCCTAGCCAGAGACAGGCTGTAAGGGATACAGCCTGTTACACAAAACGGTGTCTCAGATGCCCACGATCCAGGTGCACGTAGTATAAATAAAGCCTTAGCCACAGCAAGATAGACTCACCTTTAGGTAGCAACAAATTCCATTATGGCTCCCTCACAGACCTTGAATCCCTTCCAACTTCCGTTGTGCTTGATTATGAAATAAACATGCTGAGCTTGTTCGGGGCCACTTCTCCTCCATCAGAGGAACGTGTCCCCCCGGTCCAGTTTTTCTTTGTGTCTTTGTGTCTGTGTCTTTCTTAATCTCTCACCACTCTCTTGGGATTCTCAAGGCAGCCACGCAGGCTGCAGCACTAGCTACTTGGAAAGCTGAGGTGGAAGGATCACTTCAGCCCAGCAGGTTGAGGCTGTGGTGCCATGAGCGTGCCACTGCACTCCAGCCTGGGTGATAGAGTGAGATTCTGACTCAAAAAAAAAAAAAAAAAAAAAAAGGACTGGATAAAAAAAATGTGGTACATATACACAATGGAGTATTATGTAGTCATAAAGAACAAAATCATGAACTCTGTAGCAAATTGGATGGAGTTGGAGACCATCATACATAGTGATCTATTACAGAGACAAAGAACTGAACACCGTGTGTTCTCACTCATAAGTGGGCCCTGAACACTAGTCACATTAGTACAAGGGAGGGATTGGCAGTCACTGGACACTCCTAGGGGAAGTGGGGGGGGGAGGACACGTAACAACACTTCCACTAAACCAGGGGAGATGAGGGCCAGTGGGAGGCTCAAACTTTACCTGCATGCAGCCTACTTGTGTAGTTAATCCTTACTTGCACCCCACATCTCTATAATAAAATAAAATATTAAAAAAGACATATTATTCCATCTTTAAAAGGAAGAAAATTCTGACATATGCTACAATGTGGATGAATATTTAGGACACTATGTGAGGGAAAAGAAGCTAGTCACCAAAAAAGACATGATTCCATTTATATGAAACACCTAGAGCTGTCAAAATCATAGAGACAAATTCTGCAGAAAGTAGAATGTGGTTGCCAGGGGCTGGGAGTATGAGAGAGAGTGGGAGTTATTGTTTAATGAGTATAGTGTTTCAGTTTTGCAAAGCAAAAAGAGTTCTGGGGTTGGATGGCAGTAATGGTTGCATAGCAATATGAATGTACTTAATGATGCCAGGTGGGGTGCAGTGCAAAACTCCTGGATTCTTTGACTCATTTTTAAAATGAATTTTAGAGCAGCCAGTAAAGTATTGAAACAAAGTTTATTAGAGAAAGAAGAGAGAAAAGAAAGGGAGACATGCCAGAGCTGGTATGGGTGAGAGAAACTGCCTTTTGCTTTTTACAATAGACCTGATTTCCTTCATAATGATCTATATGCTAAGGAGCGGGCAGCCCTGGTAACCATCACTCCAGAGACATATCTCTGGGCTCCTGATGGGAGGAGAGAAGGGGAGGGGTGGTCTTTTTCTGACCACATTGTCTTTGCAGGAGACCTGCCAGATGTTTCCAAGTCGCAAGTTCATGAGTTAAAAGAGGGTATTATTATCATTTCTATGACTTTGGTTAGTTAAAGAGCGATATTGGGCCTTCCGCCTTTGCCTTCCACAGGGAACCTGAAAGATTCTTAGTGAATATTATGCTAAACCATGAATTGAAAGGTTGGGCTGTCCTATTCTTACATCTCATGGGGTTTTCTTTTGATTTGCTGAGGAGGTAGGGTAGGCTGCCAGCTTGGCCTGTAGTAAAATGAAATTTTAAAAATGTCTGGCCGGGTTCGGTGGGTCACCCTGTAATCCTGTGCCTTGGGAGGCTGAGGTGAGTGGATTGCCTGAGCCTGCGGGTTCGAGACCTGCCTGGGCAACTTGGTGAGACCTCATCTCTGCAATAAATCAGAAAATTAGCCGGGCGTGGTAGTGTGCACCTGTAGTTCCAGCTACTTGGAAGGCTGAGGCGGAAGGATCGCCGGAGCCCAGCAGGTCGAGGCTGCAGTGGCCGGAAGCGGCCACTGCACTCCAGTCTGGGCGACAGAGTGAGACTCCAACTAAAAAAAAAAAAAAGTCTGAATGCTTCCTAAAACCTGCCTACAGGAAATTTATCTATCTATGTCTAACCTATGCTAGCTACCCTGCCTCAGTACCACTGAACTATATAAAGCACTTAAATGTGGCTAAAATACTGTAGTAAATTTTGCATATTTTACAATAGAAATTGAAAAAAAATCCACATATAGAGTTTAATTTTCCTTTTACTTTGCCTTTTCTCTTAATTTGGTGTTGCCCAGATTCTCTTGAGAATCATGAAAACTTCCATTAGGCCAAATGATCTTGATTGGACTTAATCCAGTGATGACTAGTTTGAGCAGGGTTCTACAGAATTTGTTAATGCATGCTTGACTCTATGTGCTTAGTTTCATGGCATCTGTTTTATTAAGTATACTAATGACAATTGCGTCCTAGAGCCTTGGCAAACCTATTAAATAAATAATTCTTTTGAGCAAAATAGTTTTGTACAGGTGACCTAGTAAAAACAAGAATATTATTGAAGGTCATCTACTATGTACTAAATTAATTTTCCTATTTATACGAACTTAGCCTAAAACTTTAGTTTTGTTATTTGAATATTGATGTGTTATTTTGGCTTCTTCAGAAAGCTTTTTTCTTGTATTTTTCCCTTGCATTAAAAACGCCTAAGAAATTCATATGGTCTTGACTAGTTAATCATTTCAATAATTTGAACTCACCAAATTAGTTGGATTCTTTACTATCCTACATGAAATCTCTCAGGATAAAATATAATTGTTTTATAGGGAAATAAAGAACAGAAGAACTTCCTACTTGGAATTTTTAAAAAATGCACCTTTTCTTAGCACTTACCATTTTAGCATGAAAGGAAGGCTGAGTTGAAAGGATTGTCTGAGCAAAGCAGGTTGAGGCTGTGGTAGCCATGAATGTGCCACTGTACCCCAGCCTGGGTGACACAGTACAGTAGCCAATTAATTATTATAAAGAATCTTCTTTAGCACGTGAAGTTAGAAATGCTGAGTTGATCACTTCTACTTTTGTGTTATTGCTTACCTTTTACATATATTATGGTACGGTGATTACTTATTACTTCTCTGCCTTTGCCACAGAAGATGAGCACCATGAAGTTACAAATAATGCCACAATCTTGTATCCCCAGAGCCTAGATAACAGGTATCTGTCACATACAGAAGACAAACAGTACAATTCAATACAATGCCATACCTTTGATTTATGATATCTGAAGACTGAAAGTTATTATTTTAGCAGGAGCACATCACATGATTAATGACATCCACTGATTACGCATATAGTATATAGCATTGTTTAGCTGTTTAGAAATTTAAATTTTAAATATTTTAAATTTAAGTACATTTAGCCTAAATTTAAGTAAAATTTAAATATAAATATACTTTTGATTGTAAATTACAGAGACCCAAATAGAATGAGCTTAAGCAAGAATAGGAGATGTATTGGTTCACATGGCCAAAATGCAGAAAGGGCAAGGGTGAAGCTGTTTTCACGGATGACTGACTCCAAGAGCTTGACTGTCATCCGGAAATTCCTCATTTCTTTCTCTTCACTTTCACCTGTGCTTCTCTTCCTGTGCTGACTTTAGTCTTTTACGTTGCTGTCACCATACTTCAATCATAGCCTTAAGTAGCCCTGGGCTTATATCCTTTTGACTTTAATACCTGAGAAAAATTCGGTTAGAAAATCCCAGGAAGGGTCTCTAGGCTTGGATAGGTCAAGTTTGAGTTATGTGTCATCTTTTCACAAATCACTGAGGTCAAGGCAGATGGGGGGTATTATGTTTAAAACAAGCTGGATCAGGAGCTTATGAACAGGGAAGTAGACTACTTTTCAAGCCCCTTCAAAATCATGTGGTTGCAATGGGAGATAACAATTCCCTCCAAGGAAGAGATGTACTGTTATGGTCAGACCAAATAATAAATATTCATTGCATGGCCTGTGACATATGTTGCTAGTTTTCTTCTAATTTCCATCTAACCCTCTTACAAAGTAGAAGAATCAGCCGGGCTCGGTGGCTTAGCCTGTAATCCCAGCACTTTGGGAGGTCGAGGCGAGTGGATTGAGCCCACTTCAAGAACAGCCCGGGCAACTTGGTGAGACCTCGTCTCCGCAATAAATAAAAAATTAGCCAGGCATGATAGCACGCACCTGTGGTTCTGGCTACTTGGAAGGCTGAGGCAGAAGGTTCGCCTCAGAGCCCAGTGAGTCGATGCTGGGGTGGCCGTGAGCAGGCCACAGTTCTCCAGGCAGGGCAATGGAGTGAGACTCCAACTCAAAAAAAAAAAAAAAAATTAGAAGAATCTCTAATTTTAACCTGGCAATGGCCACTCAGATTAAATAATACCTGTACCAGCCTCCTTTGCAGCTGGGTGTGGATGTATAATGAAGTTCTGGCCAATTAATATAAGCAAAATGTTGTGTGTAACTTCTGATGTCAGACAGAGTGGAGTGCAGTTGTTCCATTGGCTTTTGACCCTACCACAAAAAGGAATTTTAGAGTGAGTCCAAAGTATAGTTTAAGACAAGATTTGTTAGAAAGAAATGACATGCTCAAGAAAGAGCAAGCGTGCCTTAAGAGAAAGGACATGTGCTTGCCTTTGACAAGAAGCTTTATACAATTTTACAACAATAATACAGCAAACTATTCCATGAGCTAGGAGCAGAAAGCTGCAGGTATCTGGTCACAAGTTTTGATTAACATCTCACAAACTTTTAGGGTCACAAGGACATTCTAAATAATGAAAGATAGTGTCTAACTAGATGTGGGCTTTTCTTAGAAAAATATGTCTATGTCTTGGGTAATTCCCTATTATTTCTGTGATTTTCTGTACTGGAACTTCCACATTCCAACCTGCCAAGTGGTCAGGTCTAATATGCCTGGTCAATCAGGTGGAGATTGTGTACTACTAAGAAAGACACTGGAATGGGTAACCATCCTGTTTCTTTGTTATCTAAATTAGACCTGCCTAAGAAAACTTGTCTAACTACATCTAAACTATGTGTTATGCTAACTATGCCTGCCTCATGTCTAGAAAGTGTTCTTCATGTGAAGGAACATGTACTTCTTCAGTCCTTCCTTCTCCTTTTGGAGAACACCAGAAGGTCAATTCCTCTACAAAATTGCTAGGAAATTTTCCAAGGAATGGTTTTATTTTCTAAAATCCAATAATGCCTTGAGTAGGGGCACTCAGTGAATAGTGATGTTCACTTGTGCTATCCACTGAGTACCCCTACTCAAGGCATTCCTGCTTCAGAATTCTGCAGATGCCTCTTGCAACCCTACAAACAGACTCTCCCAGCTCTGCTTCCCCTATGCTGTGTTGTCTCAAAGTATGAACACAAGCACCTGACCACAGATCATTTTCCAATCATGTAATTAACTTCCATGTGCTTATACAACCTATTTCTCTGCCACAATAATTGGTCTAGGGTTAGACAACTGGTCCAAACCTAATATTTCACCATCCCTTACACTAGACATAATTTATTGGTCTGAGAATGGGCACCTGACCCAGTATGGTCCAATCGGAGCACTTTCGTCAATTTTTGAATTTGGACAGGGAAAGGTGGTCTCAGGTCCACTCTGGTGGTAAGTACTGTAAGATGGAGTTCTGGAGTTGGTAATCCCTCCTGTGCAGAAGTTAGCCTTCAGTGGGAGACAAAAAAGGTCACATGCAGAAAGAAATTGTAATGGAGGCTATGGAGAATCCTGGAAACATTAGAGTACTTGGTCTTAGTCTTTCCTGAGGTCTGTCCTATACTTTATCTTCTTCTTTTTTTTTTTTAAAGCAGGATTTATTGAGAGGACAGAGAAGCTCCCACACTGGGAGGGGACCCGAAGGGGTTGTCCTACTTTATCTTCTTTAACTCAGCCCAGATTAGGTTGTGGTGTTTTATAAAAGTTCACTAAAGACTTAGGTTTAAAGGAGGAGTTGTTGAGAAGATTAAGAAACCATCATCAACCCTTTAGCTTGACAGGTGCTAGGCATATAGCATATTCTTAAATGGTATCACAGTCAAATGCAGTGGCTCACACCTGTAATCCCAGCACTTTGGGAGGCCAAGACAGGAGGATTGCTTAAGGTCAGGAGTTCAACACCAGCCTGGGCAATATAATGAGAAAAAGGAAGGAAGGAAGGAAGAATTTAGTAGCTGTTATTATTTCTATTTATGAAGGTATTTGTTCTCAAATATCTGTATTTATTATAATCGCAGCACTTTGGGAGGCTGAGGTGAGAGAATTGCCTGAGCCCACAGCTTCAAGACCAGCCTGGGCAACTTGGCGAGAACTCATCTCTACGCTAAAATAAAAAAATTAGCCAGGTATGGTGGCACGTGCCTGTAGTTCCAGTTATTTGGAAGGCTGAGGTGGAAGGACCGCCTGAGCCCAGCAGGTCGAGGCTGCAGTGGTTGCAGTGGTTGTGAGCATACCACCGCATCCAGCCTGGGCAACAGAGTGAAACTCAGACACACACACACACACACACACACACACACACACACACACACACAAAGTAATACATAGGTAACGTCACCTAAAATATTTATACATTTTTTTGGCACTCCCTGTATGTATACATTGCAGAAAGATTAATTCAGATTAATTATTTGGGGGGGAACCCTCCAAAAAACAGAAATTATTTTTAGAAGGTGAACTTCCTTCATGGAGCTTCAGAATCTAATGCATGAAGCAAATATCAATTAAGTAATCAATAAGTAAATGTAAATTTATAATCAGGTTTAAATGTTATAAAGCAACTCTGGATTTTTTTTCTATTGTAAAAATTGAGGTAAGCCGGGCTCGGTGGCTCAGCCTGTAATCCTGCGCCTTTGGGAGGCTGAGATGAGTGGATTGCCTCAGCCCGCGGGTTCAAGACCCGCCTGGACAGCGAGACCTCATCTCTACAATAAAAAAATAAAAAAATAAAAAATTAGCCAGGCATGGTAGCGCGCGCCTGCAATTCCGGCTACTTGGAAGGCTGAGGCGGAAGGATCGCCGGAGCCCAGCAGGTCGAGGCTGCGGTGGCCGGGAGTGGCCACGGCACTCCAGTCTGGGTGACAGAGTGAGACTCCAACTCAAAAAAAAAAAAAAATTTGAGGTAAAATTCACATAGAGCAACCTTAAGTATACAATTTGATGTATGTATGTAACAGCTGCCCTTATCAAGATATAGAACATTTCTAGCACCCCAGAAAAGCTCTCTCATGTCCCTTTTTATTCAATTTTCACCTCCCCTCTGAAGGTTACTGTTTTTCTGATATCTATCATCAAGATTTACCTGTTCTTGAATTTCACATAAATAGCTTTTTTTTGCTCCCTAAATGATTTTGAGATTCATTCATATTGTTGTGTTTAATGGTCATTTATTTATTTTTTGATTGTATTTTATTGTATGAATAATATACGTACCTATTTTTCTGTTGGTGAATGTTTGAAATGTTTCTAGTTTGGAGCTATTATGAATAAAGACAGCTATTATGAACACTCATGTAATAAGTTTTTTGTTGACATAGGTTTTCATATCTAGTGGGTAAATTTAAGGAGTGGAATTGCTGGGTCACAGGGTAGAAATGTGTTTTACTTTATAAGAGTCCTGGATTTTTAATTTTTTTTTGTAAATATAGATTCATAGTCTTTAGTCCTAATAACTCTGAGTTAGTCAGTCTGAGGTTGCTAGACATGTATGGTACATGGTTTGGGTTTTTTTTTTTTTTTTCTTTTTTTGAGTCAGAGTCTCACTCTGTCGCCCAGACTGGATGCAGTGGCATGCTCATACCCACCACAGTCTCGACCTGCTGGGCTCCGGCGATCCTTCCGCCTCATCCTTCCAAGGAGTTGGAACCACAAGCACGTGCCACCATGCCTGACTAGTTTTTATTTATTTATCATAGAGACGAGGTCTTGCCAAGTTGCCCAGGCTGATCTCCAATTCCTGGGCTCAGGCAATCCTCTTGCCTCAGCTTCCCAAAGTGCTGGGATTGTAGGCGTGAGCCACCGCACACAGCCCAATACGTAGTTTTTTAAACTTCCCAGAATCAATGGTCTCAATAATAGAGGCAGCGGTGGAAAGGAAGTTATTTTGGTTTGGTTTTCTTTTCCACCACCAAAGCATACAAATGCAAATAATTCCTTTTTTCTGAAAAAATAGCTTTTTGTGAACATTTCCTCCCATTCTATCCATTAAATAGTCTCTCTTTTTAGTTTATGCGATGAAATGCAAAACTCGGTTTTTCTGCTCTTACTTAAGTAAAGAAAAAGTGTAGGGAGCGCCTTGAAGCGGCCCTTGGAATTGTCAACATGAGTAAATAAACACAGGTCTTTAGGGTGAAAAAAGAACTTTGTACTGAACAGCAGTTGAAGGTATGTGGCCCTGTACACTGGTAGAATTTTCTTTGCTGGTTTTACTTTTTTTTTTTCTTACTATTCTACCTGGCAGCAAAAAATAATCAACTGTGTTCTGGCTACAGCCAACATCTATATCAGACTGATACATAGTATCTGAGCATCCAACACAGTGAGAGCCCAAATGGCTGCACATCACTAGAGAAGTCTCTGGTTTCTAGGCAGAGAAACAGACTCATAGGAAGGGAAGAGAGTCATTAATGGATTAGGACCAGAACCCAGGTGGCCTGGCCCCCAGCCCATCTGACCATACTGCTACCCACACAGCCTGGGCTGGCCACAGCCTGGGCTGGCCAAAGACAAACAGCCCATTGAGCAATTGCACAAACAATGAATGATGGATGGCCAGAGCAAGAAACAGGCACAAAACAACTGTAACTCCGTCACTTCCTTGCCCTGAAATTTCCAGGCAAGCCTATAATGTGTGGTCACTTGAATGACATTGACCAGCAACTTGGCCCAGCTTTCAAATCTTGTATTAGACTTTTTGTGGTCAAGGCCAAAAGAAAAAGTCTGTCTTGTACTGAAGGTAGAGAGTGCCTTTGAACTCCATACCTGGTCCTGATGGGTCTGTGGCAGTGGCGTTAAGTTTAGAAAGATGTAGTTAACAGATGGGCATAACCTGGTCTTGAAGGGCTGTGGTGAACCAAGGTAGCTCTCAGATGTTTGAGGCGCCTCACGTGTGGATCCGCCTTCCTACCTCAGATGTAGCTAGCAAAAATTAATTGACAGATAAGAATTGTATTGATTTATGGGCACAATGTAATGTTTTGATATACAGATGGTGCCAAAAAAATGTATACACTCGCTCAAAAGATGGAGTCAACCCAATGCATGCCAACCTCATCATACAACACACAGGACAGTCAAAGAAAATGGCGGAAACATGGTTACGTGAACGTCATACTACACATTGCTACTGTAATTTAATTCAACTTCAAAAAGTTGAATTCAATCAGTGGAGATTAGCTAGAATCAACTCAGGCAATCTCATCCTGCTCTCCTCCTCAAATTGGCCACTAAATAGTAGCCAAAAGATGTGGTCTCCGAATGCCTGAAGCCAAGATCAAATGGCTCTACTTGTCAACCTGTATTAGAGATCCTGGGTGTGCCCCATGCAAGACATTCTCACCTGTTTGGCCTTGGTATGTGCACACAGTCTTACGCCCAGCCCGGAATATTCAACTTTACACCCAAGGGTATCCCCAAGAGATATAACTGTCTGGAAAGTTTCCTGTTTCAGGTGTCAGTTTCCTAGTTTGAGCTGGATAATCCTAAAATGTATACTTCCCTGAGGACTTCAGGAAGAAGTGAGGGGGAAAAAAAGCTGACTTTAATGTTTGTATTTATAGCCAGGTTGTATTTACAGGCTCATACCTGTAATCCCAGCACTTTGGGAGGTGGAGGAGAAAGGATTGCCTGAGTCCAGGGGTTTGAGACCAGCCTGGGCAATTTGGTGAGCCCTTGTCTTTATAATAATAAAAATAAATAAATTAGCTGGTCGTGGTGGCATGTGCCTGTGGTTCCAGTTACTTGAAAGGCTGAGGCAGAAGGATCACCTGAGCCCAGCTGGTAGCAGCTGGGGTGGCCGTGAGGGTCCACTGCACTCCAGCCAGGGTGACAGAGTGAAACTCCCACTAAAAAAAAAAAAAGTTTGTATTTACATAAGTCTAATGGGTACCATTTAGATAACATTATTTTTTAAATATGCAGACCAGATGACACGACGTTAGAAAACTGAATTGAAATATCAGATATTTTTGGCGATAGTATGGCAGGGGCTGATCTCGTTTTTGTGTTTGTTATAAAGAGGTATTTCTTAAATGGTTTTTCTTACGTGAAACGGTCCACATCATCCTAATATTTATTCACTCATTCATTCAACAAGGATGTAAGGCCTACTATGTGGCAGGGAAGGCTTATTTATGTTCTCAGCCATAGCTCACTGTATCTCACATCACACATAAGTAAGTTTTGCCTTATACAATGATAAAATGTAGTTTTATGTATTTTACTAAATTGTAAAATTGTTTGTCTGTGAGCAAGTCTTGTTAATTTTTGTATCCTCGACATCACTGAGCACAGTGCCTTGCACATAGTAGGAACTCAGTAACTACTCGAATTGAATTATGCTGCAATAGCTGGGCTTGGTGGCTCAGCCTGTAATCCTGCGCCTTTTGGAGGCTGAGGTGAGAGGATTGACTGAGCCCGCGGGTTCGAGACCCGCCTGGGCAACTTGGCGAGACCTCATCTCTACAATAAATCAAAAATGAGCCGGGCGTGGTGGCGCGCGCCTGTAGTTCTAGCTACTTGGAAGGCTGAGGTGGAAGGAATGCCACAGCCCAGCAGGTCGAGGCTGCAGTGGCCGGAGCGGCCACTGCACTCCAGTCTGGGCGACAGAGTGAGACTCCAACTCAAAAAAAAAAAAAAAAAGAATTATGCTGCAATATTGTAAAAAACATTACAAACAAAAGCACTACATAATTTGTGTGTGTGTGTGTGTGTGTGTGTGTGCGCGTGCGCGCGGGCTAACAGTCTAAACAGCACTTTGGGAGGTCGAGGCAGGAGGATTGCTTGAGCCCAGGAGTTTGAGACCAGCTTGGACAATAGAGACTTCACCTCTACAAAAACAGACAAACAAAAACATTGGCCAAGCTTGGTGGTGAGCGCCTGTAGTCCCACCTGCTCGGGAGGCAGATGGGTCACCTGAACACAAGAAGTCGAGCCTGCGTTGCAAGGATGGTCCAAGCCTGGAAAACACAGCGCCACGCTCGGGGAAAGCGCCACGGTGGCCGTGTCCTCAGGATCGCCGTGGAAGCGGGGGGTGCTCTGGGCGACGCTGCTCCGGGGCGGGAGGAGGCCGGGGCGGCTTGGGTGTCGCCACCCACTTCTTCCGGTCAGAAACTGGCGCTTGTTTCCCGCCGGACAGCCGGAAGCCATAGATACGGAACTAGCCGCCCGAGTTGCGGTGGCGGCCGAGTGCGGAGCAGGCCAAAAGCCGCCACGGGAGGTCAGGCCCGATCAGTCTTTTCTGGCACCAGATCTGGAGCGGAGCGGCAGCCGCAGTAGCAGTCTCCGCCCCCACCTCCGCTGTCGCCCGGGTGGGGGCCGGCCGGACCTCGGGGACACTGCCGGGAAAGGCGGAGAGGCGGCCGGCCCCGCGTTCCGCCTCGGCCTAGGGCCTGGCCCTGGGGCCACGAGGGCAACGGAGCCCCGGCTCTGACACCTTCCCCGTCTGCTCCTGCCCGCTCCCACCTTCTCAGACTCCCTCTGATCTCCACTGTCCCCTTCTCCTTTCTGATCACCTTTCACCCGAAGCCATCACCCCTGGACACCCGCTCCTCGCCCTGACGGCTCCTGGCTTGTCCCAACCTTTCCCCCTTGTCCTCCCTTTCACCTGGTCCGCACCCCTGATTCCCCTCCCTGGGTTCTGGACTCCCTTCCTGAGCTGTGCTGGGAGGTTGGACGCCCCCTCCCTTGTCAGCTGGACTTTGTGGAGTGAATGGTGGAGTTTTGGGGTGCTTAAGATGCAGGCTGCTGCATCTTCATGAATTAACTTTATTTTAAAGTCTCAATATAAAGGTAGATGAAAAGAAAACAAGCTTATTCTCTGTGTTAATAGCCAAACTGAGGTGCGTCCAGTAATGGAGGAAGGAAAGGAAAAAGTGTGAGAGAGAGAGAGAGAGGAAGAGAGAGAAAGAGACAGTCTGTGTATGGGAAAAAATAAAGAGACTCATGGAAGGTCGTTGGCATGCTTGAAGACAAGCTAACAAGAAGAGGGGCATCGCCCATGGTCGGTGACATATGTGACTTTTTCCTGTCTGTGAGTCCTAAGTTGCAAGTGAGAACACAGAGGAGGGAAGCCTTCAGGGCAGCTCTGACCATCTGTGGCCTAATATTACACTACCACTAGCATTTATCTTAGAAGACTTCCACAAACAAACCAAATACCCAACTGCTCATTTTACAGTCCGAGGGACAGACATGGCAAACATTAAAAAAAGGAATAAAAGTATAAAGAACAATATAGAAGACAGAAGAGTAGCCTACAAATGCCATCCAGTGAATCACACTATGATGGTGGGAGACATCTGGTCGACCCCATAGATCTTGAACTGAACACTAAGCCCATCACAACAGCAGCCTCTGATCGACCTGTCGGTGGCAGCTATCTGGTGAAACCTGCAGACCCCAGGAATTGCAGCAAAGTGTGCCATGGATGAAGGGCTGAGCCCTGCTGGCCTGAGGTGGTTATTGTCAAAACACGGAGAGCAAAGGAAAATCTTGTAATAGAAACATCTGGGCCCTGTAGCAGTCTGTGTGTTTCAGTCTTTGTGGTAGCCAAAAGGGAAAGAAAGACTCTGATGAAAGGTCATTGACTTGCTTGAGGAAGATGAAGGTGGGCTGTAAGAGGAACATTGCGCGGGATGAGTGACATATCTGATTTCCTGTCTTCCCCCATGGATTTTAAGTTGGAAGCAGAAATATAGAAAACAGAACACTTTAGGGCAGCCTTCGGAATCTGGGGCCTATTATTACCACTGATGCTAATACTACCACTTGCATTTATCTTAGATGTTTCCAGACACAACCCAAACCTTGTTTTTTTTTGCTAGTTTTTCGGTCCAAAAGACACAGCAAGGGGGAAAAAAAAATAAAAAGAACAAATGACCAATACCCACGAGTGCCATCTAGTGATTCAAATCAAGTACTACCTAGAGAGACAGAAAGGGAAAGAAAGATGAAATGAGACCAAAAGGAAAGGGTGTTTGCGTGTCAGTCTGTGTGGTGGGAAAAGAGAGGTTCTGTTGAGGGGTTGTCATCATGAGGCTGAATACAAGAGGGGCAAGCCACATGATGGGTGACGTATTCGACTCCTTTTTTTACTAGTTCCAAGTTGGAAGCGGGAAGACAGAGGAGAAAGACTTCAGGGCATCCTTGACCATCTGGGGCTTGTAATTACTACTGATGCTAATACTGCCACTAACATTCATCTCAGAAGACCTCTCATACACAACTCAAATTCTCGAATTTTGGTCCAAAGGACAAACACGGCAATAATAATAATAAAAAAGACAGAAAAGTAGTCGAGAGCGCCTTCTGGTGGCTTAGATCAAATACTGCAATGGCTGGATACATCTGGTGGTCCCCACAGATCCTAAACTACAGTCTATAATCCACCAAAGGAGCTAGCCATCTGGTTGACCCAGTCAACTTGAACGTTGGTGGAAGACATCTGGTAGACCCTGCAGATCCAGGAGACGTAGCTAAGAGGGCCATTGGCAAAGTGCCGGGCCAATGTTCTTGTTGAAATAGGGTGAGCAAAGAAAAACCTTGGAATAGAAACAGCAGAGCTCTGGAACAGAGTGGTTTTGGTAGCAAGAGGCCATGGGGGACAAAAGGAGACTTTTTCTAAAAGTGTAATCTGGAGAGGGTCTTCATCATCCTCCCATGCCTCTGGCCTGAGGGGAATAGTGGGGGCAGGGTTGGGGACGAGGACCCTGGACCTAATAAAGATCACCCAGATGAGAATAGACAGTGCGAGAGAAAGAGAGAGACTGTGGTTAAAGTTAAGGGAGGCTCTGATGGGAGGTTGTTAGCACGTTTGAAGAAGCTGAAGGCAGGCAGACTAAAAGAAGGGCATTGCACATGATGGGTGACATATGAGAGTTCCCTTCTCCCCCTGTGGGTCCTAAGTTGGAAGCGGGAGCACAGAGAAGGGAAGGCTTCGGGACAATCTTGACTATCTGGAACCAGCTTTTACTACTGATGCTAATACTACCACTAGAGAGATAGAAAGAAAGAGTGAAAGACCAAAAAGGGAAAAGCGGGGTTCTGTTGTGGGAGGTCTTTGTCTTTTTTTTTTTTTTGAGTTGGAGTCTCACTCTGTCGCCCAGACTGGAGTGCAGTGGCTGCTCCTGGCCACCGCAGCCTCGACCTGCTGGGCTCCGGCAATCCTTCCACCTCAGCCTTTCAAGCAGCCGGAACTACAGGTGCGCACTACGACGCCCGGCTAATTTTTTATTTATTGTAGAGTTGAGGGCTCGCCAAGTTGCCCAGGTGGGTCTCGAACCCGCGGGCTCAGCAACCACTCACCTCAGCCTCCCAAAGCCGCGGGATTACAGACTGAGCCACCAAGCCCGACTGGGAGGTCTTTGTCTTGACTGAGGCAGCTGAAGGCAGGCTGACCATAAGAGGGCCATCACCCGTGGTGGGTTACATATCCAGCTCTTCTTCTTTCACCTTGGGTCCTAGGTTGGAAGGGGGAACACAGACAAGGGAAATCTTCAGGGCAACCTTGACCATCTGGGGCCTTTTATTACTACTGATGCTAATAACTACCACTACGTTTATTTCAGAAGATATTCCCATATACAGTCCAAACCCTTCCTTGCTCGTTTTTTTGGTCCAAGGGACAGACAAGGCAAGAACAAAAGAAGAAAAAGCAGGCGACACAGGGGAAGATCTTGGAGACAGAAAATAGCCCACGAGTGTCATCTAGTGTGTCAAAGTACAGCGTTGACGGGAGATGTCTGGTCGACCCCGCAGATTCCCTAGGGGAGACTAAGTCAGACCCTACTGACTTGATAGTTGGTAGAAGACATCTGGTCAAATCTACAAAACTTGGGAGTCGATGTTAAGTGCGCCACGGGTGGTGGCCTGAGCCAAGCCGAGCCATCCCAAGCCAGGCCAACCATGGGTACCAGAGTCTAAGTCCGCCAACTTTGGGGCGTGGCCCTCCTCATGGCTCCCTGAGGTTGCTGGTCAACCCAGATGCCTAAGACCCAGAGGACTTGAACATTGGTGGCAGGCATGTGGTCACCCTGGTCCCGGATTGGGACAGGATCCTCTTGGGTGAGCCTGGGAAGGGAGGCGAGGGGCGTCTTTCAACACGGGAAGCCACCATTCCCTGGCCCAGGAAATGTCCCACAGGGAGGGCCACAGCACAGGCTCTGGAGAAGAGCGGCTGGGTGGCAAAAGACCGTGAGGTCAGGTGGAGAGAGACTTGTTCTGGGAGCGCCTTCCCACAGGCCCCTTCGTCCCCCACCCTGCCTCTGGCCTTAGGGGAGAGGTGAAGGCAGGGTGGGGGACAAATGCCCTGGAGCAAAAAAAGATCACCCAGAAGGGAATAAGCAGGAAAGAAAGAGAAAAAAAGACAAGGAGAGAAAGAGGAAGAGAGAAAGAGATGGGAGGAGAGAGAAGGAAATGAGAACGAGAAAACGAGAGGGAGAGTCATGCATGTTGGGAAAAGGGGGAGGGAAGCTCTGATGGGAGGTGTGGCATGTTTGAGGAAGCTGAAGGCACTCACTAGAAGAGGAGTATCCCACGTGATGGGTGCTGGAGGACATATCTGACTCCCCTTTTCCCCGTGGGTCCGAGGTTGGAAGCTGGAAGACAGAGAAGTCAAGGCTTCAGGGCAGCCTTGGTCATCTGGGGCCTATTATGACTACTGATGCTAACACGACTGTTGGTATTTATCTCAGAAGATGTTCCCATCCACAACCCAAACACATCCTTGCTTTTTCGGTTCAAAGGACAGACACAGCTGGAGTGACAGAAACTTCACTCCGTGTTTCCTTTTTAGTATTTTAATCTTCCATTTTGCATGAGGTGCATATTGAAACAATCAGACACCGGACTTGAGGGAGAAAGTATGCCAGATCCTTTTCTTCTTTTGTCAAATGGAAGTCATTTAAGCCTCTGTGAGGACAGGTTTAACCCTGTGTGGAACAGTTGCATAGAAACAAGTTTCAAAATTCTTCTTGGTTTTTAAACAATGTATGAAAAAGAGATCAAATTCTCCAATAAAACAAAGTATGGGAGGATTATTATTATCATTAAGCTGATGCTGTTGTTGAAACAGGGAGAGCAAAATAAAGTTTTGCAATAAAAACATCAGAACTGGGCACTTTGTGAGGCAGAGGCGAGAGAATCCCTTGAGGTCAGGATTTCGAGACCAGGGTATTTTTAAAGAGGGAGAAAGAGGAAGGAAGGAAGGAAAGAAAAAGGTCAGAGGTGGATGAGGAAGCCTCTGGTAGAGCAGGGGAGTTTTTCCACTAAACCAATGTTTTTCCTCATCCCAGCCTCCAAAGTATTGGTTATTTCGAAGTAGATCAGTGGGGGGGTGGGGGGAAGACATAGCGTTGGTCATGCAGGAAAAGCAGTTAGGCAAGCAACCAGTTGCAGCAATATGTTTGGGCATCTTCACTTTACGTCCAGTAGAAAGATAGTAGACCTCCATCACAAGATGGAAATAGCAACAACAACAAAAAAGGGGGGGTGGGTTGGGGTGGTAAAGGAGAAAAGAATAAAAAGACGAATGTGGAAGAATAGCCTGCAAATGCCATCTAGTGGATCAGATTAAGCACATCAGCAGGAGACATCTGATCAACCCCGCAGATCCCGAGCTGGAGACTGCCACAGGCAGCGGACATCTGGTCGATCCAACTTGAACAATGGTAGACATCTGGTGGACCCTCCACCTGCCGCAAGTCATGGCTAAGTGCACCATGGTGGCCTCCAGAGCCAGTGCCTAAGCCCGTCGACCTCGGGACTTGGCTCTCCTCACAAAAGCAGGACTTTCATCATTATTCTGAGTCTCTGGTCACTAAGATGCACAAAAATCTGCTTATGCTGCACTGATAATCAGTCAAGTATATTTATTAATTTAGAATAGAAGAATATAAAGGCTTTAGTCGTCGGAGTCAATTTGGGGTCTGGGGCTTGCCCGGTCTCCCGGTCATTTGATTCTTCTCTTTCTAACACATTGACCTGGACCAGACTTCCCAAGTTTTGTGTCTTCCAGAGCCTTGATAAAAGTGCACATTCCCTCACTCTGTTTAGACCGTGGCTTTAGTGACTGACCTTCTCCTGAAAACCCCACCCAGTCTTCAGACAACTAAGTCTCACAAAAAGGCAATAGGAAAGGAAAATCAAATGGCTCTTCACCATACAAAAAGATGTTATCACAAGATGATTGCAAATTAAAACTAACTGAAATAACACCTTGTGCTTTTCAGATTGCAAAAAAATGAAAGCATGACAGCACACAATGTGTTGATGAGATTAGAGGGATAAATAAACTGCTGCTGGGAGAGCAAAAGTCATACATACCCCTGGGAGGACATTTGGAGGTGTTTGAATCGCACTTATTCTCTGACCCAGCAATCTCACTTCTGCCTATTCAGCCTAAAATATATTTGCATTCATACAAAATGACAAATTTACCGGGTGATACGCTGAAGCATTGCTTGTAATAGCCACTAAGATTGGAAATAGGCCAGGCTCGGTGGCTCAGCCTGTAATTCTAGCTCTTTGGGAGCCTGAGGAGAGTGGATTGCCTGAGCCCGCGGGTTCGAGAACAGCCTGGGCAAATTGGCGAGACCCCATCTCTACAGTAAAATAAAAAATTAGCCAGGCGGGTAGCGTGTGTCTGTAGTTCCAGCTTCTCGGAAGGCTGAGGCAGAAGGATCACTGAAGCCCAGCAGGTTGAAGCTGCAGTGGCTGGGAGTGTGCCACTGCACTCCATCCTGGGCGAAGGACTGAGACTTCAACTCAAAAAAAAAAAGATTGGAAATAGCCCAAGTGTTCATCCATAGCAAAGTTCCCAATCTCAGCACTAATTGACACACTGGACCTCATAACCCCTTGTTGTGGGGCTCTCCTATGCATCATAGGGTGTTCAGCAACATCTCTGGCCTCTACCCATATGCCCGTAGCACTTTCCTCCCAAGACAAAAATGATCGCAGACTATGCCAAATGTCCCCTGGAGGTAGGGTGGGGGGACAAAATCTTCCAGATTCTCTCATTGAGAACCACTGATTTATAGAGAACTGACTAAATAAACAATGGTATATCCACAGGTGGCATACTATGTAGCTATAAAACCAATGAGAAGCTTTCAATATACTCATATGGAATATTGTTGAATAATAAAAAGCATAGAAACAAGAGGAGAAAGGAAGCTACTGGTGATTTCAAGGATGTGAGGAGAGGCAGAGAGGAGGCTTGTATCTCTGTTATCCATAATACTTTTTTATTTTTTGATTTGGAGTCTCATTCTGTTGCCCAGGCTGGAGTGAGGTGGCATAATCACGGCAACCACAACCTCGACCCTCTGGGCTCAGGCAATCCTTCTGCCTCAGCCTTCCAAGTAGCCAGAACTATAGGTGTGCACTACCATGCCCTGCTAATTTTTTGATTTATCACCACGTTGCCCAGGCTGGTCTCGAACCCCTGGGCTTGGGCAATTTTCTCATCTCTACCTCCCAAAGTGCTGGGATTACAGGCATGAACCACCACACCTGGTCTGTTATCCATAATACCTTTAAAAGTATATTTTAAAGAACTTAAATGTTTTAAAGCTGTGTGAAAAAAAGCTACAATTTTCAACAAGACTATGATCAAGATAGATAGTAAAACTAGAGAGAGAGCAAAAAGTAATTTTGACAAAAAAGTAATTTGACAAAAAGTAATTTGTTTTTGACTTAGATTCTTTTACTACTGTGAAGAATGGTTCAGAGATCTGTTCTAGAATCTAATCATAACTAATTATGGGATTTAAAAGTTATATTTTTCCAATGCATTTTAATTTCCTTTTGAAGATACTTTATTCTTTGAAGTCCTATCCCAGAAAAGAATCAGGCTGCTGTCTTTACGTTGCCAAGGGTAGAGGCCATTTTTCAGTTGTAACTCAAATAAAAACAGCTACCTCATAGGAGATTTAAAAAGAAAAAGGTGTCCTGCTGATCATGTATATCGGTGACACTGCCACACAAACCCATCTCGGATTAATCCTGCAGTTGAATCTGAGCTCTATGGAGATCTGCTTATTCTTTCACTCAATCAGCATCATGTTTAAGTGCACACTGGACACCGGGTATTATGTCAGGTACTAAGAATACAGCCCTAGCCTTTAATGACACATCTCTTGCTTTCAAAGAGTAAGAGAATTAGATCTGTAATGCCCCACGTGTATAGAATGTCACGAGGATACCTAGAAGAAGGAAGGAATTGGTTTATGACTCTGCCTTGTTTTATTTTCAATTTTGCTCTTACCACTCCTCATGACTATAAGTGAATGTCTTGTGCTTTCATTATCTGCAAAGAAAAAAAAGAACAGATCCTTCCTGCAGAATTCAGTTTATGTTCTGCAAGGTTCCATCTCCTTAAAGAAGTCTTCCCGGACCACTTCCAAGCTATCCTAAATGTAACACTTACCCTTCGTTGTTCATAGACCACGTGCTGGGCCCTCTTCGTGCAATACTCTTATTATCTTTACATCAGCACTTAGAAGGAGTGATTACTACGCCCAATTTACAAGTGAGGAAAACCAGGCTTAGTGAGTTGAAATAGCTTGCCCAAGTTCTTCCTGCTGCTAAGTGGTTGTGCCAAGATTCGAAAAAAGACCTGCTTCCACGGCCTGTGCTCACAAACACGGCTCTTAACGGTGTGCCATTCTGTTACTCTGAACTCTCACAGTCTTTATCAGCTCATTCATTTCTCAAGCATTAAGGGTTTATCATGTACCAGTCCCCATAAATGACCTGTTATTTACGTCCAAGGCTATTGGTTGTTTGCTGGAATTTATGTGTGTGGGTGTGTGTGTGCATGTCTTGCCTTCTCAAAACTTGATTGTAGACTTCTCTTGTGGGTGAGGACTTATAGGTAGGCCTTACCTTGTAGCTTTCAGCTTCTGACTTACATTCAGTGATGACTAAATCTTTTCTATTGTCCCTTGAGAAGTCTCTCGGATCCCTTCTTTTCCTTTCCCATTGCTCCAACACACCTCATGTCATTTCTTGCCTTATCTCCTCATTGGTCTCTGAGTCTCAGTTTTCTTCTTTTCCCTTCAAAGGTTCTTCCTCCCTGCAGCCCAGAGTTGTCTTTCTAAATATGCATCTGATCATTTGAGAGGGGGCCCCAAAAAACCCTACTATTCTCTTTTGGAGAATGATCCCCTTGTAGCACAGGCTTCCCCTGCTAGGTAAGTGCTCTAGGAATCCATAGGCATCAGCATACCAGCTAGCATTTGTTGTGAGAGGCTGTGTTTGGCTTGTGTGAAATTGTTTTTGGAGATTCTTTCAACACGTTTGCCTGTTTTTTTTTTTGTTGTTTTTTTAATAATCAATATTTTTAATTATGATATTGTGCGTTACAGTTAAGGGTTAGGTTTACAAATATGCTTCATTCAGGCACCCTTGTTGATAAGAGGTGTCTCCCCGTCCCCAGACAGATATTTACTACCGTTAATCCCATCTCCCATCCCCCCCATAGTTTCCCACTACTGTCAGTCATTTTCTTATAGTATTACATTGGATGTTCAAGATCCACTATATGAGTGAGAACATGCGATACTCAGATCTTTGTTTCTGTGAGAGGTCACTCAGTATTATAGACTCTAGTTCCATCCAGGTTGCTGCGAAATTCATGATTTTGTTCTTTTTTATGGCTGCGTAGTATTTCATCATGTACATGTACCACATTTTTTTTTTTTTTTTAGTTGGAGTCTCACTCTGTCGCGCAGACTGGAGTGCAGTGGCTGCTCCCGGCCACCACAGACTCGACCTGCTGGGTTCTGGCGATCCTTCCGCCTCATCCTTCCAAGTAGCTGGAACTACAGGCGTGTGCTACCACGCCCGGCTAATTTTTTTGATTTATTGTAGAGATGAGGTCTCACCAAGTTGCCCAGGCGGGTCTCGAACCCGCGGGCTCAGGCAATTCGCTCACCTCGGCCTCCCAAAGAGCTGGGATTACAGGCTGAGCCACCGATCCCGGCCTGTACCACATTTTAAAAATCCAGCCCTCTTTTGATGGGCAGCATGGTTGCTTCCAGGTTCTTGCTATTGTGAACAATGCTGCGATAAACATACATGTGCAGGTATCTTTTTTATAGAGTGATTTGAGTTCTTCAGGATATATTCCCAGTAGGGGGATTGCGGGGTCATATGGGAGGTTGATATTTGGAGCTTTTAGGAATCACCACACTGCTTTCCACAGAGGTTGCATTAGTTTACACTCCCACCAACAGTGTAGAAGTGTTCCCTTTTTGCCACACCCTCTCCAGCAGCTGTTATTTTTTGAGTTGTTGATAATTGCCATTCTGACTGGAGTTAGGTGGTATCTCAGTGAGGTTTTGATTTGCATCTCCCTGATGATTAGTGAGGTTGAACATTTCTTCACGTGTCTGTTGGCTGCTCGGATGTCTTCCTTTGTGAAGTGTCTGTTCATATCTTTTGCCCATTTTATAATGGGGTTGTTTGTTTTTTTCTTTTCAGCATGTTTGAGTTCCTTGTAGATCCAAGATGTTAAGCCTTTGTCAGACCTGGAGTTGGCAAATACTTTTTCCCAGTCTGCGGGCTGTCTCCCTGCTCTCTTGATGGTTTCTTTGGCTTTGCAGAAGCTTGTCAGTTTAACGAGGTCCCACTTGTCTATCTTCTCTCTTATGGCCTGTGGGTTTCGGGTCTTGTTCAGGAATTGGATGCCAGTTCCGATTTCCATGAGGATATGTCCTTCATTTTCTAAGGTTTTTATGGTTTGAGGTTTTACGTTTAGGTCTCTGATCCATTTGGAGTTAATTTTTGTGTATGGGGATAGATAGGGGTCCCGTTTCAATCTTCTGCATGTGGTCAGCCAGTTTTCCCAGCATCATTTACTGAATAGATTCTCCTCTCCCCAGTGGTAGGTGGTGGAGGGTTTGTCGTAGATGAGTTGGTTGAGAAATTGAGGTTTTGCTTCTGGAATCTCAATTCTATTCCATTGATCTATATGCCTGTTCCTATACCAATACCAAGCTGTTTTGACGATTGTAGCTTTATAGTAAAGTTGGAAGTCTGGTAATGTGATACCGCCTGCTTTGTTTTTTTTGCTGAGGATTATTCTGGCTATTCTTGGTCGTTTGTGTTTCCATATGAATTCCTGTGTTGTTTTTTCTAGGTCTGAGAAAAATGTTGCTGGTAATTTGATGGGTATTGCATTGAATCTGTAGATTGTCTTAGGTAAGATGGACATCTTCACAAGGTTGATTCTTCCAATCCATGAGCATGGGATATTTTTCCACAAGTTTGTGTCATCTTTGATTTCTTTGAGCAGAGTTTTGTAGTTTTCATTGTAAAGGTCTTTCATGTCTCTGGTTAGGTAGATGCCAAGGTATTTCATTTTTTTGTGTGTGGCTATTGTGAATGGAATTGTGCTTTTTATTTGGGTTTCTATTTGTTTATTATTGGTGTAAAGAAATGCGATTGTCTTTTGCACATTTATTTTATATCCTGAGATTCTGCCAAAGGCCTTTATCAGTGTAAGGAGGTTTTTGACAGATTCTCTTGGGTTTTCAAGATACGCGATCATGTCATCTGCAAAGAGAGATAACTTGACTTCCTCTTTTCCTATTTGGATACCCCTGATTGCCTTCTCTTCTCTGATTGCTCTAGCCAGGACTTCCAATACTATGTTGAACAGGAGGAGTGAGAGTGGGCATCCTTTTCTTGTTCCAGTTTTCAGGGGAAATGGTTCAAATTTTTGTCTGTTTAGGAGTATGCTGGCTGTGGGTTTCTTGTAGATGGTTTGTCTGGTTTTTGATGGGGGATTTATGAGCGCACCTGCCTACACCTTGTTGAGTTTTCAGTAGTTGACTAAAAACAGCATGACCCCCGTGCCCCACCCTCCCTATTCACCAATCTCACCCCTAGTGACTTTTTTTGTTTGTTTATTTCCCCAATGAAAAAAGTCCTCAAAGGGAAATGTTTTGCCCATGTGGAAGTGGTGAAACAAAAAATGACAGAAGCACTAAAATGCATCCAAATGGACGACTTTAAAAACTGTTTTGAGCAGTGGAAAAAGCACCTCGATTGGTAGATTGCATCAAAAGGAGATGATTTTGAAGGTGACTGAAGTTTACACATGTAAGAATAAATACACAATTTTTTATAGATAAATTCTTGGGTTTTTGAGGGCCCCCCCCATATAATTCCTCTTCTTAAACACCCCAGGTGCTACAGGACAAAGGCCTTGTTCGTGGAACCTAGGCTTTGACTAGAACCCCTCTCTCCTGGCTGCTATCTCCTGCACCCACCTGTGCATACCTCACACTCCAGACCACCCAACCAGTCACATTCCCCAAACGAAACACCATCTTCTACAGCCCTGGGGCTTCCGCTATGCCAGTCCCTCTGCTGGATGAACTTCCTTTCCTTGTTCCTGTGGTGATCTCATCTTCATCTATCAAAGACCAGTTTAAATGTGCTAGACGTTAGTCCTATAAGTGCCTGGATTAGAAGTTCCTTCCCAATAAGATGATTCACTTTGTTCATATTTCCATGTGTCACTGTTCACGTTGTGATTTATTTAGATATTGACATCTGTTTTTCTGTTTGTCTGAGCTCCTTGAAAACAAAGGACGACGTCTTCTTCCTCTGTGTGTTACTCCAGAGCAGCTTCACAATATAAATAGTGATGAATCAACAATTAGATGAACAACGTTTTCTTGTTACAGCATTTATTTTTGCCGATGCTTTTGCATTAGAGTTGGTCTCGATATATTCACAAAAGAGTTTTGAAAAAGAAAAAAGCCAACATGGATTGTCTGTTACATGTTTCTTTCTCATGAGTTTTTTTTCTTTTTCATTTCTATAATGGCAGGGAATCCAGGAATTGTACTCATGGGTGTCCTGGGGACCATCCCGCCTCTGTCCCCACTCATTCTATCCAATCCTGAAATATGAAGGGATCCTTCAAGTTTGTCCTCACTCTTTTTTTGTTTTTTTTTTTGAGTCAAAGTCTCACTGTCACTCAGGCTGGAGTGCAGTGGCACACTCACAGCCCTGTGCAGCCTTGACCTACTGGGCTCAGGTGATCCTTCTGCTTCAGCCTTCCAAGTAGCTGGAACCACAGGAGCACGCCACCACACCCAGCTAATTTTTTCAATTATTGTAGAGATGAGGTCTCACCAAGTTTCTCAGGCTGGTTTCGAACCCGTGGGCTCAGGCAACTCTCTTGCCTCCGCCTCCCAAAGTGCTGGGATTACAGGTGTGAGCTACCACGCTTGGCTTGTCCTTGCTCTTAAGTCACAAAGGAACTTTTTGATTCAGACTGATATCTTGGTTTTAATTTGGACAATTCACCAGTCAGCTATGATTTATTTCGATGGCAAACTTTCATCACAACAGAAAGACAAAATCAAATCAAGTCACTATAATGGCTCTTAGCAAAAATTAAATCTTTTCCCTCTCATCTTAATGGACAGAGGCAAGTGGAAGCCTCAAGGCTGGTTTTCCCTGGTCCTTATCATCATGTCTGTTGTTTCTGCTTATTTCAGGGAAAAGGCACTCATATTTATCAACCCTCAGGAATTAGTCTTTTTTTTTTTTTAAATCATAGTCACTCTGTCACCCAGGCTTGAGTGTAGTGGCACAATCACAGCTCACTGCAGCCTTGACCTCCTGGGCTCAGGCACTCTTTCTTCCTCAGCCTCCTGAATAGCTGGGACTACAGGTGTACACCGCCTGTAGAGGTGTACACCACCTGGTGTACACCATCTAATTTTTTTTAACATTTCTTGTAGAGATGGGGTCTTGAACTCTTGAGATCAAGTGATCCTCCCACGTCAGCCTCCCAAAGTGATGAAATTACAGGCATGAGCCACTGTGCCTGGCCAAGAGTTAGCCTTTTGTTGAAATTGACCAGTGCTGATCCCAGAAGTTGGAAAACACCCTTCAGTGGAGAAGTCTCTGTCCAGATCAAACTATACTCTATGTATGGAAATGTTTTAGTGCTAAGTAGATTTTTAAATATTCTAATTTCTTCAAAATGAATCATTCAAGAGCCACGCACAGTGGCATATGCCTGTAGTCTCAGCTGCTGGGAGGGCTGAGGTGAGAGGATCACCTAAGGGCCAGAGTTCCAAGTCACTGCACCTATTAATAATCATTGCACTCCAGCCTGGGCAACATAGCAAGACCTCATCTCTAAAAACATTAAAAGTTGTGTAATGAAATATAATCTGAATATTATTATTATTATTGTTATTATTCAAATCGGAGTCTCACTCTGTCACACAGGCTGGAGTGCAGTGGCACGCTCATGGCCACTGCAGCCTGGACCTGCTGGGCTCAGGTGATCCTTCTGCTTCAGCCTTCCAAGTAGTTGGAACCACAAGCATGCACCACCATGCCCGACTAATTTTTCTTGATTTATTGTAGAGAAAAGGTCTCACCAAATTTCCCAGACTGGTCTCAAACCCTTGAACTCAGGCAGTCCTCTTGCCTCTGCCTCCAAAAATGCTGGGATTACAGGCATGAGCCACCACGCCTGACCTACATTATTTATAATATCCAAAAAATGAAAACAACCCAAATGTTCATCGACTGACAAATAGATAAATAAAATATAGCACATTCATACAATGGGATGTTATTCTGTCATAAAAAATATACAGTACTGTTATATGCTACAGGGATGAATCTTGAAAATATTATGCTGGCTGGGTGCAGTGGCTCACGCCTATAATCCCAGCACTTTAGGAGGCCAAGATGAGACGTTTGCCTGAGTCCATGGGTTTGAAACCAACCTGGGCAACTTGGTGAGACCTCATCTCTACAATAAATCAAAAAATTAGCCAGGTGTGGTGGCGCGTGCCTTTAATTCCAGCTACCTGGAAGGCTGAGGCAGAAGATCACCTGAGCCCAGTAGGTCGAGGCTGTGGTGGCCATCAGTGTGCCACTGCACTCCAGCCTGGGCACAGAGTGAGACAACTACAACTCAAAAAAAAAAAAAGAAATGTTAAAAAAAAGAAGAAAATATTATGCTAAGTGAAAGAAGCCAGTCACAAAAGACCACATATTATATGATTCACAGGAAATATTTAGAGCAGGGAAATCTATAGAGACAGAGAAAGTAGATTCATTGCTGCCTAGGCCTGGGTGGAGGAAAGGAATCTGCAGGGCTAAGGTGCTTGAAGCTAAAGGGTTCAAAGTTTCTTTTCTCTCTCTCTCCTTTTTTCTTTCCTTCTCTCTCTCTCTGTCTCCTTTCCCTCTTTCTTTTCTTCTTTCTTTCTCTCTCTGTGTCCTTCTCTCTCTCTCCTTTCACTCTCTCTTTCCTTCTCTCCCTCTTTCTTTCCTTCTTTTTCTCTCTGTCCCTCTTTCTTTCTCTGTCTTCTTTCTTTCTCTTTCCTTCTCTCTTTTTTTCTCTCTGTCTCCTTTCACTCTCTCCCTCTTTCCTTCTCTCTAGTTCTCTTTCTCTCTGCTTCCTTTCTTGCTCTCTTTCTTTCCTTCTCTCTCTCTTTCCTTCTCTCTATCTCTCTTTCCTTCTTTCTTTTTTTTAATCAATATTTTTTATTATGATATTGTGGGGTACACTTAAGGGTTAGGTATATAAATATGCTTTGTTCAGGCACCCTTGTTGATAAGAGGTGTTTCCCCATCCCCAGACAGATGTTTACTACCATTAGTCCCATCTCCCTTCCTCTCCCCCTCCCCATAGTTTCCCACCACTGTCAGTCATTTTCTTATGGTAGTACGTTGGGTGATCAAGGTCCACTATATGAGTGAGAACATGTGATACTCAGATCTTTGTTTCTGTGAGAGGTCACTCAGTATTATAGACTCTAGTTCCATCCAGGTTGCTGCGAAATTCATGATTTTGTTCTTTTTTATGGCTGCATAGTATTCCATTGTGTATATGTACCACGTTTTTCAAATCCAGTCCTCTTTTGATGGACAGAATGGTTGGTTCCAGGTTCTTGCTATTGTGAACAATGCTGCAGTAAACATACGTGTGAAGGTATCTTTTTAATAGAGTGATTTGAGTTCTTCAGGGTATATTCCCAGTAGGGGGATTGCAGGGTCATATGGGAGGTTGATGTTTAGAGCTTTTAGGAATCACCACACTGCTTTCCACAGAGGTTGTACTAGTTTACACTCCCACCAACAGTGTAGAAGTGCTCCCTTTTCGCCACACCCTCTCCAGCAGCTGTTATTTTTTGAGTTGTTGACAATGGCCATTCTGACTGGAGTTAGGTGGTATCTCAGTGAGGTTTTGATTTGCATCTCCCTGATGATTAGTGAGGTTGAACATTTCTTCACGTGTCTGTTGGCTGCTCGGATGTCTTCCTTTGTGAAGTGTCTGTTCATATCTTTTGCCCATTTTATAATGGGGTTGTTTGTTTTTTTCTTTTCAGCACGTTTGAGTTCCTTGTAGATCCAAGATGTTAAGCCTTTGTCAGACCTGGAGTTGGCAAATACTTTTTCCCAGTCTGCGGGCTGTCTCCCTGCTTTCTTGATGGTTTCTTTGGCTTTGCTGAAGTTTGTCAATTTAATGAGGTCCCACTTGTCTATCTTATCTCTTATGGCCTGTGAGTTTCAGGTTTTGTTCAGGAATTGGATGCCAGTTCCGATTTCCATGAGGATATGTCCTTCATTTTCTAAGGTTCTTATGGTTTGAGGTTTTATGTTTAGGTCTCTGATCCATTTGGAGTTAATTTTTGTGTATGGGGATAGATAGGGGTCCCATTTCAATCTTCTGCATGTGGTCAGCCAGTTTTCCCAGCATCATTTACTGAATAGATTCTCCTCTCCCCAGTGGTAGGTGGTGGAGGCTTAGTCAAATATGAGATGGTTGAGAAATTGAGGTTTTGCTTCTGGAATCTCAGTTCTTTTCCATTGATCTATATGCCTGTTCCTATACCAATACCAAGCTGTTTTGACGATTGTAGCTTTATAGTAAAGTTGGAAGTCTGGTAATGTGATACCGCCTGCTTTGTTTTTTTTGCTGAGGATTATTCTGGCTATTCTTGGTCATTTGTGTTTCCATATGAATTCCTGTGTTGTTTTTTCTAGGTCTGAGAAAAATGTTGCTGGTAATTTGATGGGTATTGCATTGAATCTGTAGATTGCCTTAGGTAAGATGGACATCTTCACAAGGTTGATTCTTCCAATCCATGAGCATGGGATATTTTTCCACAAGTTTGTGTCATCTTTGATTTCTTTGAGCAGAGTTTTGTAGTTTTCATTGTAAAGGTCTTTCATGTCTCTGGTTAGGTAGATGCCAAGGTATTTCATTTTTTTGTGTGTGGCTATTGTGAATGGAATTGTGCTTTTTATTTGGGTTTCTGTTTGTTTATTATTGGTGTAAAGAAATGCGATTGTCTTTTGCACATTTATTTTATATCCTGAGACTTTGCCAAAGGCCTTTATCAGTGTAAGGAGGTTTTTGACAGATTCTCTTGGGTTTTCAAGATACATGATCATGTCACCTGCAAAGAGAGATAACTTGACTTCCTCTTTTCCTATTTGGATACCCCTGATTGCCTTCACTTCTCTGATTGCTCTAGTCAGGACTTCCAATACTATATTGAACAGGAGGGGTGAGAGTGGGCATCCTTTTCTTGTTCCAGTTTTCAGGGGAAATGGTTCCAATTTTTGTCTGTTTGGGAGTATGCTGACTGTGGGTTTCTTGTCAATGGCTTTCACCATTTTGAAGTATGTTCCCTGTATGCCTAGATGTTCGAGGGTTTTTATCAAGAAGGGGTGCTGGATTTTATCAAAAGCTTTTTCTGCATCTAATGATATAATCATGTGGTTTTTGTTTTGACATCTGTTGATGTATTTAATTACATTTATGGTTTTACGAATGTTGAACCAGTCTTGCATCCCAGGGATGAAGCCTACTTGGTCATGATGGATGATTTTTGAGATGTGTTGTTGAATCTGGTTTGCTAGGATCTTGTTGAGAATTTTAGCATCAATGTTCATCAAAGATATTGGCCTGTAGTTCTCTTTCTTTGTTGGATCTTTACCTGGCTTGGGTATCAATGTGATGTTAGCTTCATAAAATGATTTGGGGAGGGTTCCATCTTTCTCAATCACCTGAAATACCTTCAGTAGGATTGGAATCAGCTCCTCCTTAAATGTCTTGTAGAATTCTGATGAAAAGTCATCTGGTCCAGGACTTTTTTTGTAGGTAGTTTTCTTATTATGTAGTCAATTTCCTTGATTGTTATTGGTCTATTTAGGGTCTCAATTTCTTCTTGTTTCAACCTAGGCAGGTTGTGTGATGACAGAAAGTCCTCCATTTCCTTGAGGTTTTCAAGTTTGTTTCCATACAAGTGTACATAGTAGTCTCTAATGATCTTTTGTATTTCTTTAGGGTCAGATGTAACTTCATCTTTTTTGTTTCTGATTGTGCTTATTTAGGTTTTTGCTCTCTTTTTCTTGGTCAGTCTAGCCAGGGGGCCATCGATCTTGTTTATCCTTTCAAAGAGCAGGCTTTTGTTTCATTGATTTTTTGTATTGTCTTTTTGTCTTCTATGTCCTGAATTTGGGTTTTTATTTTGGTGATCTGGATTATTCTGCTGAAATTAGGGTTTTTGTGGTCTTGCTTTTCCAGCTTCCTTAGGTGGCTTGTTAGGCTGTTAATTTGTGATCCTTCCATTTTCTTCATGTGCATTTGTAGGGATATAAATTCCCCTCTTACTACGGCTTTCATGGTGTCCCAGAGATTTTGGTAAGATGTTTCTTCATTTTCATTTGTTTCCAGGTATCTTTTGATCTCTGTTTTGATTTCATCATTGACCCAGGAGTTGTTTAGCATCATACTGTTTAGTGGCCATGTCTTTGTGGGTTTTTGGGGGACCTTGTTGGTGTTATTTTTATTTTTATTCCACTGTGGTCCGAGAAGGTGCATAGTAAAATTTCGGTCCTTTTAAATTTGCTTATGCTTGATTTATGGTCAATTATGTGGTCAATCTTAGAATACGTTCCATGTGGTGATGAGTGGAATGTGTATTCTGTGGTCTTTGGATGGAGTGTTCTGTAGGTATCAATTAAGTCCATTTGGTCAAGAGTCACATTGAGGTTCCGGATCTCATTGCTGATTTTTTGTCCTGATGATCTGTCTAGGGCTATGAGTGGGGTATTAAAGTCCCCAGTTATGATGGTGTTAGAGTCAATATCTTTCTTTAGTTTTCCTAGAAGTTGCTTTATGAAAGTTGGCCCACCTATGTTAGGTGCATACATGTTTAGGATAGATATTTCTTGTTGATGGAGTGAACCTTTTATCATTATGTAGTGACCCTCTGTATCTTTTTTAATTTTTGATAGCTTAAATGGTATTTTGTCTGAAATTAGGATCGTGACTCCTCCTTTCTTTTGTGTTCCATTCGCCTGAAAATTTGTTTCCCATCCTCTTACTTTGAGTCTGTGCATGTCCTTTCTAGTGAGATGGGTCTCTTGAAGGCAGTATATTGTTGCCTGGTGATATTTTATCCATTTTGCCATTCTATGTCTTTTCAGTGGTGCATTTAGTCCATTCACATTCAGGCTAATTATTGAAATGTGAGAGTTCATCCCTATCATAGAGTTCTTATAGAGTTGTTGTCCTTCCACTTGGTTTTTTGTCTTTCTTTTGGTTTTGGGGTTGGTTCGTGTGTATTTTATTCTTTTTCCTGTACTCTTGTGAAGAACGTTGTTCTTTTTTCCTTTTCTTCTGTGTTTAGTACTTTCTTAAGTTTTTCATGTAGAGGTGGTTTGGTGGCAATGTAAATTCTTAGGGATTGAATCTCTGGGAAAGATTTTAATTCTCCCTCGCTGATGAAGCTTAACCTGGCTGGGTAGGTTATTCTTGGTTGAAATTGTTTATCTTTTAGGACTTTGAAGATAGGGCTCCAAGCTCTCCTAGCCTTCAGGGTTTCTGTAGATAAATCTGCTGCTATTCTAATTGGTCTTCCATGGTAGATGGTCTGGTCTTTTTCTCTTGCTACCTTTAGATTTTTTCTTTTATGCCTACTTTGTTTAGGTGAATTATTATGTATCTAGGAGTTGGTCTTCTCATTTGTTGTCTTGCAGGGGTTCTCTGAATCTCTTGTGTTTGAATTTTTGCATCACTGATTAGATAAGGGAAGTTTTCTTGAATGATCTCATGGAAAGTTTGTTCCAGTGTGATCTCTGTCTCTCTTTCTGCCTCAGGAAGACCAATTACTCTTAGGTTCGGTATCTTAAAGTAATCCCTTATCTCTTGAAGGTTTTGTTCTGTCTTTTTGAGCTTGTTTTCTGTGTTTTTAAGAGTTTGGGTTAGTTCTATATTTTGGTCCTCAAACTCTGAGATTCTTTCTTCTGCTTGGGTAATTCTGCTTTCCATGCTTATCAGTTTGTTATTTATTTCATTCACAGTATTCTTTATTACTGTTATCTCAGATATCAGCTCCTTCCTAGTTTCTTCTTGTCTCTCCTCAATTCTTTTTAATCTCTCCATTAATGTCTTGATATCTAGGTTTGTAGTTTGAGAACAGTCATTCTGGGGGCTCTTCCTTGTTTGCATTCTGAAGTCAGTTTTCTCAGTGTCTGCCCTCCCAGAGGTCTGGGAGAGACCCATATTCTTCTTTTGGTTTTTCTTCATTTGTGTAGATTTTTCTCTCTCTCCCCCTTTCCCTCCCCTTCTTTAATTCTGTTTTTCAGGGAAGGTGGGATTGCTTTTGTTTCACTTGTATAACCTCCTGTTCTTCCTTATGAGGGTCCTCTGGCTTTGTTCACTTTTGAGTTTGGAGTGTGAGCTGCGGGTTGTACTTTTTGCAGTTTGAGGTTTAATTGAGGGGGAAGCTGTGATTCAGAATCTATATGCAGATTCCAGCATCCGCCAACAGGTGTATGAACACATTGGAACCTATTTCCCACTGCCTTACAATCTGTCTGTGCAGCAGTATGTAGGTTTGGTCCCTGGATCAAAAGGAGGTACAAAAGAGGAAAATAATGGAGGAAGGAGGAGTCAATAGGAAGTTAGAAAGAGAGAAGAGTGAGAGGAAAGCAGACATACATACCAACTAACAGGTGAAGAAGAGGCATAAGGCTGGAGAGAAGTGAAAAAAACACAGAAGGAAAATTCCCTAAAGAATACTGGTAGCTACACAGAGACAGACCAATAAAATCATGAAACAGATAGTGTAAGTCAGAAAGCAAACAAAAGTGAGCAAAACATACTATCAGAATGATAAAAATCAAAAGGCAAAATAAGAGATCAGACTAGCTCTGGAATCTTTCCTGAGTGTCTAAGTCACTTCAGCTCTGATCTCCAGCCTCTCCCCTTTGCTTTTGTTGCAGGCAGCTAGCCTGCTGCCTGGGAGGTCTGCGAGGCCTAGTTGTCTCTGTCTGTTCAGCGTAGGGGAGGGGCTTGGTCTCCTGTTTAATGACGTTACCTTAGGAACCGAGGTGGAGGCTCTGATAGGTGGGTGGGACAATGCAAATCTGCCTGGAGAATGGCTGAGGTGGCAGCTTCACTTTCGGGGATCTTTGTCTCTGGTCGTCTGGGTCTCTGGGCGAGAGGCACCAGGGATCAGCTGCACAGTTGGGCACTGGATCCAGGGTGCCACCAGCAGGCTGGGGTGGAGGAGAGGGTCGGGCTTTCCCTCCCCTGGAGCTGGGAGCCTCCAATCAGCACCTTATGCAAGCTTGGGGTTCTGCTCCCTTACACAAGCTTGGGGTGGCGCTCTCAGTGCCTCAGCCAGGGTGGGCCCAGGGCTCCAGAGCTCCAAAGCTCCAAAGGGCAGGCGGTGGCCCTGGGTCCCTCACAGGGTACTTCAGCCAGAAATGGGACCAGTATCTCTGAGGGGCGGGTGCCCAGAGCCTCCCTGGGTGACTGGCAGCTTGGTGCTGGGTACTGGGCGAGACAATGTAGCCAGGGAGGGAGCCGAGACCTGGGGCTCCCATGCAGGCAGGAGTCACATATAGTGGAGCAGCAGCAGCCAGGGGCCACAATATCTGGCCCTGCATGGGACCGAAGGTCCCCGGGCCTCGTACCAGTGTGGCTGGTGGTGGGCAGGGGGTGGAACTCCTCGAGAGGCACCTCCTTCTTTCTTTCTCTCTGTCTTCTTCTTTTACTATCTCTTTCCTTCTCTCTCTTTCTTGGCTTCAATCTTTCCTTCCTCTTTCATTAAAATTTTTTTTTTTATTTTAAAGACGTGGGGTACAATTCAGGGTTAGGTATACAAATGTTCATTATGCAGGTACCCTAATTGATAAGGTGTGCCCCTCCCTCCCCTGGCAGTTTCCCTCAACTGCCAATTCCTTTTTTATAGTATTGAGATAATTGTTCAAGGTTCACTTATGAGTGAGAACATATGGAACTCTGTTCTTTGTTTCTGTGAGAGATCACTGAGTATGATTGACTCTAAATCCATCCAAGTTGCTGCAAAATCCATATGTTTGTCCTTCTATATGGCTGCATAATATCCCATTGCATATTTGTACCACATTTTTAAAATCCAGGCCCACTTCAATGGGCAGCATGGTTGGGTCCAGGTTTTTGCTATTATGAATAGAGCAGCAACAAACATACGTGGGCAGGTATCTTTTTTGTAGAATGATTGTGTTCCTCCGGGTATATTCCCAATAGGGGGATTACTGGGTCATATGGGAGGTCAATTTCTAGTTCTTTCAGAAATCGCCACACTGTCTTCCAAAGAGGTTGAACTAGTTTTCATTTCTACCAGCAGAGTAGAAGTGCTCCTTTTTCTCTGCCTCCTCACCAGCATCTGTTGCTGTTTGTTTTATTACTGATGGCCATTCTTACTGGGATTAGGTGGTATCTCAGTGTGGTTTTAATTTGCATTTCTCTGATGATGAGTGAGGCTGAGCACTTTTTCATGTGTCTGTTTACCCACTTTTTAATGGGGCTATTTGTTTTTTCCTTTTGGCTCATTTGAGTTCCTTGTAGATCTTAGCTGTTAGGCCTTTGTCAGATATACAGTTGGCAAATATTTTTCCCATTCTGTGGACTGTCTCCTTGCTCTCTTGATGGTTTCTTTTGCTTTGCAGAAGGTCGTCAGTTTGATGAGGTCCCACTTGTCTATCTTATTTCTTATGATATGGGCACTCGGGATTTGATCAAGAATTGGTTGCCAGTTCCAATTTCCATAAGACTGTGCCCTGTATTTTCTAAGATTCTTATAGTTTGAGGTTTTGCATTTAGGTCTTTGATCCATTTAGAGTTAATTTTTATGTATGGTGATAGGTAGGGGTCCTGTTTCAATCTTCTGCATGTGATCATCCAGTTTTCCCAGCACCATTTACTGAATGGGTTCTCCTCTCCCCAGTGGTTGTTGCTGGAGGCTTTGTCAAAGATGAGTTGGTTGAAGAATTGAGGCTTTGCTTCTGGAATCTCTATCCTGTTCCATTGGTCTATATGCCTGTTTTTGTACCAATACCAGGTTGATTCTGTAGCCTTATAGTAAAGTTTGAAGTCTGGAAGTGTGATACCTCTTGCTTTGTTTCTTTTGCTAAGGATTGTTTTGGCTATTCGTGGTCATTTATGTTTCCATATGAATTTCTGTATTGCCGTTTCCAGGTCTGAGAAGAATGATATTGGTAAGTTAATTATTCTTTCCTTCTTTCTTTCTATTTCTCTCTCTCTTTCCTTCCTTCTCGTTTTTTTTTTTTTTTTTTTTTTGCACTCTGTTGCCCAGGCTGGAGTAGAGTGGCACATTCACAGCCACCCAGCAACATCCTGCTGGGCTCTGGCAATCCTTCCACCTCAACCTTTCAAATAGCCAGAACTATAGGTGTGCACTACCGCCTGGCTAATTTTTTATTTATTTGTAGAGACTAGTTGCCTGGGCTGGTCTTGAACCTTGGGCTCAGGCAATCCACTCCCCTCAGCCTCCCAAAGTGCTGGGATTACAGGCTGAGTCACCACGCCGGGCCTAGTTCTTTCTTTCTGTCTCTTTCTTTCTTTCCTTCTCTCTCTGTCTACTTTCTCTCTCTCTTTTCCTTCTGTCTTTCTCTCCCCCCGTCTCCTTTGGCTCTGTCTCTTTCCTTCTTTCTTTCCCTCTCTTTTCTTCTTTATTTCTCTCTCTCTCCCTCTCTCTGTCTCCTTCTCGCTCTCTTTTTTCTGCTGTTCCTTTCCTTCTCTCTTTCTCTATCTCCTTCTTTTGCTTTTCTCTTTCCTTCTCGCTCTCTCTCTTTCCTTCTTTCTCTCTCTCCTTCCTTCTCTCTCTCCTTCTTTCTCTCTCTGTCTCTTTCTTTTGTGCTCTCTTTCCTTTTACCTCTCTCCTTCTCTCTCTTTCTTTCCCTCTCTCTTTCTTTCTTTCCTTCTTTTTCTCTCATAGCTCACTGTAGCCTGGTATTCTTTGGCTCAAGTGGTCTTCCCACCACAGCCACCTGGGTAGCAGAGACTAAGGAACACGCCACTATGCCTGGCTCATTTATTGATATTTCTTTTTGAGGTGATGAAAATGTTCCCAAATTGACTATGATGAATCTGTGAATATACTTAAAACTATTGACTTTTATACTTTTTTGGGGGAGCAGCCTCGACCTACTGGGCTCAAGTGATCCTTCTACCTCAGACTTCCAAGAAGCTGGAATCACAGGAACGTGCCACCACACCAGGCTAATTTTTTATTTATTGTAGAGACGAGGTCTCATCATGTTGCCCAGGCTGGTCTCGAACCCCTGGACTCAGGCAATCCTCTTGCCTCTGCCTCCCAAAATGCTGGGACTACAATAGTGAGCCACTATGTTGACTTTTATACATTTTAAATGAGTGAACTATATGGTAGGTGAATTGTATATCAATAAAAGTACTAAAATAGAAAACTTTTCCCTTTCTTCTGAGGTCTCTTTCTGGACTTGCAATGATGTTTTTATTTGTTATTTAATGTTGTTCTAAATAAGGAAAAAGTTAATCTTAACCTGTATTTTTAAAAATTTAAGGTTTTTTTTTTTTGTAGATGCAGTCTTGCTGTGTTGCCTAGGCTGTTCTTAAACTCCTGACTTTGAGCAGTCCTCCTTCCTTGGCCTCCCAAAGTACTGGGACTATAGACCTGAGCCACCATGCCCAGCCAGTATACATTTTAACATTCATCTTAGCACTATGTAATGCCAGTTTTAAATGAAAATATCAGAACATTTAACTCATGCAGAATCACCAAAATTACACAATTTGTTTATCATAGCTTACACATGCACATGTATTTTGTTCTTACCAGAGCAGTAGAAACACTGCACAAAACTAACCCAATAGTTTTTATTCCTCTTCTTGATTGCAGACCTTCTTCCAGCCCTCTGTTCAGCTTACTGATGAGTAAGGAGGAACCGAAAGGGAAAGGAGCTAGAAGCTGTCATCTTCCCCTTTCCATCCATGGCGTTGCTTTCACTGTAAGTGGTTGGCTAATACCGGGAAGCAGCATGACTCAGAAAGGACATATTGTTCCTTTGGTCAGTGTTTTAGGATGTTGTCATTCTTTTTCTGCATTCAAAGCAGGTTCTTTTTTTTGAGTTGGGGTCTCACTCCATTGCCCAGGCTGGAGTGCAGCGGCATGCTCATGGCCACTGCAGCATCGGCCTGAGCTGGGCTCAGGTGATCCTTCCGCCTCAGCCTTCCAAGGTGCCGGAACAACAGGTGTGTGCTACCATGCCTGGTTAATTTTTAAAAATTATTTGTTGTTGAGGTGAGGTCTCGCCAAGTTGCCCAGGTTATTCTCGAACCCGTGGGCTCAGGCAATCCCCTTGCCTTGGCCTCCCAATGTGCTGGAATTTCAGGCTTGAGCCACCATGCCCAGCCGCAGGTTCTAGTTTGAAAGGAAAACATGGCCTCTCAGGATGGTCAGTGCCCACTCAGTTGTGGACAGCTGTGCGTATCTTGCACTTGCTTTGTGTCTGCTACATCCCCAGGCGTTGTGGGATTCTGCGTTCATGGAGCAAATCTGGAGAGCCACGTGAAGATTTGGTGACTACGACCGCAGGACACTAATCTGTCTCCTCTGCTCACACCATTATTCCATCAGATGTCACTTACAAAATATAATTTTTTGTTTTGAGTCAGGGACTCACTCTGTCACCCAGGCTGGAGTGCAGTGGCATGATCACAGCCACTGCAGCATCGACCTGCTGGGCTCAGGCGATCCTTCCACCTCAGCCTTCCAAGTAGTTGGGAGTACAGGCATGCACCACCATGTCCGACTAATTTATTTTTATTTTTTTGTAGATACAAGGTCTCACCATGGTGCCTAGGTTGGTCTTGAACTCCTGGACTCAAGTGATCCTTCTGCCTTGACATCCCAAACTGTTGCAATTATAGGCATGAGCCACTGCCCCCAGTCACAAAATACAACTTCAAAGATAAAATTATTAAGAATTTCAAGGTGGAGTCAGCAGAGCTCTCAACCAAGCGTGGGGCTTCTCTAAGTGTGGACCCTGTATGGATGCACAGGTTGCATGCCCGTGGAGCCAACTCTGATGGGAATACTCGATCTCTAAACATTTGAGATACATCTTTAGATAAGCAAGTCATCTGAAGATGTCAAATGTCTTGCACTCTCATCTTTTTCCAACTGGGTAACTGAGCAAATGTGTTGTTCAGCAGCTCTTGGAATTGAATTGGGTATTTTCATCTCTCCCATATCCTATCCTGACCTAAAAACTAGAAGAGTGAATTGCTGAGTCATTTTGCTCAATTCATCTTTTTTTTTTTTTTTTTTTTTTGAGTTGGAGTCTCACTCTATCGCCCAGACTGGAGTGCAGTGGCCGCTCCCGGCCACCGCAGACTCCACCTGCTGGGCTCCGGCGATCTTTCCTCCTCAGCCTTCCAGGTAGCTGGAACTACAGGCGCACGCTACCACGCCCGGCTAATTTTTTTGATTTATTGTAGAGATGCGGTCTCGCCAAGTTGCCCAGGCGGGTCTCGAACCCGCAGGCTCAGGCAATCCACTCATCTCAGCCTCCCAAAGCGCGGGATTACAGGCTGAGCCACCGAGCCCGGCCTGCTCAATTCATCTAAGAGAGGAGTTCCTGCAAGAGGAACAGTGGTTAACTGAGGGGACAGGGACGGGGCTGGGCAGTTGGATGAGCTGGGAGTGGACAGCCTCTGAGCCAGATGTGCATCAGGTACGCAAGGAGAGATGGGGCAGGCACCTGATCCAGGTGTGCATCAAGTATGCCAGGAGAGATCTGGGGCTGGCATTTGATCTAGGTGTTCATCAAGTACATCAGGAGAGATTTGGAACAGGCATTGCATCACGTGTGCCGGGAGAGATCTGGACTTGACATCTGATCCAGACGTTCATCAAGTACATCAGAAGATTTCTGGACCAGGCATTGAATCCAGATGTGCATCAGGAACACCAGGAGAGATCTGAAAGAAAGCATCTCAACCCCCTCTCAACACAGAAGAGCACTGAAATAACTAAGTAGACAGGCAGTTTGTAAAATAAAGTTGCAGATTCTCAATGACAATGTTTGCTTATTCAAGTAGGAGTCTCACTCTATCACCCAGGCTAGAGGGCAGTGGTACGCTCACAGCCACTGCAGACTCAACCTGCTGGGCTCAGCTGATCCTTCCGCCTCAGCCTCCCAAGTAGCCAGAACTACAGGCGTGCGCTTCCACACCTAGCTAATTTTTGATTTCTTGTAGAGATGAGGTCTCACCAAGTTGCCTGGGCTGGTTGGGAACCCATGGGCTCAGGCAATCCTCTTATCTCTGCCCCCTAAAGTGCTAGGATTGCAGAAGTGAGCCACTGTGCCTGGCTATATATTCATTTTTAAAAAATACAATGTATAGCCAGGCGTGGTGGCACATGCTGTAGTTCCAGCTACTTGGAAGACTGAGGCGGAAGGATCACCTAGCCCAGCAAGTCAAGACTGTGGTGGCCAGGAGCGTGCCACTGCCCTCCAGCCTGGGCGACAGAGTGAGACTCCAATTCAAAAAAAAAAAATGATGACTCACTATATTGTCCAGGATGGACTTGAATTCCTGGGCTCAAGCAATCTTCCTGCCTCAGCCTTCCAAAGTGCTGGAATTACAGGTATGAGCCACCGTGCTCAGTTTCCTCTCTCTCTTTCTATTTTTTTTCTTAAAACAGAGTCTCACTCTGTTGCCCAGGCTAGGAGTGCAGTGGCACAATCATGGCTACCACAGCCTTGACCTGCTGGCTCAGGTGATCCTTCCGCCTCAGTCTTCCAAGTAGCTGGAACTACAGGTGTGTGCCATCACACCAGATAATTTTTTGATTTATTGTAGAGATGAGGTCTCGCCAAGTTGTCGAGGCTGGTCTTGAACCCCTGAGCTCAAGCAATTCTTTCACTTCCGCCTCCCAAAGTTCTGAGATTACAGGCATGGGCCACCACACCCAGCCTGAACACATTTTCTTCTAACCCAGTACTAGATAATGATTACAGGGCTTCATATATAGAGCTGGGACTCATCTAGTAAGTCAAAATTTTTAAGTGGTAACATTACATTCTATTACTTTAATGATACTATTATATTTCAGTGCCTTAAAGATTTAATTTCTAGAATATTTTATTTATAGGTTACACATGGTATCTGGTTATCAATCTACCCTATTCTCTGACCAAATATAAAGAATATAGTAAGCAAAGATTTTATTTCTTTGATTTCTTGGTTAAGATTTCCAAAATTCTCTGTATAACGTATCAAAAACAGATTTCTGCTTTTCAAAAATACTTGTTTTGGCATTTTTCTTCAGCTGGGTGGAGGAAACCAGCTTGAGAAGCTGTGTTGGAAGTGGGATAAAAAAGAAAGAAAATAAATAAAACCACTTGCTTTCATCACTGTCAAATAAATGTAATGTCTTTATTGACTTTCCCAGAGCCCTGCCCACTTATTTATCTGTTTATTTTGATTTATCGTAGAGACAAGGTCTTGTCAAATTGCCCAGGCTAGTCTCAAACTCCTGGACTCAGGCAATCCTCTCACCTCTGCCTCCCAAAGTGCTGGGATGACAAGTGTGGGCCACCGCTCCTGGTTGCTCTGCCCTTTTATAGTTATAAAATCCATTTTTGTTGCCTTCTTGTGTCACAATCCTGTTATCAAATGACTGGATGCAGTGGCTCACACCTGTCATCCCAGCACTTTGGGAGGTTGATGTGGGAGAATTGCTTGAGGCCAGGAGTTTGAGACCAGCCTGGGCAACAGAGCAAGACCTCGTCTCTACAAAATAAATACATACGTGCATACATACATACATACAATATTTTAAAAATAATAATAATGTACTCTTTTAAAAACTGCATGAAGAAAGTATAAATTTTATTTCTGTGCCAATGGTTGGGACACTATCGATTAATAAAGGAAGGCGAAAGGATGAGAAATACAATCCCAGACCAATTTTCACAGCATTGTTCAAGCATAGAACAATCAGAAAGCCCACCTGGTATCTTCTTTTCCTTTTTTTATTTTTTGAGTTGGAGTTCCATTCTTTATCACCCAGGCTGGAGTGCAATGACACACCCATGGCCACTGCAGCCTCCAGCTGCTGGGCTTAGGCAATCCTTCCGCCTCAGCCTTCCAAGTAGCTAGAACTACAGATGCACGCCACGATGCCCGGCTAGTTTTTGTGATTTATTGTAGAGACAAAGTCTCATCAAGTTGTTCAGGCTGGTCTCGAACCCCTGGGCTCCGGCAATTCTCTCGCCTCAGCCTCCCAAAGTGCTGGGATTACAGGCTGAGCCAACATGTCTGGCCTTTTTTTTTTGAGTTGGAGTCACTCCGTCACTCCGAATGCTCATGGCCACCGCATTCTCAACCTGCTCGGCTCAGGCGATCCTCCTGCCTCAGCATTCCAAGTAGCTGGAACTACAGGCGCGCACTACCACACCTGACTTATTTTTTATTTATTGAAGAGATGAGATCTCACCAAGTTGTCCAGGCTGGTCTCGAACCTGTGGGCTCAGGCAATCCTCTCACCTTGTCCTCCCAAAGTGCTGAGATTATAAGCGTGAGCCACTGTGCCTGGCCTGGGATCTTCTTCTACATTAAGAGTACTCAGTGCATGAAGAAATACATCAGACTAATCTTCCTTTTTTTTCCTTTTTAAATTTTTATTTTAAAGATGTGGGGTACAATTCAGGGTTAGTATACAAATGATCGTCATGCAGGTACCCTTGTTGATGAGGTGTGCCCCTCAGCCTAATCTTTCAAAATGATGGTGCATCCAGCTTGGTTGTTTTCTTAAGAAAACGGTTTAACTAATGCCAGAAAGATATATGTTTAATTTATCTTTTGAGTAAACTTCATGGGCATAAAATTATAGAAATCAAAGCTTTTCCTACATCTACTGTCTCATTTCCTTTGTTTGGATTGTATTACTTTTTATCATACTGGACTTTGCTTTCAAACAACATCTTTATTGTGAATGCCGATAACCCAAGCTTTATCCAAAATAAGTAAATCTGTGTGAGTTATCCAAGAACCTATATACATGGTCAACACTGGCAAACTGCATTGAAGACAAGGAAGCTGAAGAGAAACAGGATTGCTTCTTTGTGATTGACTAGACTGATAGACTGAGGAAACGCCAAGGATACAATGTTTTCTTTTTCTTTTTGGGGGGATGTTGGAGTCTCTTGTTGCTCAGGATAGAGGCAGTAGCACACTCATGGCCACTGCAGCCTCCACCTGCTGGGCTTAGGTGATCCTTCCGCCTCAGCCTTCCAAGTAGCTGGAACTACAGACGCCAGCCACCATGCCCGGCTAGTTTTTGTGATTTATTGTAGAGATGAGGTCTCACCAAGGTGCCCAGGCTGGTCTCGAACCCCCAGGCTCAGGCAATCCTCTCGCCTTGGCCTCCCAAAGTGCTGGGATTACAGGTTGATCCACCCACCCTGCCAGTGTTTTCTAATTAGAGCAGAACAGTTGACAAAAATTTCCCATTGTCTCTTTGTGGATAAGATGTTAAAATGTAAGCGGGATGTTGGCATCACAAGCGGCTTCATAGTTGATGTACCAAAGGCTATCTACTAATCCATAGGGAATTTTTTAGTAAAGTGTCCTGGGCAAATATTTTGAGCTGCCCAGTTCAAGATTTATATCTGTGATTTAGATCATGGTTTTGAAGATTTTTTTTTTAAAGTATAACTTCACTGAAGCAAAATTTTCACAAAAGGGAAATATATAAAGTAGAGAAAAATGGAAGGGCTCTGGAGATGATGGGAAATGAACAAAGGCACTTCCTCACATCTCTAGGTCTTTCCAGGACTTGGAACTCCTGATCCGGGTTAGTAATACTGGCTAAACTTTTATTGGGGCGCACTATGTGTCAAGCTATCTTGCTAAGAACTTTACAAACTACTATTTCATGTAATCATCACCACTCCTTTCTTTGGGAAAGAATCCCTTATGAGCTCCATTTTACAGATAAAGAACCTAAAAGTCAAGAACTAAGGCTCTTGGCCACACAGAGGGGGAGCCGGGCCTGGACACCAGGTTTCCTGACTCCAAAGCCCAGGCTTCGAACTGCTGAGGTATTTGGACTTCAATGAAAGCATGCGTGTTACAGGTGTCATATGTTGGACAGTGCAGTGTGGTGACAGGAATGCTAGTGACATTGGGCTCACTCAAAGCAGCCCACACCCCGAAACACACTGTCTGGCCAAAGCACACTGGCTCGCTCCTCTCTTCATCTCTTGTCTCCTCTGCCCCTCCCCCTTTCTCAGCTACTGACCTGTGGCTTCTCTTGGGCTGTGGCGTCCTTTGATCCAATGTGGCGCCTCATAGTTAAACACAGGCTTCACCCTGTGATGTCCCATTGCTTTTCTGATTGAATCTGACCCTTGTTTCTGCTTCTCAAGGAGCCCCAACACCTGTTTTCAGTGTTGTGATGCCCCAAGTGTGGCTGTCAGGATGCCGGATGTGGGCAGCAGTTGCTTCTGTGAAAATCAGAGTCAACACCAAGTGCATTAGAACAAAAACACGCGGCACCTACATATGGGGTGAAATTAAATGTTCTAGTTCCCATGCTTCTATGTGAACTTCTTTCTTGATAATTCGCTGATGAGCCAAAAGTATTTCAATGTTGCTTTGAAAGGAAAAAGTTGGCTATTCCACACTGGCATGGAGTCACGAAAGATATTCTTGTAGGAAGCTACGAGGGTTGACAATCGAGTTCGTGATCTCATCCTAGAAAAAGGGCTACATCCCTCATTGTTGAATATCACCACGATCACCTTCAACATACTGCCCTCATGCCAGCACCTAGTCCACCTGTGAAAGCAATTTTGGAAGTCTTTTTCTGGAATGGCCATTAGAACCGTCATCGTATTACCCCTGATGTCATGAATGTCATCAAAATGTCTTCCTTTCAATATTTTCTTTATCTTCAGGTAAAGTAAAAAGTCATCAGGAGCCAGATCAGGTGAGTAGGGAGGATGTTCTAATAGTCATTTGTTCTAATAGTCATTTGTTTACCGGCTAAAAACTCCCCCACAGGTAGTGCTGTGTGAGCCGATGCATTGTCAGTGATGCAAGAGCTCCTTCAGGACGATTGTTGCATACACCTTTCTCACACTAAGATTTTCACTTAAGATTTTTCCTTACTGGTTATCTATCCGTGTTTATTTTGCCTGCTATGCCTCTCAGTCAGTCGATGATTTTGACACCAATTCAACACATTTTTGCAATGTTTTTTGGCAGTTCTGCTCATTACTGGTTGTCCTGACCTCTCTTCATCAGTGATGCTTTCTGTTCCCTCAGAAAAACATTTAGATCATTTGTACACTGCTGTTTTCTTCATGACATTATCCCCATAAACTTGAACTAACATGTCCCTGGTTTCACTTCCACTCTTGCCAAGTTTAAAAAGAAGTTTAATGTTTGCTCGTTGCTCTAATTCAAACTTTGACATTCTCTCAATGACACCTCTGACGGCCATTTCAGAAAAAGAGCTCCAAAATTGATTTGACAGGTAGACTAGGTGTTGGAATCGGCACATAACTTCCCAAAGGGAGTACTTCAGAGGTGACCATAGTGATATTCAGCAATGCGCAGTTCCATTTTTATCTATTTTATAGATTTCTACTGCCCCAGATCTCTCCTCACATGACTGGCCTGAGACTTTTAAATTTTTGCTGTCACAGCTGGGCACAGTGGCTCATACCTGTAATCCCAGCACTTTGGGAGGCCAAGGCGAGAGGATTGCCTGAGTCCAGGGGTTCAAGACCATCCTGGGCAAATTGGTGAGACCTCGTCTCCACAATAAATCAAAAAAATTAGCTGAGTATGATGGCACACGCCTGTGGTTCCAGTTACTTGGAAGACTGAGGCAGAAGAATCACCTGAGCCCAGCAGGTTGAGGCTGTGGTGGCCGTGAGCATGCCACTGCACTCCAGCCTGGTGGCAGAGTGAGACTCTGACTCAAAAAAAAAAAAAAAAAAAAAATGCTAGTTTGGAGGATGTGGTTTAGCAGCAGGACTCTACACAGACTGACCCACCTACTCACAGGCAGGACTGGGTCACCCAAGAGCAGGCATGACCAACCTGTGGCCTGCAGACTGCCTATGGCCCAGGACAGCTAGTAATGTGGCCCCACCAAATCCTTTAACATCGTGTGTTTTTTAGCATTTCCTTGTGACCCCATGCATGCTTCCATTTTTGAAGTTCACAATCACTCCTTATTCATGACATCACTTTTTGGTTGCATATACATTTGTGAGCAACTGTTTTTAATTGTGAAGCACACAAAGAGCAAAATTTGAACAAACATTTCTGACGAGCACCTTGAGAACTCACTAAGAATTGCAACCACCTCCATCAAACCGATACTGATAGATTCGTTTTACAAAAACAAGGTAAAATTTCCCACTTATTTTATATTGTTATTTTTCTAAACTTTATAATAAAATATTTTTAAAATTAAAAAATAAAGAAGTAAGCCAGGCTCGGTGGCTCAGCCTGTAACCCCAGCTCTTTGGGAGGCTGAGATGAGTGGATTGCCTGAGCCTGTGGGTTTGAGACCCACCTGGGCAATTTGGCAAGACCTCATCTCTACAATAAATCAAAAATTAGCCGGGCGTGGTAGCACACACCTGTAGTTCCAGTTACTTAGAAAGCTGAGGTGGAAGGATCGCTGGAGCCCAGCAGGTTGAGGCTGCAGTGGCTGGGAGCGGCCACTGCACTCCAGTCTGGGTGACAGAGTGAGACTCCAACTAAAAAAAAAAAAAAAGTCTTATTATATATACACTAATTATATTATATAATTTTAGTGTGGCCCAAGACAATTCTTTACTCAATGTGGCCCAGGGAAGCTAAAATTGGACACCCCTCCCCTTAGAGCTATCTCTGTAAAATTAACAGCATGAAGGAGCAGTCCAGAATGTATGTATTCCTCGGGGGAGGGGAGACACCAAAGAAACAAAGGAGGAACATGCTCATCTTTTCCAAAATGTACCCATCTGGCATGGAAGGAGACAGGTCTGACGTGAGAGTGTATTGACTCTGGCAGTAGCTGGTGGCCTGACCATCAGGGGATGGTCAGGTCTTTGGGGCAAAAAGATTGGAAGATTGGAGACAAGAAGCATGAGGCATGTTTGGCCATAAGAATAGGCACCAAATGTGAAGAATTTGTGCCAGGTGTTAATACCCACCAGAAACATCCACCATAGAAGAGCTGAACAAAGTAGACTAAATTTCTCAGTTAGTTGATGTCCACCCTTTGCCATTGTCAACCCTGGGACAGGCATGACGGGCATGTGAGCAGACGGGTTATGGTGGCAGAAATGGAGACGATATGCTTACCCAAAAGCACGGGCTCCCACTTTCCAGGGCAAGTCTGGTAACTGCCACCTATCAGTGTTCAAATTGTCAGCAATAGAGACAAACACTGGGTCCTCAAGGAGAGACTGTTTCTCAAGGAGACCAGCTTGAAGATCCCATCCAGCCTGGGGCAGGGGGAAAGTGGTGCATCCTCACAGGGATAGATACTTACTTATATAGATTTGCCTTCCTTGTCTCTAGAGCCTCAGCCAGTACCATTTTTTGGAAGCTTCTGGAAAGTCTGATCCAGAGACATGGAATTCCATCCAACATAGTCTCTGACCAGAGGATCCACTTCATAAGGAAGGAGGTATGGGAGTATGCCCTTGACTTCATTTCCTATTTGAGCGGCATGATTATGGCTGGTCTGAGTGCAGTGGTATTTACAACTAATTGATCACATCCAGTAACAGATTTCTTTGTTCCTTTCCACTTCCACTTCTTCACTTGACTAGTTTTAAATTAAAAAAGAAAGAAAGAAAATGACATAGGTTTTCCATTTTCACTTGGAGTTGTTACATTTTAATTTTCTTTCTTTTTTTTTTGAGTCTCACTCCTTCACCCACGCTGGAGTGCAGTGGCACACATGCTCACGGCCACCCCAGCGTTGACCTGCTGGGCTCCAGCGATCCTTTCGCCTCGGCCTTCCAAGTTGCCAGAACTACAGAAATGTGCCACCTTGCCCAACTATTTTTATTTTATTGTAGAGACGAGGTCTCACCAAGTTGCCCAGGCTGGTCTCGAACCTGCGGGCTCAGGCAATCCACTTGCCTCAGCCTCCCAAAGTGCTGGGATTACAGGCCGAGCCGCCGAACCCGGCCACATTTTAATTTTCTTATATTCTGTTATGGACTGAATTGTGAGCCTCCAAAATATATGTGTTCAGATCTTGACCCTCAGTACCTCAGAATTTGTCCATATTTGGAGACAGGGCATTTAAAAGAGGTCATTAATAGCCGGGCTCGGTGGCTCAGCCTGTAATCCCGCGCCTTTGGGAGGCCGAGGTGAATGGATTGCCTGAGCCCGCGGGTTCGAGACCCGCCTGGGCAGCGAGACCTCATCTCTACAATAAATCAAAAAATCAGCCGGGTATGGTAGCACATGCCTGTAATTCCGGCTACTCGGAAGGCTGAGGCGGAAGGATCGCCGGAGCCCAGCAGGTCGAGGCTGCGGTGGCCGGGAGCGGCCACTGCACTCCAGTCTGGGTGACAGAGTGAGACTCCAACTCAAAAATAAATAAAGAAAGAAAGAGGTCATTGAGGTAAAATAAGGTCATATGGGTAGGCCCTCATCCAATATGACTGGTATCCTTCTGGTAAAAGGAGATTAAGAGAGACACACACAGAGGAAAGACACAATGAAGATGGCCCAAGCCAATGAAGGAGGTCTCAGAATGAAATCAACCCTGCTAACCTCTCCCACCTTCCACTAGGGTTGATTTCATTCTGGCGCCTCATTGGATCTGTCTGGAGTTCTGGAAGCTTAACTACCCTATCTTCTCCTACAAATAGACTTTGAGAGCTTATTTGAAGGTTCTAGCAGGGAGCACAGGTACTCAAGTATTCTTGACTAAAGAACAGTAATCTTCTATTAGGGAAGGATGTCCTTTTTCAGCAGAGCACACAGTTTCAGGAGGGATACACGTGGAGCAGTGAAAGAGGAAGGGGACAACCACCCAGTCAGTCAGATCAGCTGAATCAACCCTGATGATCACTGGAGTGACAGATGTCACAGCCTGATGGCCCTCACATCCTGTGACAGCATCTTGATCTCAGACATCTAGCCTCCAGAACAGAGAGAAAATAAATTCCTGTTGTTTGAGACACCCAGTCTGTGGTAATTGATATGGTAGTCCTAGCAAACTAATACAGACACCAACTTAATCATAACTGGCACTTATAATTGGTTTTACAGTTTGCAAGGCACTCTTGGTTACATATCTTTTTTGCATCTCATGACTACCCTTTGAGGTGGTTGCTAGGATCTTATCATTTTCATTTAAAAAATTGAGGACAGGGGAATCCCTATGTCACATAGTAAATAACAAAATTGGGTTTGGAACTCAGGTATTCTGACCCTCTACCAAGTGGGCCTCCTCTGGTCAAAAATCAAAAACCATCATTGGCTTTCTACTGCTCAAATTGTTTACTCCAAATGGCGTGCAAGTTCCCTCACATGCTGATGTGCCCTAGCTTTACAGTTCCCTCAACTACAATTTGTCTCCTTTCTTTTTTTATTTTTTATTTTAAAGATGTGGGGTACACGCCGGGCTTGGTGGCTCAGCCTGTAATCCCGCGCCTTGGGAGGCTGAGGTGAGTGGATTGCCTGAGCCTGCGGGTTCGAGACCCGCCTGGGCAACTTGATGAGACCTCATCTCTACAATAAATCCAAAAATCAGCCGGGCGTGGTAGCGCGCGCCTGTAGTTCCAGCCACTTGGAAGGCTGAGGCAGAAGGATCGCTGGAGCCCAATATGTTGAGGCTGCGGTGGCCAAGAATGTGCCACTGCACTCCAGTCTGGGCGACAGAGCGAGACTCCAACTCAAAAAAAGAAAAAAAAAAAGATGTGGGGTACAATTCAGGGTTAGGTATACAAGCATTGATTATGCAGGTACCCTTTATTTGTCCCCTTTCAACCTGGGCTTTATCAATATGGAATTCCTCACCACTCTTCCTAAGTCAAATGTACCTTGCTTTCTCTCTGCCATTGTGTGAGTTGTTCACACAACGGCAGAGAGAAAGCCAGGAGAAATGGCCGAGAGAAAGCAAGGAGAGACCTTGCATCCACCTTCTCAGCTTGACAAATAACTAGGCATTCTTCAGTCCAGCTCAGATAATCACCTTCCCTGTGAGCCCCATCGCGACTTTCCTCTGTGCTCCCATATGTTGTGCACATTTCTGAAACTGCACTTACCTCATGAAACTGAGAAGCAAATTAACAGGGTGGAAAGGGTCAGGGCTTTGGAGGCAGGAGCACATAGGGTCAAATCCCAACTCTGCCATGTTTTATTCAATCAAATGGCTCTTACTGAGCGTGAATTACATGAAAGGCACTGAGCCACGTTTCAGGGATACCAAGAAGACAAAGCTGTCTTCATCTGAAAGATTACAGTCCTAATGTGATTTAGTTGAGAATTCAGACAAACAGTAAATTCGAGTTTTGTGAGACAGGTGCACTGCCCCAAGGAGAGTGGAGAAAGGCATGGCCACTCTCTCAGCTCTGGTCTCCTCATCTGTAAATGGGGAAGTGTGCACCTGCCTCTTAGGGTTGGGTGATAGGATTAAATGAGACAGCTCTCATACGTAAATCACCTAGTAAAGTGCCTGACATTAAGTACTCAAAATATTGTTACCTTGTGGTTCTATGTTTCTATAGCTGCTATTTGACCATGCGAGCTCCTTGAGCGTCTGGAACAGATGTATTCATCTTTGTTTCATTAATTAATGTTTGTTGAGTGAGATAACGAATGCATGAAGAACTGAGAATGTGTTTCAGGATCTTGTCTGTTCTAAGATCAAAGTTAGAAAATTAAGAAAGGAACTGGCTCACACCTATAATCCCAGCACTTTGGGAGGCTGAGGTGAGAGGATTGCCTGAGCCCACAAGTTCGAGTCCAGCCTGGGCAGCTTGGCGAGACCTCATCTCTACAATAAATCAAAAAATTAGCTGGGCGTGGTGGCGTGTGCCTGTAGTTCTGACTACTTGGAAGGCTTAGGCAGAAGGCTCCTCTGAGCCCAGCAGGTAGAGGCTGCAGTGGCCATGAGCATGACACTGCACCCCAGCCTGAGCTACAGAGTGAGACTGATTCAAAAAAGAAAAGAAAAGAAAGGAACCAAAGAAACCATAGTAGCCCTTTAAAAAAAAAAAACAACTCTTCAAACTTCTCAAAACATTCCCCTTTTTAGTTAGTAGAACTAGTGTGATTTCCTTTCATGATGTATGTCTCCTGATTTAGAAGAAATTATCAAAACTGCTACTATAAAAAACTCAGAGCAACAGCTCTGGGAGGGGTTGATTTTGATATGGAAAAGAGGAGTAATAAGCATAGGTCAGACCAAGTATAAACCCAAATCCTTTATCTTGTCCCCTTCAACAATTATCAGTACTTTACTACAGAGAATTTAAAACATACACTTAACTGAGAAGTTGGTCAATGACAGAAAACTGAAAGACTAATGTGTCAGAAACCCCTTTTCGGCTGAACGCAGTGGATCATGGGAGGTGGAGGAGAGAGGATTGCTTGAGCCCGGGAGTTTTAGACCAGCCTGGGCAACATGGCAAGACTTCATCTCGACAATAGATAAAAAAAATTAGCCAGGTGTGGTGGTGTGCGCCTCTGGTACAGTTACTTGGAAGGCTGAGACAGAAGGATCACCTGAGCCCAGCAGGCCAAGGCTGTGGTAGCCATGATTGTGCCACTGCACTCTGGCCTGGGCAGCAGACTAAGACTTCAACTCGAAAGAAAGGAAGAGAGAAAAAGAGAAAGAAGAAAAGAAACCCTTTTCTCTCTCCTTTGTGGCAATCCCTAAGAGGGATCCTGGGAACATTGTAAAAACAAAACAAAAAATACTGTTTTAATAGATTATATAGATACCATGCATATAATTATGTAAATAGAAGCTTCTAATTTTTACAACCACTCTTTCTGGCACCAAAAAATGATTATGAGATAACACACATCAGTCTTCAAGGTCACATTCTCGTGTAACAATCCCCAGCTATTAACTGTGAGAGTAATTAAACTGTAATTTAAGCACACTTGAAATAGCCTCACAAATCTTTGTCCAGTGAAGCATTTCTAGAGGAGATGCCCTACCTCTGGATTAATCTTCAAGGTCCTCAGCTGTATGTGCAATCTGAACGTATGCTCCAAATGACCGAATCCAGATTCTACTTTCTACTATTCCATCGATTTTCTTCAGTGTGTATCCAGATTCTGCCAAGCAGGTGGTCTGTAGCTTGCCATTGACAACACTTACCAGCTGTTAAATTTACACATCGCTCTAATTTAAATGCTTAATTGCTCTCAGTACACTCAATTTACAGCTCATAAACCCCTCCCAGATGGCCCTTAAACCTCTTTGCCTATGATAGATTCTAAAGTTAAATGAACCATCCTGTCCCTTGGTAGAAAATGAGATATCTGTATCATCTTATACAGTTTGAATGTTTATAATTATGTGTTAGAAAAAAATTTGACATCTGAGTGTTTTCTTCAAGTTAGCTTTGGAGAGAAATAAAAGGTTCAGCAATTGTGGTATCTCTAATCCCTCAACATAATTGGTCTTTGAAACTGGAACTTAAGAATGGTATCTGCCCTTATATTTACCTAGTGTCCAGATAACCAGGGAAAACGGAGAAAATATTAACTATTTTGTGGACAATGACTATCTCATTACAAACTATCCCAATGTCAATGGCATCTAGCTAAAAGAATACAGGTATTGTAAGTGTCTTGGTGGGACTACCGTCTACCTGCCCCCTTACCTGGGAAACTGAATGCTAATTTTGAAAGAGCTCATCTCATTCAAGTCCATCTTTTTATGGATGAGGACACTAAGCCCCAGAAAGCTCAAGTGGCTTGCCCAGCTAGTGAGTGATGGAGAGTAAAACTGGAGTCTCAAGCCCTTACCTCCTTGGGCAGCATCTTGACCACTCGACCACCCAGCCTCTCTGTCCTCCCGTTTGCTGTCATCGACTTCAGAAGAGAGGAAAGGTAAGTGAGCCTTTTCAAAACCTTGCACAAGATATAGAAATGGATTTTTTTTTTTTTTTTTTGAGTCAAGGTTTCTGTCACCCAGGCTGGAGTGCAGTGGCATGATCACCGCTCACGGCAGTCTTGACCTCCTGGGCTCAGGTGAGCCTTCTGCTTCAGCTTCCTGCCAGGCTAATTTAAAAAAAAAAAATCTGTTTTTTGTAGAGATGAGGTCTCACTAGTTTTCTAAGCTGGTCTTGAACTCCTGCGTTCAAGTAATTCTCCCGCCTCAGCTTCCCAAATTGCTGGGATTACAGGCATGACACCCGGCATCAGAAATGAACTTTTATCCAACCAGTAATACATATCCAGGTGCTTTCTGCTTTAAGTTAAATCACATAAGAGAAGATTTACGCTAGGCTAAATTACAGAGAGCTTCTTGAATTAATTAAAGAGAATTAATTATTGGGTTCCCTTAAATACCTAGCACCTTTAGTGAATTTTTAAGTTGGCTTATGCCAGGCTCAATAATTCATTTATTATGTAAATTACAGTATTGATGCATTTAAACTGATTAGCAAGTGTTTATAAAGTACATAACAGTATTTCAGGTACCATACAATTTTTTAAAATGATAAGTGCAACATAAGCCGTGTTCCCTGCTAACAAAAAGCTTGCATCTTAGTGTGGACACAAGACAAATGAAACAACTTGAAAACAAAATAGTATATAGTGAAGAGTTAAACTGTACAACATGGAAAATTTATAGGCCATGAATAATAAAGAACAAAAAAGACACATACAAGACTTTGTGAAATTTAAACGTCTCTAATTTTATTAGCGTGCTTTTCCGTTGATTTGCAGGCTAGCAAATGAAAACAGGTTAAAAGCAATGACCCATGAGAAAGTATGTCCTTTACTTTTTAAAAATATAGCCATAAGGCAGATTTGGTCTCAAGACCTCGAGACCAGCCTGGACAACATGGCACGACCTTATCTTTACAATAAATAAATAAATAAATAAATAGCTGGGTGCAGTGGTGCACACCTGTAGTTCCAGCTACTTGGAAGGCTGAGGCAGAAGGATCATCTGAGCCCAGCAGGTTGAGGCTGTGGTGGCCATAAGTGTGCCACTGCTCTCCAGCCTGGGCAACAGAGTTAGATTTCGACTCAAAAAAAAAAAAAATCAGGTCATGCCCAGTGGCTCAAGCCACTGTAATCCCACCTCAGAAGGCCGAGGTAAGGGGACTGCCTGAGCCCACAGGTTCAAGACCAGCCTGGGGAACTTGGCCAAAACCTTGTCTCTACAATTAATCAAAACTTAGCTGGCGCAGTAGCGCGAGCCTGTAGTTCAGGCTACTTGGAAGGCTGAGGTGGAAGGATCGCCTGAGCTCAGCAGGTCAACGCTGGGGTGGCTGTGAGCATGCCACTGCGCTCCAGCCTGGGCAACGGAGTGAGACTCCAACTCAAAAATTAGCCACCATGCCCAGCTAATTTTTTTATTTACTGTAGAGGTGAGGTCTCACCGAGTTGCCCAGGCTGGTCTTGAACCCATGGACTCAGGCAATCCTCTCGCCTTCGCCTCCCAAAGTGCTGGGATTATAGGCGTGAGCCCCCAGGACCAGCTTCTTTCCATACTCTTTGAAGGGATGTCGCTGTGCACAGTCCACACTTAAGAAATGACTTTATGCTCCCCCCTTCGGGTACAGTATTCACATAAATTATTTGGAATTCTTCTATATAGGGACTTTTTTTTTTTTTTTTTTTGAGTTGGAGTCTCACTCTGTCCCCAGACTGGAGTGTAGTGGCCGCTCCCGGCCACCGCAACCTCGACCTGCTGGGCTCCGAGGATCCTTCCAAGTAGCTGCAACTACAGGCGCGCGCTACCACGCCCGGCAAATTTTTTGATTTATTGTAGAGATGAGGTCTCACCAAGTTGTCCAGGCGGGTCTCGAATCCGCAGACTCAGGCAATCCACTCACCTCAGCCTCCCAAGACGTGGGATTACAGGCTGAGCCACTGAGCCCGGTTTATAGGGACTTATTAATTTACTCAATTACTTATTTATAACAGTATTAACTCACAGATATCCATTTTATACATTGGGTTATAGTCCAATATGACTTTTATTTGTTCAGGTTGTTCCACCGTTGGTCATTGGACACTCTTTCCGTTGACTCTTCTGTCCCTTTGATATAATCCAACAATATGACTTTTTTCTTTTATTTATTTGTTTGTTTTGAGAAAGTAGGAATTATTGAGAAGACAGAAAATTTCCCGCAGTGGGAGGAGACCTGAGGGGGTTGCCTGACTTTTTTCTTTTATTTATTTGTTTGTTTGCTTGTTTGTTTGTTTTGAGAAAGTAGGATTTATTGAGGAGAAGAAAAAAAAGTTCCCACAGTGGGAGGATACCTGAGGGAGTTGCTTGATTTTTTTCTTTTAGCACTTCCTTACTTTCTGGCACTTCATGCTCCAGGTTTATCTTGTATTTTTCCAGCCCAAGTCCTAGAATAAACCATATCTCCAAAAAAGCTCTTAGTGCCATTTATTGGAGAGTAGTATTAGGAAAAAAGGTCTGGATGGTAGGTGTCTACATGCTAGAGAACATGCTAAGTCTTTTAGGGCCTCTCAGATAACAGATCAAAGAAATACATGTGTATATACTAACCAGAGTATATACATTTAGCTATAAATATTTCTTTTTTTTGAGTTGGAGTCTCACTCTGTCACCCCCAGGCTGGAGTACAGTGGCACGCTGCTCACCGCCACTGCTGCCTCAGCCTGCTGGGTTCTGGTGATTCTTCCACCTCATCCTTCCAAGTAGCTGGAACTACAGGCGCATGCCACCATGCCCAGCTAGTTTTTTTTATTTATTGTAGCGACGGAGGTCTTGCCAAGTTGCCCAGGTTGGTCTCGAGCCCCCCCTGGACTCAGACAATCCTCTTGCCTCCGCCTCCCAAAGTGCTGGGATTGCAGGCATGAGCCACTGCACCGGGCTTATCTATAAATATTTCTGTATGGGCTGGGTGCTCGGTGGTGTGCACTTGTAGTCCTGGCTACTCAGGAGGCTGAGGTGAGAAAATTGCCTAAGCCTAAGAGTTAAAGCCTGCTATGTGAGCTATCATCATGCTAGTGCACTTCAGCCTTGGCAATAGAACAAGACTCCATCTCTAAAAACAAACAAACAAACAAACAAAAGTCTATATGTAACCATCTGTATCCTATATTAAGCTAAACTCGCATTCTTACTGATGTTTTCAACCTAATCCATTACTATATAGATCATCTGAGCTTTCTTCCCTGACTTATCTGTCAGTTCTCACTCCAGCAGTGAGATACCTGGCTCCCATCATCTGCCACCTATGCATTCAGTCGTCCAGTGCCAGCACACATATATGACAGTATCAGAATTGCCAACTCATATTCCCAAGTGAAACAACTTGATCAACTAAAGCAGAGTTCCTATATGCAATTTCTTTTGCCTTTAGTCTTTTCTTTTTTTCTTTTGTCTTCCTCCTCTTTTTTTTGAGTTGGAGTCTCACCTTGTCTCCCAGACTGTTGTGCAGTGGCCGCTCCCGGCCACCGCAGCCTCGACCTGCTGGGCTCCGGCGATCCTTCCGCCTCAGCCTTCCGAGTAGCTGGAACTACAGGCGCACGCTACCACACCCGGCTAGTTTTCGATTTGTTGTAGAGATGAGGTCTCGCCAAGTTGCCCAGGAGGGTCTGGAACCCGCCGGCTCAGGCAATTAACTCACCTCAGCCTCCCAAAGTGAGGGATTACAGGCTGAGCCACTGAGCCCAGCTTTTTTTTTTAATAGACGGGTTCTCACTATGTTGCCCAGGCTGATCTCAAACTGCTGACCTCAAGCAATCCTCCCACCTCAGTTTCTACCTCGGCTGCAGTGAACTATGATAGCACCAGTGCACTCCTGCCCGGGGAACAGAGCAACACCTTGTCAAGAAAGAAAGGAGAGAGAGAGAGAGAGAGAGAAAGGAGGGAGGGAAGGGAGAGAGAGGGGGAAGGTGGGGGAAGGAAAGAAGGAAGGAAGGAAGGAAGGAAGGAAGGAAGGAAGGAAGGAAGAAGAAATCATCCTTCAGTCTCAGCTGGGATTGCGGTGTGAGCCACCATGCCCAGCCACCTTTAGTCTTATTATTATTATTATTATTATTTTGAGTTGGAGTCTCACTCTGTCTCCCAGGCTAGAGTACAGTGGCACACTCACGGCTATCCCGGCATTGACCAGCTTTGCTCTGCTGATCCATCCGCCTCAGCCTTCCAAGCAGCCAGAACTACAGGCTAACACACTCTGCTAATTTTTGATTTATTGTAGAGATGAGTTCTCCCCAACTTGCCCAGCTGGTCTCGAACCCATGAGCTCAGGCAATCCATTCGCCTCGGCCTCCCAAAGTGCTGGGATTACAGGCTGAGCCACCAAGCCCCACCCACCTTTAGTCTTAAAGAGTCCACTCATTTACAAAGTTATTTAAGGTATATTTCCCCCTACTTCCTTCAGTGAAGTTGTTTCGAACATTTTCAGTACAGTTCGATCTTGCTGTCATGGTCTGCTTTTCTTCCTGAAACTCTCCCACCTCCTAAATGACTCAGCTTTAATTTGCATACATTAAGGTTCCTTCTTTGTGTTGTACAGTTCTATAGATTTTGACAAATATGCATGATGTCATGTATCCACATGACAATATCATACAGATAGTTTCCCCTCTCTAAACGTCCCCTGTGCTTCATCTTTACATCCCACCCTCATCCTGAACCCCTGGCCACTACCGAACTTTTATGGTCTCTATAGTTTTGCCTTTTCTAGAATGTTACATGGGGGAAAGGGGGAGGAGAACAAAAAGAAAAACAAGCCAGAGTTGTCTTGTAGGGCAAACCCATTGTATGTAGTACAGGCTTCCCCTACTAGATAAATGTCTAGGAACCCATCTGCATTAGTGTACCAACTAGTGTTGTTGTGAGAGGCTGCATTCAGAAGAAACATTCTGAATTGTGGCAAACAGGTAACTGTTTCTTTCACCAGGAAAAATGCAACTGCCCCATGCTGTGTTCAGTAGTTTTTGTCCAAAAACGGAATGACCTCTCTACCCCACCCTCCCTATTTACCAGATCTCACCCTGAGCTACTTTTTTTTGTTTCCCCTGGTGAAGAAAGTCCTCAAAGGGAAAGATTTTGCCGATGCGGAAGAGGTGAAACAAAAAATGGCAGAAGCACTAAAAGGGATCAGTCTCGACACGTTCAAAAACTGTCTTGAGCAGTGGAAAAGGTGTCTCAATAGGTGTATTGCATCAAAAGAAGAGTAGTTTAAACATGTAAGAGCAAATACAAAAGTTTTCATAAATAAATTCCAGGATTTTTTTGCATCCTCCTCGTATAATTGAAATTACACAGTGCATAGATCTTTCAGACTGACTTCTTTCACTTAGCAAAACAAGTTTCCTCCGTGTCTTTTTGTGGCTTGATAACTCAATTATTTTTATCTCTGAATAATAGCCCATTGGATAAGTGTACAATTTATCCAGTCAAGTAATGTTTTAATAATTGAAAACCCAGGAATTTGGGACCAGCCTGGACAACATGGAAAGGTCCTGTCTATACAAGAAAAAAAAAAAAAATAGCCAAGCCTTGTGTTGCACCTGTAGTCTCGGCTACATGGGAAACTGAGACAGGAGGATTGCTTGAGCCCAGGAGTTCGAGGCTGTAGTGAACTAAGATAGTACCACTACACTCCTGTCTGAGCGACAGAGAGAGAGAGAGAGAGAGAGAGAGAGAGAGAGAGAGAGAGAGAGAGAGAAAGGAAGGAAGGGATGGGGGGAGGGAGGGAAGAAAGAAAATGTAAATCTAGAGAAGAAATCATCCTTTCCTTGGAGAAGTTCCCAGTCCTTGGAGTTGGTGATACAAAAATAAATTACAGTATGGTAAGAGCTGTATCACTTGTATATTCAAAGTGCTGTAGGCCCCCTAGAAGAGATGGGCATCTCACATGGGAAAGTGACAAGGTACAGATATGAGAAGAGTTTGTCCCGGGTCTTGAAGAAAAAGAAGACATTGAAGGGTGAGGTGGGAAGGCAGGAAGGTGATCGGGGAAAACAAACCTGCCCACAAATATTGCTAGAAGGTGAGAGAGGCTACCTCAGGTCCCAGATAACAGTTCCTTTTCCGAATCTGCTTCCATGACTCCATAGTTGGATTTGCAGGCCAGGAGGAGGGGGCTTTGTGGTGCCCTTCACTTTGGTAATAACGGTAGTAACGCTCATGTATGAGCACCTACAGCTGTGTGTCAGACACCATGCTGAGCACGTTATGCACATTATTTACTCATAGTTCCTCCTGTTACACACGTATAGCACATAGGCAAACAAAGACGCTGTCATTCTTCCTGTTGGAAGCTGATACTATGGAGAGATTTTAGTCCAAGCATGTGGGCTGACTGAGGACAGCCTGTCTTACATGTTCTTTGACTTTTGGCTAAGCCTGCTGCTTCCAGCCCTTTCTCACTCCAGCTCCTCTTTGTCAGGTCTCAGAGTATTAGAGAAACTGTGTCACCACCAGCTGCCACCTTCCCCAGCATGGCCACCACCTATTCCTCACCCAGGGAACAGGCCTTCAGCATGCCTCATCTTCTTCCCTACCTATAAGACTCTATCTTTTTTTTTTTTTTTTTTTTGAGCCAGAGTCTCACTCTGTCGCCCAGGCTGGAGTGCAGTTGCACGCTCATGGCCACTGCAGCTTTGACCTGCTGGGCTCAGGCAATCCTTCCGCCTCAGCCTTCCAAGTAGCTGGAACCACAGGTGTGTGCCACCATGCCTGGATAATTTTTTGGTTTCTTGTAGAGACAAGGTCTCGCCAAGTTGCCCAGGTTCTTCTCATATCCCTGGGCTGAGGGACTCCTCTTGCCTTTGTCTCCCAAAGTGCTGGGATTACAGGTGTGAGCCACCATGCCTGGCTAAGTCTCTATAATTTACCCAAACAATTCCAGAAATGAGTGATGGCAGGAAATGGGGCCAGAATGGGAGGACACCAAGCTTTTCTTTTATGAAAACAATAAAATAAAGCCAACTTGTCTGTCACCCAGGCTGAAGTGCAGTGGCATGATCATGGCTCATCTCAGCCTCAACCTCCTGGGCTCAGGCAATCCTTCCACCTTAGCCTCCTAAGTAGCTAGGACTACAGGTGTGTGCCACTATGCCCAGCTAACTTTTTGTAGAGACAAAGTTCCACTGTGTTGCCCAGGTTGGTCTGAAACCCCTGGGCTCAAGCGATCCTCCCGCCTCAGTCTCCCAAGTGCTGGGATTAAAGGCGTGAGCCACCACACTTGGCCTTTCAACTTTCTTTTGACTTTGCCCCATGTACTTTTCCTAAAGAAAGTCTAAGGGATTCTGTTAATCTTCATGTAGACCTCCTATTTCCTACTCAGAGAGTTCAGCACTGAGTATTTCTCCCTCATGTTGACTCTAGTATCTGGCAAGCCCTTGGGAATGAACCAGCACTCAATTGAGACCAACAGAACTGCACTGCTATGAAATAAAATCCTCTAGGAGGAGGAGATAATGTGGAAACGGGCTGGGTGTGGTGGCTTACACCTGTAATCCCAGCGCTTTGGTAGGCCAAGGTGGGAGGATTGCTTGAGCCCAGAAGTTCAAGACCAGCCTCGGTAACATAGCCAGACCTGGTCTCTACAAAAAAAAAATACTTAGCCAGGTGTGGTGGTGTGTGCCTGTAGTCCCAGCTCCTAGAGAGACTGAGACAGAAGGATTGCCTGAGCCCTGGATCAAGGCTGTGGTGAGATGTGAGCATGCCATTGCACACCAGCCTAGGCGACAGAGTGACACTTCAACTGAAAAAAATAAAAAGAATGTGGAAACTGGAAAAGTAACTACCTCAGTTTCAAGTCTGTTCAGTCATCATGACTTTTGGCACTGGAAGATGACATGCCAATTTGAACCAAAACCAAATTGCCAGTTTGGGAAAAATCTTTGATGAGGACTTGGCAACCCTATTGACTCTGCAAATCTTTCTTATATTTCAGCTAATGCAATCCACTAGGGAATGTGTACTGAGTGACACATCACATAGCTAAAAATAAAGCAGCAGTTAATTTGACACCCACTACTCGATGACAAAAATAAAACCATCAAGTGACTCATAATTATTATTTCTAACATCTCAAATGCTGGTAATTGGGTTTCTTGTATTCATTTCCTAAGATGCAAACTCTTCCAAAAATTAAACTCAAATTTGTTGTGGAATAAAATGTTAGGATGAAGAACTTACAGAAAGTCACAGTTGCACAAACATAAACATGTATCTTCATCCTCTTGTAGTTAGTTAATATTTAGTTTGTGGTCCTTATCATTTTATCATTATTGGAATTATATTTTTCCCTTTTGGGAAAAAAAGTTATTTTAGTCAAATTAGATTAGAGGTAATTGTGTATATAGTATACAGCCAATTCTCCTACTAGATGGAAGCACCCTGAGGGTAGGCATATGTTTCAAGTGTCCTTTGCCCTCCATGCAGCAGACAGAGGCTTTCAGCTGTCTGCTAATATTCATGCACTAGACCCCTCCAGTTTTTAAGTGGGCCACATGGCCACTCAGAGTAAAGACCACATTCTCTCAGCCTGCCTTATAGACATTTGTGGGCTGGTAACTAAGTTCAGGCATATGAAACATAAGCATAAGGTTATATAGCAGTTTTCAGGAAACTTCCTTAATTGAGCTTTTTTCTCTATTCCTTCTTTCTTTTTATTTTTTTGAGTCAGCATCTCACTCTGTTGCCCAGGCTGGAGTGCAGTGGCACACTCACAGCCACTGCAGCCTCAACCTGTGGGGTTCAAGCGATTCTTCTGCCTCAGCCTTCCAAGTAGCTGAAACTACAGGCATGCACCACCATGCCCAGCTAATTTTTTGATTTACTATAGAGACAAGGTGTCAACAAATTGCCCAGGCTGGTCTCAAACACCTGAGCTCAGTCAATCCTCTTGCCTCAGCCTCCCAAAGGGCTGGGATTACAGGCTTGAGCCACCACGCCCAGCATATTCCTTCTTTCTTTCTGCTGGTTTGGTGGTAGATTTGGTGGCTGGGGGTGAGTGGCCATCTTGGACCATGAAGTGCTCTGAGAAGAGAAGTCATGCCCGGCAGTCCAGCATCATGGAGCAAAATCACCACACCAATTCTGGCCTGTCTTACTCTAGACTTTATGCGGGATCAACGCCTGACTTGTTCAAGTCACTGTCACCTGAAATGGAAAGTAAGTCTAACCAATAAACCCCACAACCTCTAGCATATCCTAGTATATTACCGGAGCAAAATATATAGGAATAAATGTTTATTGAATGAATGTTGCAAATTTTGGATTTGGGGATTTTTTTTTTTTTTTTTGAGTTGAAGTCCTAGTCTGTCACCCAGTCTGGAGTGCGGTGGCACACTCATGGCCACTGCAGCCTTGACCTGCTGGGCTCAGGTGATCCTTCCACCTCAGCCTTCCTAGTAGGTGGAACCACAAGCATGTGCCACCATGCCTGGCTAGTTTTTGATTTATTGTAGTGATGAGGTCTCGCCAAGTTGCCCAGGCTGGTCTTGAACCGCTGGACTGAGGCAATCCTCTCGCCTCCGCCTCCCAAAGTGCTAGGATTACAGGCATTAGCCACAACCGCTTGGCTGTACATTACTTTTGATAGTCCAGAAGTTCATGGGCTGAACCAGGACAGTGGTGAGGTGACCCAAGGCAAGAAGGAAATGAGATTAGGCAGCTTGAGCAACCATCACACCACCAAGTGTCAGGCAAATCAGGAAGAAGCAGAGTCAAAGCCAAGGTTCAAAGACAGAAGATACTGCTCAGTTTGGGGAACCTAAGGGTAAGAGGCATTAACCAGATAATGACCAGATAATTCAGAGTCTACGTCAGGGGTTTTCAACTGGGATGCTTTTGCCCCTCAGGAGACACTGGCAATATCTGGAGACATTTTTGGTTGTCACAACTGGTTGGGAGAGTAGTGATGCTGTGAACATCCAGTGTGTAGAGACCAAGGATGCTGCTTAAAAAACCCTGGCCGGGCGTGGTGGCTCACAACTGTAATCCCAGCATTTTGGGAGACCAAGGTCAGAGGATTGCCTGAGCCCAAGGATTTGAGACCAGCCTGGGCAACTTGGTGAGACCTCATCTCTGCAATAAATAAAAAAATTAGCCAGACGTGGTGGTGCATGCCACCACCAAGTAGTTGTCCCAGCGACTTGGAAGGCTGAGACAGAAGGATCGCCTGAGTCTAGCAGTCAAGGCTGCAGTGACCATGAGCGTGCCAGTGCACTCTAGCCTGGGCAACAGAGTGAAACTCCAACTCAAAAAATAAAAATAAAAAACCCTACCTACCTAACCATACACAGGACCGCTCCCGTGACAAAGAATAATCCGGCCTAAAGTGTCGGTAGTGCCAAAGGGAAGAAACCCTGGTCTAGCCGAGTGTGGCTGTACAGTTTGGACCCCAAACTCCAGCTACTCTTGGAGTTTAGGCCAGAGGCAAAATAGATCATTTAGCCAGTTTGGATAACAGCTTGAAAACAGACAGTCCAGACTTTTGTGTTCAGCATCGTTAAGCAGACTTTGGGAATAAGCTAAGCACCTGCAAATTGCTCTCTGAATACTAAGTAGCTTATACCTCAGAGTTACTCCCATAGCACAAAGATAATTGTGCCCTAGCCCAGGCTAAAAGACACTGTCACATGCTCACAAGCTATTGAGGAGACTCTGGGATGTGAAACAGGATGTGCTGGGTTTCTTGGGTCTCAGAGAAGCTCCCTCTCATTCTGAATGTGGGGAGGGGCATGGAATTGACAAGTAGCTTCTCTTTCGATGTGTGCGGTCTGGACCTTAAAGTGGGAACCACTGCCACATTCCCCAGGGGGTGGGGGGATCTCCTGCAGGAGAAGGTCAGTGCCCGCAGCAGCTGAGAGGGAGGATCTATTTTTGATTCTGCAGCTGACTTGCTGCCTGAACAGGAGTAACTTGCAGAAGCTTCCAGGTGCCTGCTTTCCTTGTAGTGTGGAAGTCAAAATTCTCCTTAGCTGGAGGGGAAACCCGAGGGAAAGAGAGAGGGAGACAGTTGACTGCACTGCTTTGGCTGCTAGATCCTACTTGCATAAATCAGCAAGCTCAAACCTCAGAATATTCCTGTGCTCTAGGGTGACGGCACTATGGAAACAAAGTCCTTTTTATATTTCTGCATCTGTGTCAGCAACATACATTTATTTCTCATATGTATTAGATCCTAATTGAAAGGAAGGAATGCCAAAATGGAATTATTTAATGAAATAATCTTAAGATAAAGCACGGCCATTTTGACACTGCCCAGTTCTGTCATATTTTCTTAACTTTACCTAACTTGCCCTCTAATCAAGGACAGAACTGGTTTCTCAGAGATAGCTATTGATCATTGTTTTACAACCCCTCCCTAGTTTGTTTTGTATTAATTCCCTTTTCTCTTCCAAGTATTTGCCTCCAGCCGTAAGAAAAAAGTTAACTTAATCAGTCATTTGTGACCTTCATGACACAGACAGACCCCATCACTATGGCAGTAGCCATGTGACTAACCCACCCATCTGCCTGGCGTCCATCACATGATGTCAGTACCTGTGCTTATCTACCCTTCGTGGTGACCTAAAACAGACCACCACCCAGTCACCTTAAAACTTACCCCACCAAAGGGTAGGTTTAAAAAATTTCAACTGGGCTCAGTGGCTCAGCCTGTAATCCTGAGCTTTGGGAGGCTGAGGTGAGTTAATTGCCTGAGCCCGCGGGTTCAAGACCTGCCTGGGCAATTGGCGAGACCTCATCTCTACAATAAATTTTTTAAAAAAATTAGCCGGGCGTGGCAGAGCGCGCCTGTAGTTCCAGCTACTCGGAAGGCTGAGGCGGAAGGATCGCCGGAGCCCAGCAGGTCCAGGCTGCGGTGGCCGGGAGCGGTCACTGCACTCCAGTCTGGGCGACAGAGTGAGACTCCAACTCAAAAAAACAAAAAAAAAAATTCGACCTCAAGCAGCCATTTGCCGATGTTTTTGCTAAGTGCTGGCCAGGCCATGTGTCTACCTAAGCTTTGGCCCCACCCCCTACCTTGGGGAGATGAATTTCCTCTCTCTCTCCCTTTAATCTACTTTCTAAATAAACTATATTTTCCAATCTAAGTTATGTGTAATTGTTTGCATCCTACACGTGGCACCGGATCACAGACTCCCTTGTCTGGTCTGACCTAACACTAATAGTTTTTTTAAAGAATACTTTTTTGTCAAACTGAATTAAATATTAAATCCATACTTATCATACACAAGGCACCATGCTTGGTGTTATGTGGTTTCTGTTCACAGAAGGCTTTCATTCCAGTAGGGAAGCAAATGTTCACACAAATAAATCCCAATACAAGCTAGAAAATCATAATGCCATTAAGAAAGACATAAACACAGTATGGGTTCACAGGAAATGGGATGATTAATATTGTTGGAAAAGATACGTTCAGTCATTCCTTATTTTGTTTAACAAATATTTATTGCACCTCTGCTATATGCCAGACGGTCTGCTAAATTATAGAGATTCAAAAATGAATAAGGGTTGTAATCCCAGTTGTAATTACAGCGATAATTACAATTGCCTGAGCCCAGCAGATCACTGCACTCTAGCCTGGGTGACAGAATCAGACTCCACAGTTGTAATCCCAGGACTTTGAGATGCTGAGGCAGGAGGATCACTTGAGGCCAGGAATTTGAAATTAGCCTGGGCAACATAATGAGACCCTGTCTCTATAAAGAAAAAGTAGGGCTACCCTCTTTCCGGTCCCCTCCTTGCTGCGGGAGCTTTTGTGTCTTCTTAATAAACTCCTACTTTCTCACCCTCAAAAAAAAAAGAAAAAGGAAAAAGAAAATAAATGAGACCATAGAGCCCTTGACTGGGTGGGGAAGAGAGAAATATATTAAGAGGCAGCATGTGAACAACATAATGTTGAAAATTATGCATAATCCCTTCAAATGTCAGATTTTGGAATTGGAAGAGGAGGGTATTTCCGGCAAGGAAAGACATTAACAAAATTTCAGGGCATCAGAACCGACTTGCATTTATTTCTTTCTTTTTTTGATATATTGTAGAGATGAGATCTCACCAAGTTGCCCAGACAGGTCTCGAACCCACAGGCTCAGGCAATCCTCTCACCTCAACCTCCCAAAGTGCGGCATTACAGGCTGAGCCACCGAACCCAGCTTCGACGTATATTTCATCAACCTCCATGTGGTATTCCCCACCACTGTCTAAATCCCAATACCTCCCACACCCATTAGGCAGCAATTTAGGAGGGGCTTCTTTCTGTGTTCCCTCTGTAAAGCAAATTCTCCACAGAAATGTTTATTTGTTGTACTGAATGTATAAAATTTCCCTTAGCAATATCCTCCTTTTTCATATAAATGCAACCATACAATACATGGTCTTCTGTGATTGACTTCTTTCAATTAACATATTTTCAAGGTTCATCCATGTTGTAGCATGTAGCATGTATCAATATGTGTGTGTGTGTGTGTGTGTGTGTGTGTGTGTGTGTGTGTGTGTGTGGAGTCTCACTCTGTCACCCAGGTTGGAGTGCAGTGATCTGCTGGGCTCAGGCAATCCTTCCACCTCAGCCTTCCAAGTAGCTGGAACTACAGGCACGCACCACTATGCCTGACTAATTACTTGATTTTTACTGCAGAGACGATGTCTTGCCAAGTTGCCCAGGCTGGTCTTGAACTCTTGAACTCAGGTAATCCTCTCACCTCAGCCTTTCAAAGTGCTGGGATTACAAGCGTGAGTCATCACGCCCAACCTATCAATATTTTTTTTAATCGTAATTCCTTTTATTGTATAAATGTATTACATTTTTAAATGCATTCATCCGTTGATGAACATTCATCACTTGTTTCCACTCTGGGGCCACTATGGATAACACTTCTGTGATCATTCATGCACAAGTTTTCTTTTTTGAGATGAAATAAATTTTATTGAAAAAATATGGAATGCTTCATGAATTTGCATGTCATTGTGCAGGGGCCATGCTAATCTTATCTGTATTGTTCCAGTTTTAGTATAGGCACTGCTGAGGTGAGCACTTGCGTATATGTTTTGGTGTGGGCATAGATTCTTTTTAATTCTCTTGGTTATATATCCAGAAGTAGAATTGCTTGTTCATAAAGTGGTTCAACCTTGAGCTCCAGGCTCCAGAGAATCTTTTTGTTTCTATTTTCTTTCTTTCTTTGAGACAGGATTTTGCTCTGTTGCCCAGGCTGCGGTACAGTGACATGAATACAACTCACTGGAACACTGAATTCTTGGGCTTTTGCCTCAGTCTCCCGAGTAGCTAGTACTGCACACACGTGTTACCTTGCCCAGCTAATTTGTTTTTATTTTTGTAGAGATGGGATTTTAAAAAATTAATATCCCCCTTTTTAGAGCAGTTTTAGGTTCACAGCAAAATTTGGAAGGTAAAGAGATTTTCCACATCCCTCCGGCCCCCACAGTTGCCTAAATGCCCTCGTTATCAATGTAGAAAAGCTTCTGAATTGTCCCTATCTCAGCCTGACTTGCTTCAAGTAGCCAATCAGATTACTTTCTACTAGCACCTGAGAGAGGAATTTTATCTGGGGAGCAGGGGGAGGAGGAGGGTAATTTTAGAACTTGGGGCAGCAAAGACATTTGTATTACGACTCTTATTATCATGACAGGAATTGAACACAACTAGATTTGGCAAAGGGAGGGTTTTTGCTAGCCTCTCATTATTGCAGAAAGAACATAGTTGGGCCGGGCGTGGTGGCTCCCACCTGTAATCCCAGCACTTTGGGAGGACTAGGTAAGAGGATTGCCTGAGCCCAGGGGTTCGAGACCAGCCTGGGCAACTTGGCAAGACCGCATCTCTACAATAAACCAAGAAATTAGGTGGGCATGGTGGCACGCGCCTGTGGTTCCAGCTACTTGGAAAGCTGAGGTAGAAGGTTCACCTTAGCCCAGCATGTCCAGGCTGCAGTGAATGTTAGCATGCCACTGCACTCCAGCCTGGGCGACAGTGAGACCCCTTACTCGAAAAAAAGAAGGAACATAGTTGGAACTCCAGGTTGTCTATAAGCAGGAGCTCTAGTGCCACTAACTCCTTTCTCAACTGTCTTTTCTCCGAGTGAGACTTCATTCTCTCAGCAAGGAGCAGGCCTGTCAACACCTCCCCTGCCTCAGCCCTCACAGCTGTGTCGCTAGACGAGACTGAATTTATTTCCTAAGCTCCAAGTCAAAAAATCCTGGGGATGGATGCCAAACAACTTGGCTTGTGGTGGGATCTCGCCTTGACCAGGCTATGAATGCTCTGTGGTCAATCCATGATGCACTCTGGCCCAGTTTTGGTCATGTTCCCACCCAAAGACTCATCAGCTGAGAGAGACCAAAAGACAGAACTTATAATAACTTGGCAGCTCCTTTTGAAACACGTGGTTGTAGTAGGAAGAGGAACACGCCACAGAAACAAAGAAGTGCCATTCCCTGAAGAAGGGAGGAGGAGTGTGGCCCATCCTAGGTGTCTACCAGAACAGCCTGGGTGGGTTGGCATGGCCTTGGGCAGCGTGACGGCCCTGGGGGCTGGGAAGGGCCAAACACCTTGGAGAGAGGTTTAAGTGTAGCAAGACAAACACCTAACACTGGCATGTTTTTTCAAGAACCCAGAAGTCCTAATAGCATTGCGTAGTTTTCCAAGACATCCCTGGTTTGTGCTTCTGAGAATCTAACAAACTATGTATTTATAGGCTGGCACTTTGGAGAACTCTTCCCTTCTGCTCTCAGGCAGTTGGAGAAGGAAATGTTCCCAATTCTGTTCATCAGTTATTTCTTCTTCAGAGGATTAGGTTGTAACATGAAACACAGGGCCTTCAAGTGGCATACCAAATATCATATTGCACCAGTTGGCTCTGCTCTTGTGATATTTTCTGACTCCCTCCTGTTCTGTTCTCGCAGTGCTCACTATATTCACGTGGAAGGTCACCTCTTCAAAAAGACCTCCCTCACCCACCCAGACATCCTCATCTCTGTTCTCGAACCTTATTCCATTTTGCTTAATCACATTGTTACCTATGTCCATTGGTTTCTCTGCTTATTGTCTATCTCCAACAGAATGTAGCCTTCATGAGGGCAAGGCCTTGGTTCGCTGTTGAGTGCCCACCCCTAGAGTCACACCTGTCACATGACCAACCCATAATACATACTTCTCAACCACCCTGACAGAGCAGTGGTCTTCACACTTATTCAGGGTGAAATCCTGGGAAATCATGATCTTGTGTGAGATAATAATGTATTTAATCTTATCTTATGGGAGAGGAAGAGAAAAAAATGATAGTATGCTTATGCTTTTTGGTGGGGTTCGCAGCCTGGCCTATACTATAATTCAGATATCCATCTGGGCATGTGAATCCTTCAGCCACCCCACCGGATCCCAGATTGGTCACGGGGAAGTAACCTAAGTGTTCATTCTATTTGTATATGTGAAAGTATAGAAAATGGAACAGAATGATACTCATCAAATTCAAAATGATGATTACATCTGAGAACCAAAAGGAATAATGTGCAAAAGAGACTTTAGCATTAGTTTGAAGTTCTAATATTTTGAAGAAGTATACATAAGTGTGTGTGTGTGTGTGTGTGTGTCTGTGTATGTATATACATATATAGAGAGAAAAAATAAAAAATTAAATTAAAAAAAGTAAGAAGTAAAAATATCCCTAACTTGTAGGACTGTTGAAAGGAGGAAATACACATAGTGCCTGGCACATAGTAGAAGCTCAATAAAGGTTTTTATATTATTATTACTATTATTATTAAAAAATAAAATAAAATGGAGAGAGAGATAGTGAGTCAGAAAGCAATATTTTAAAAAATAGTATGGACATCAAAAAAGATTTGGAAGAAAATCTTGCCAAAATATTAATAGGAATTAATTTTGAGTGATAGTGCTATGGCTGATTTTTTTTACGCTCTTATGCATGTGCAAACTATTTTTCATTAGACAAAATATAACATAAAAACAAAAGTAATCATAAAAATAGGAGAATTAAATTGATGCTAAGAAGGCCTTGGCTGTAGTTAAGGGATGTGGTAGCTCAGTTCCTTTTTTTCCTGCAAAACCAAGCCCATCTTCTTGCACTTTCAGTCAGGGTTTTTTGAGTCAGGGTTTTACTCTGTGGCTCAGACTAGAGAGCAGTGGCACAATCACTGCTCACTGCAGCCTTGAACTCCTGGCTCGATCAATCCTTCCTCCTTAGCCTCCTGAGTAGCTGGAACTACAGGCCCATGCCACCAAGCCTAGCTAATTTTTCTTTTTTTTTTGTGGAGATAAGATTTTCCACGTAGCCCAGGCTGGTCTCAAACGTCTGAGCTCAGACAGTCCTCTGGCCTTGGCCTCCCAATGTGCTGGAATCACAGGCGTGAGCCACCTCACCCAGCAGCCTCTCTCTCTCTCCTTTTAACTATTTTCTTTTAAAAACAATGCTGATGTTCTGAAAATCTCTAGAGAGGAAAGATATAAACATGACCTTGTAGCATGTCTCGACTTTCCAGAGTCATTTTAGATTCAGAACTGATTACATATTATCTCTAACTAGCAGAGTGATTCAGCTCTTTGAAAGAATAGAATTTTAACGTCTATTAATAGCTTGCATTTTAAAAATATGCTTTGTTGAGTGGATTTGTCTTAGAACCACAAAATCTATGGGGAAACTTATCTGATCATGAAAATCTTTAGTGGATCCGGTAAATACTCTGCATACCTTTTCTAGCTTCAGAATTTTAGTTATCACAGAGCTGATACTGACAGTGCAAAATTCCCTGGGCAGGGATTTTTATCTGCTTTATTCACTGCTATGTTTCCCCAGTTCCCAGCACAATAGGCAGGTTGCAAAGAAAGTGCTCAATACACGTTAAGTAGATACATAGATTTGAAGCACTTAGGAAATCCTTACTGTGTACTGTTTAATTTTTTTTTTTTTTTTTTTGAGTTTCACTCTATAGCCCAGGCTAGAGTGCAGTGGCACGCTCACGGCCACCCCAGCCTCAACCTGCAGGACTCAGCCTTCCAAGTAGCCGGAACTACAGGTGTGTGCTACCATGCCCCGCTAATTTTTGATTTATTGTAGAGATGAAGTCTCACCAAGTTGCCCAGGTTGTTCTCGAACCCGTGGCTCAGGCAGTCCTCTCACCTCTGCCTCCCAAAGTGCTGGGATTACAGGCTTAAGCCACTGCGCCCGGCCTGTACTGCTTAAGACTTGGTCTACTTTCTCCCTGGGTGAGAGTGTCTTAACAATACACAGGAAAAAGCACTCAGGAGTGGGAGACTAGACTGATCAAACTTGGGTCCCATGTCCCCTGGGGGAGTAGGGAGCAGTATTAACACTGGAGTGAGACACATTTACGAGGCCTGACAATTAAATTCATGAATTCATGCTAGAAAAATGCTACATTCCTCATTCCTGAATATCACTACAGTCGCCTTCGAAGTACTCCCCTTAGGAAATTATGCACCGATGCCAGCGCCTAGTCCACCCATCAAAGCAATTTTGAAATTCTTTTTCTGGAATGGTCATCAGAGCCGTTTATCACCATTACCCTTGATGTCCTGATGTCATAAAAATGCCTTCCTTTCAATATTTTCTTTATCTTCAGGTAAAGAAAAAAGTCATTGGGGGTCAGATCAGGTGAGGAGGGAAGGTGTTCCAAAACAGTTATTTGTTTATTGGCTAAAAACTCCCTCACAGACAGTGCTGTGTGAGCTGGTGCATTGTCATGATGCAAGAGCTCCTTCGGGACCATTTTTGCACACACCTTTCTCATTCCAAGATTTTCAGTTAAGATTTTCCTAACTTCTTCTCTATAGATGTTTATTTGGTCTGCTATGCTTCTCACAGTCATCCGACAATTTTGATGCACAATTCAACAAAATTTTGCAATGTTTTTGTCACTTCTACTCATCCTGACCTCTCTTCAGTGATGCTTTCTGTCCCCTCAGAAAAACGTTTACTCCGTTTGTACACTGCCATTGTCTTCATGGCATTATCCCTAAAAACTTGGACTGACGTGTCCCTGATTTCACTTCCACTCACTTCCACTCCAGTCTGGAGTGCAGTGTTATGCGCACAGCCACCGTGGCCTCAACCTGCTGGGCTCAGATGATCCTTCCACCCCAGCCTTCCAAGTAGCTGGAATCACAGGCACACGCCACCATGCCCGGCTAATTTTTTGATTAATTATAGAGACGAGAGCTCGCCATGTTGCTCAGGCTGGTCTCAAATCCCTGGGCTCAGGCAATCCTCTTACCTCCATCTCCCAAAGTGCTGGGATTACAGGCGTGAGCCACTGTGCCTGGCAACAACTTAATTTTTTTAAAAAAGATGGGAGTGGCAGAGAATCAGCTGAGGAAGGGGAGTGCAGTCACCAAAAGGAGACAGGATGCTGGGAACCCATGAGCCATCTTCAACCATTCAGTCAGATTAGAAATCTCTGAGACAGCCAGGCACGGTGGCTCATGCCTGTAATCCCAGCACTTTGGGATGCGGAGGTGAGAAGATTGCCTGAGCCCAGGGGCTCAAGACCAGCCTAGGAAACAAGGCAAGACTCTGTCTCTACAATAAACCAAGAAAATTAGCGGGGCGTGGTGGCACATGCCTATGGTTCCAGCTACCTGGAAAGTTGAGACAGAAAGATTGCCTGAGCCCAGCAGGTCAAGACTGGGATGGCCGTGAGCATGCCACTGCACTCCAGTCTGGGACAGAGTGAGACTCCAACTCAAAAAAAAAATCTCAGAGACAAAGTCTAAAATGAGGAAGAGGGGAAATGGTAGGAATTTTAGTGAGGGGCAGAGACTAGCCGGACAGAAGAGTGGCCAGGGTGAGTGAGGTCGAGGGCACTCGGAGTGGAGGCAGAGAGGGAGCCAAGCAGCACATCAGCAGGCCAGCAGGCCAGGGTGCAGGGTTAGGATTTTGTTCTCAGTGTGGTGGGAAGCTCCCAGAGGGTTTTGAGCCAGGTAGTCACCGAGAGGGCTTACATGGGGGGCCCATTGTTGAAATGACTCATTGTACTAACCTTGAATTGCTTAAGCAATGTCCTGTTTTCACTGCTGGCACCTGCTTCCTCAAGGTTACGTCTCAAGGCTGTGTGATCACCAGCAACTGTTTCCTCAGGACTGCGCAACTGCCAAACTCCAGCTACAGAGGGACCCGCCAAAAGAATAAGGGGACTGGTGGTTCTTTTCTAGGGCCAGTCTCCCTCTTGTTTACCTTTAATAAATTTCCTTTTCTTTGCCTGACTACCCAGCTCATTCTCTTTTTCTCTGCACTCGCCTTATAGTCATGTGAACCATTAATTATTTTATTTTACTTTTTTGAGTTGGAGTCTCACTCTGTTGCCCAGGCTAGAGTGCAGTGGCATGCTCACGGCCACCTCAGCTTTGATCTGCCGGGCTCAGTCTTCCAAGTAGCTGAAACAACAGGCACACTCCCACGCCCGGCTAATTTTTGATTTATTGTAGAGATGAGGTCTCGCCAAGTTGCCCGGGCTGGTCTCGAACCCACAGACTCAGGCAATCCACTCGCCTCAGCCTCGCAAAGTGCTGGGATTACAAGCTGAGCCACCAAGCCCGGCCATTTATGTTTGTAAAAGATCATTCTGACAGCCATGTGCAAGGGTGGGCACCTGGAAATCAGTTGGGAGGTTAGGTCTACCATCCAGGCAAGTGCTGTGGATGGCCAGCACTAGAGTGTAGCAGGCCAGCCAGCAAGACATGCTGGCTTAACCAACATTCAGTGACAATTTACACAAATAATTAATTGTGATATTGGGGTTTGTGTTACAAAAGAGATGAATAAATTGAGCACAGTGGCTGATGCCGGTAATCCCAGCACTGTGGGAGGCTGAGGCAGGAGGATTGCTTGAGCTCTGGAGTTTGAGACCAGCCTGGCAGCATAGCAAGACCTTGTCTCCACAGATTAAAAAAAAATTAGCCCATAGCTGGGCACGGTGGCTCACACCTGTAATCCTAGCACCTTGGGAGGCGGAGGCAAGAGAACTGCCTGAGCTCAGGGGTTCAGGACCAGCGTGAGCAACATGGCAAGACCTCATCTCTACAATAAATCAAAAATTAGACGGACGTGGTGGCGCGTCTGTAGTTCCAGCTATTTGGAAGCCTGAGGGGGAAGGATCGCCTGAGCCCAGAAGGTCAAGCTGCGGTGACCGTGAGCATGCCAACTGCACTCCAGCCTGGGGAACAAGGCAAGACTTTGACTCAAAATAAATAAATAAATAAATAAAATAAAAATTAGCCCACAATGGTAGTATGCACCTGTAGTCCCAGCTACTCGGGATTGTTTGAACCCAGGTGTTTTGAGGTTGTGGTGAGCCGTGATCGTGGCACTGCTCTCCAGTGTGGACAACAGAGTTGTCTAAATAAATAAATAGATGAATAAGACAACTTGGTCTTTTCTGGGAGGTGGAAAAGGAGCCAGGTAAGGTTTCTCTGAACAACAAAAGAAAGGACACTTGAGGTGGGACTTTAAGGATGGCTCAGTCTGTAATCCCAGCACTTTGGGAGGCCGAGGCGAGTGGATTGCCTGAGCCTGCAGGTTCGAGACCAGCCCGGGCAATTTGGTGAGAACTCATCTCTACAATAAATCAAAAAGTTAGCCGGGCATGATAGCACACGCCTGTAGTTTCGGCTACTTGGAAGACGGAAGCAGAAGGATCACCTGAGCCCAGCAGGCCGAGGCTGCAGTAGCTGTGAGCGTGGCACTGCTCTCCAGCCTGGGAGACAGAGTGAGACTCCAACTCAAAAAAAGAAAAAAAGAGGAAGCAAGAGTGAACGCAGAGAACCAGTGGGTGGGCTTCTGAAGGAGAAAGTGGAGATGGTGGTGGCTTGGCTCACAGAAGGTGGCAATAAAAAGAGGGAAGGGAGCCCGGTGCAGTGGTTCATGCCTGTAATCCAGCACTTTGGGAGGCCGAGGCAAGAGGATTGATTAAGTCCAGGAGTTCAAGACCAACCTGGGCAATATGTCTACCGAAAAAGGGGGGGATGTGGAGAAAAACATTTTCAACTGTTGGGGGTAGTCCCTCCAAATGTCCCCCTCCTTCTTTTTAAAATCAAGGTATACCACACTGGGCAACATAGCAAAACTTTGTCTCTTAAAAAAAAAAAGAAATCCCCAAATTAATTAGGCATGGTGCCGCACATCTATAGTCCAGTTACTCGGGATGCTCAGGTAGGAGTGCCTGAGTCCAGAATGTTGATTCACCATGAGCTGTGATTTTCATAATCATGCCACTGCACTCCAGCCTAGGCGACAGCCAGCCCAGCTTAAAAAAAAAAATTGAAGTATAGCTGACAAATTAATGTTAAATTTATTGCATACATTCTGTTGCTTTGATATGTATATATATTCTGAAATGGTTCAATCAAGCTAATTAATATATCCACTGGCTAGGCATGGGGGCTCATGCCTATAATCCCAACACTTTTGGGAGATCGAGGTGGGAGGATCACTTGAACCCAGAAACTGGAGGCCATGGTGAGCTGTGATTATGCTACTGCACTTCAACCTGGCAACAGAGTGAGACCCAACTAAAAAATATATATGTATATATGTGTGTTGTGTGTGTTTGTGTGTGTGTGTGTGTATACATATATATATATCTCCATCATGTCATATATTTATCATTTTTCCTTGTGAGACCTTCACCCATGCTATCTGTTACTCAGAATATTTTGCTATAAATTCTGATGAAAAGAATCTTTTGGTATCTGCAGCTTTTGCCAACCTTTCAGCAAAATCTTCTAAAACACCTTTTGAGAAATAAAGATTTTACAGTGACACTCAGAGGAATCCAGTGTGCATCCTACACAAGCAAGCGTTGTCCTCTGCAAAAACAACTCAGGCAGCTTCCTGCAGCTAAAACGCATCAGGACCAGGAAGTCTCAGCCAGTTAGCACAATCATTCTGCAGCACGATGAAACTGAGCTTCCCAGCCTGCTGTCTTTGTTTTCCTCATTACTCAAGTTACAGCACATTTGTTTTTCTGAGCACATTGTCTTTTTTAAACTTGCGACAAATCATATCAGGAAAAAAAAATGACCATTCTTGCTTAAAATGTCACTGGTCAGCATATTTTGCAGCAATGACCTGGTGGTGCAGGTTAGCCAAGTCTCTTATTGCTTTGCCCTCCAAAATTCTCTGATGCTGGAACAGCCTTTTAATATTTTTCTTAATGGCTCTGGTTTCCACGGCGAGTTCCCAATGATTACTTGTGGTCTGACAGTTCCCTTGGCGCGACACCAACAACAGGAGTGAGAAAGCTCGTTCTCAGCCAGAGGCTTAATGTCCACGCCAGACATGCAGCTGTGATCCACATTCTCTTCTCATTTGTGCCTCCTCCGTCCTTGTGCAAAAATGTCATCTGGCAGGTTTTTTGGTTTCCTAACTCTAGAGAGCTATTTGAGCCCAGCAAGTCCTAAAAATGTCATGGCATTTTTAAGCGAGTATGAATGTCAGTCAGTTTTCTTAAATAAATTATTTTGTCTCCAACTTAGAAGAAATCGGGTACGATGAAGTGAGCAGATAGTGTTAATTCAGATTGAAGAAATGATCTGAATCTTGGTTTGTGTCGATTTACAATCTACATGCAATATTAACTAAATCAGATAGCTTTTACAGGTCCTCATGTGTACATAGGCGCCCTTCCACCCCCTTCCTTATCCATTCCTTTTTGAACTTTGTAAGCTGGCAGTGAAACATTACAACAATGTTTTGTTGCGCCAATTTTATTAACTTATACAGTGCAATATGTGTTACTTTTCTGAGGCAAACCAAAGGTAAATTTCTCAAGGTTTTTCCTGCCTTCTTTAGCAGCATTTGATAGAGGATCTTTTATACATTTGTAACAGATAAAAATAAACCAAATTGCAAATCATTTTTAAAAATCTTAAACCATGTACCAAGTTTTTGGTCCAAATTGTGTAGGATAAGTTAAACTTAAATTGCGTTCTATTAACCAATATGAGTGTATTTCTGTAAGCATAGTTATGCTGAAATAAAGTTTTAAAAAGAAAAAAAAAAGAAATCGGGCACTTAGAAGATAGGTTATTGACTATTGTCTTGGTGAAATCATGGGGCTGCACACTGGGTATGTGGTTCACTTTCAGGGGGAGAGAGGGCCCGCTGGAAGCCCAAGATTCATCTGCATGCAACTTACTTCTGCAGTAAATCCTCACCCCAAAACTCTGGAATTAAAAAATAATAATAAATGCATGGTCTTGGGGGCATAACGGCAGCCCGAGACTAGTAACATAGACAGGTCAATAGTGGATTGTGAGGCAAATACAAAAAAAAGTGGAATGCTATCCCTTCTCTCTTGGACTCTTCCTCCTCCAGCCCTGTCCCTGTTCCCAAGCCCACCTGGGACAGTCATTCCCTTGAGAAAGGTGAGGACAACAGCTTGAAGAGCGTGGTTCCTGAACACTTTAATTATCATCAAAGTTCAGTCAAGAAGTTTCAGTCAAAAGCCTTAAAGCCAAACGCAACTTAAGTTAGCCTTTAAGTTATACAAAATTAAGAGTTGGGAGTTGAAAATTCCATTTAACAAAAGTAAAAATTAATTTGAAAAATCCAGTTCTAGGCCGGGCACGGTGGCTCAAGCCTGTAATTCCAGCACTTTGGGAGGCTGAGGTGAGGGAATGCCTGAGCCCATGGGTTCAAGACCAGCCTGGACAACTTGGCAAGACCTCATCTCTATAATAAATCAAAAATTAGTCGGGCATGCTTCCAGCTACTTGGAAGGCTGAGGTGAAAGGATCATCAGAGTCCAGTAGGTCAACGCTGAGGGGGCTGTGAGTGTGCCACGGCACTCCAGCCTGGGTGACAGAGTGAGACTCCAACTCAAAAAAGAAAAAAAATCCAGTTTCTTTCTTTCTTTCTTTCTTTCTTTTTCTTTCTTTCTTTCTTTCTTTCTTTCTTTCTTTCTTCCTTCCTTCCTTCCTTCCTTCCTTCCTTCCTTCCTTCCTTCCTTCCTTCCTTTCTTTCTTTTTTTCTTTCTTTCTTTTTTTTTGAGTTAGAGTTTCACTCTGTCACCCACACTGGAGTGCAGTGGCTGCTCTCGGCCACCACAGCCTCGACCTGCTGGGCTCCGGCGATCCTTCCGCCTCAGCCTCCCAAGTGGCTGGAACTTCAGGCGCGCGCTACCACACCCGGCTAATTTTTTGGTTTATTGTAGAGATGAAGTTTCGCCACGTTGCCCAGGTGGGTCTCGAACCCGCGAGCTCAGGCAATCCACTCACCTCAGCCTCTCAAGGCGCAGGATTACAGGCTGAGCCACCCAGCCCGGCTAAAAAATCCAATTCTACTTTACAATCATTTAAGGGACCGATAGATGATGGAGAAAGAAAGGAAAACAAAGAAGGAAAAATTACATAAAAAAAAATTTGATGGTCATCAAATTGCTGAGAAGCACAGATTTAATGTATTCATGTTAATATTAATATCTCAATACCATTTTTTTTTTTTGAGTTGGAGTCTTACTCTGTCACCCAGACTGGAGAGCAGTGGCCGCTCCCGGCCAGCGCAGTCTCGACCTGCTGGGCTCCGGCGATCCTTCCGCCTCAGCCTTCCAAGTAGCTGGAACTACAGGTGTGCGCTACCACACCTGGCTGATTTTTGATTTATTGTAAAGATGCGGTCTCACCAAGTTGCCCAGGCGGGTCTCGAACGCGCGGGCTCAGGCAATCCACTCACCTCAGCCTCCCAAAGGCGCGGGATTACAGGCTGAGCCACTGAGCCCAGCTTCAATACCATTCTTTTTAAAGTACAGCCCATTTAAAAACACTGATAAATACCATTAGAATTTTTTCTTTATTTTAATTTTTTTATGTATTTATTTTTTTGAGTCAGAGTCTCACTCTGTCACCCAGGCTGTAATACAGTGGCATACTCACGGCCACTGCAGCCTTGACCTGCTGGGTTCAGGCAATCCGTCTGCCTCACCCTTCCAAGTAGCTGGGACTACAAGCGTGTACCACCATGCCCAGCTAATTTTTTGATTTATTGTAGAGACTAGGTCTTGCCAAGTTGCCCAGGCTGGTCTCGAACCCCTGGGTTCAGTCAATCCTCTCACCTCTACCTCCCAAAGTGCTGAGATTACAGGCATGAATTACCACACCCAGCCTATTTATACTTATTATTTTTGAGTTGGGGGGAGTCTCTTTCTGTTCCAGGCTGAAGTGCAGTGGCATGATCATAGCTCACCATAGTCTCGATCTCCTGGGCTTGGGACATCCTTTCAACTCAGCCCCCTGAGTGTCTGAGACTACAGGAGTGTGCCACCGTGCCCAGCTAATTTTTAAATTTTATTTTTATTTATTTATTTATTTATTAAACTTTTTTTTTTTTGAGTTGGAGTCTCACTCTGTCACCCAGACTGGAGTGCAATGGCCGCTCCCGGTCACCGCAGCCTCGACCTGCTGGGCTCCGGCGATCCTTCCACCTCAGCCTTCCGAGTAGCAGGAACTACAGGCGCGCGCTGCCATGCCCGGCTAATTTTTTGATTTATTGTAGAGATGAGGTCTCGCCAGGTTGCCCAGGTGGGTCTCGAACCCGCGGGCTCAGGCAATCCTCTCACCTCAGCCTCCCAAACTGCTGGGATTACAGGCTGAGCCACCGAGCCCGGCAAACACATTTTTAATTTTAAAATTGTGGGGTACAGTTAAGGGTGAGGTATACAAATATGCATTGTGCAGATACCCTTGTTGATGAGGAGTGCTTCCCCGTCCCCAGACAGATATTGATTACCGTTTATCCCACCTCCCTTCCCCCCCGCCCCCTGCCATAGTTTCCCACCACTGTCAATCCTTTTCTTATAGTATTATGATAGTTGTTCAAGGTCCACTTATGAGTGAGAACATGTGATACTCAGATCTTTGTTTCTGTGAGAGTATTTTTATTTTTTTTTTTAGAGATGAGGTATCACTTGTGTTTTTCAGGGTGGTCTCAAACTCCTGGACTCAAGTATTCCTCCCGCCTCGGCCTCCCAAAGTGCTCAGATTACAGGTGTGAGCCACCATGCCCAGACACAATTTATTCTTCTAAAAGAAGAAAGTCCCATCCAGAACTTGGAAACCCAAGCATTTGTAAAACCCTCTATCTCTATTGTTTTAAACTAGAAAAACTTACTTCCTAGTATCTAAAGCAGGGAATGTCATATTACACATCATACAGAAGTGGGTCACGTTTCACAGATATCAAAATTATTTGGAATATTGCCATGTTAAGTACAAATAAGTGGAGCTTTTACTTTTTAAAAAGTGTCACTGGCCAGTCTCGGTGGCTCAACCTGTTTATTCTAGCACTTTGGGAGGCCGAGGCGAGTGGATTTCCTGAGCCCACAGGTTCAAGACCAGCCCAGACAACTCGGTGAGACTTCATCTGTACAATAAATCAAAAATTAGCCAGGCATGGTAGCGCGTACCTGTAGTTCCAGTTACTTGGAAGGCTGAGGTGGAAGGATGACCGAAGTCAACACTGGGGTGGCCGTGAGTGTGCCGCTGTACTCCAGCCTGGGCGACAGAGTGAAACTCCAACTCAAAAAAAAAATTGTCACTAATAGCAATACTCTGGGCTGATGAAATAAAATTGAAATAGAGAGTTCCCTGTCCCTTTTTTTTTTTTTTACATGAAATTAACTTTAGAAAGTTGATGAGAGGGCCAGGTGCTGTGGCTCATACTTGTAACCTCAGCACTTTGGGAGTCTGAGGTGGAAGGATCACTTAAGCCTAGGAGTTCAAGACCAGCCTGGGCCACATGGCGAGGCCTCATCTCTACACTAAATCAGAAACTTAGCCAGGCATGGTGGTGCACACCTATAGTCCCAGCTTCTTGGGAAGCTGAGGTGGAAGGATTGCCTGAGTCCAGGAGGTTGAGACAGTGACGGTCATGATCATGCCACTGCACTCCAGCCTGGGTGACAGAGTGAAACTCCCACTCAAAAAACAAACGAACAAACAAACAATAACAACAAAGTCGAGAAGAGCCTCCAAATATCTATCTTCAGTTTTCCCCTGAACACTGACTATCCCCGGGCCTCCAGCCTGTATGTGGAAGTGAAATCACACAGGCGTGTCCGTGCACATTTTGTGAGCTCACGATCCCCACCTATTCATGACTTCACCCCCTTACGATGTTCTCCCTCCCAACCCAAGTGTTTCTAGAAGTCTCCAGGGAGTGTCTCCCATGTGCTCAGGAGGAAGTCCACAAGTTCCAGCCCCACGGGACTTGTTGGGCAGCTCCATGTCACCACCCGGACATCTGCTGTGTGAGAGAAGCAGAGGGACACACCCTCTGGCTCTCAGCTCCCTCTGGGCGGCCTCTCACCATGGTCTTTAGCGTCGCAGCTGTGCGGTGAGGTGGCCTGGGGTTGCCATATGGGCTCCTCTGCCCTTGGAAGGTCCAAGAGTCAGGTGAGGGTCAGACAAGGGGCTGATGACAGGGTGAGGTCCAGGAAGGAGAGGCCTAGAGGGAAAGGCTTGGCCCTGGCTCACCTAGTAGGGCAGGGAGATAACGGAGATTTTTGCATTTTCCATGGTTTCCAGCACAGCTCATCAGAGTAGGGATCAAATCTGGACCAAAGCCAGGGCTATTTTGCCTGGCTTCATTCCCTGGTTATATGCCTCTCAAGGACTTAGAAGGGCCATGTATGTAGCTAGCCAGTAGGTACATACAGCAAACTTCATATGTCTTGTGTCAGACAGGGTTTGCGTACCTTTTCCTTTGTTTTGCCTTAAATTTCCACCAGGAACCTCAGAAAATATGAGATCAGGCACAGTGGCTCACACCTATAATCCCAGCTTTGGGAGTCTGAGACGGGAGGATTGCTTGAGCTCAGGAGTTTGAGATCAGCCTGGACAACTAAGCAAAACCTCTTCTCTACAAAAAAACTTTTTAAAAATCAGCCAGGTGTGGTGGTGCACATCTCTAGTCCCAGCTACTAGGGAGGCTCGGGTGGAAGGATCACTTGAGCCCAGGAATTCAAGGCTTGAGCCCAAGGGATTCAAGTGAGCTATGATTGTACCACTGAACTCCAGGCTGGGCGACAGAGCAAGACCCTGTCTCTAAAAAATTATTTATTAAAATAAAACAAAAATGCCAGGCATGGTGACTCACACCTGTAATCCCAGCACTTTAGGAGGTGGAGGCAAGAGGATTGCCTGTGCCCAGGGGTTCGAGACCAGCCTGGGGAACATGATGAGACCTCCTCTACCATAAATTAAAAAAAAAAAAGATGGGCGTGGTGGTGTGCACCTGTAGTTCCAGCTACTTGAAAGGCTGAGGCAGAAGGATCGCCTGAGCCCAGCAGGTTGAGGCTGCGGTGACCATGAGCTTGCACTCCAGCCTGGGTGACAGAGTGAGACTCCTACTCACCAAAAAAAACTCAACCCTCTATGGAACAACTCAACACGTTAGTTTCTCCTACCACAAAGCAAATCAGTCAAGATATACAAAAAGAAGTTTTATTAAAACCAATTTGGGATAACGGAATAATTTTTCTGTTTAATTTTTAACAGTCAAGTCACAGGGCTCCAAAGTCCACAGAGTCTCTCAAAAACTTTTGTCCAGTCACTCACAGCACTGTGGATTCTGTGGTAGTTTCCAAGTGTTTATTTGCCCCGTTTCTTGCTAGTATAACATGGTTTTCTGGCTCTCATTTACCTGTCTGATTTCTGACCTCACTCTGATATCAGCGTCAGATCAGGGTCAGACTCCCTTTCCACGCAGGGAGACTGATCGGACTCCTAAGGGCACATGGATGGCAGACCTGGAGGCCTGGCCATCTCTTCTTAGACCTGGAGGCAAAAGACAGGAGGGCAAATTCTAGAACTTCGTTGAAAGCCAAGAGCCAGCCGGGCTCGGTGGCTCAGCCTGTAATCCCACGCTTTTGGGGGGCTGAGGTGAGTGGATTGCCTGAGCCCGCGGGTTCGAGACCCGCCTAGGCAACTTGGCGAGACCTCATCTCTACAATAAATCAAAAATCAGCCGGGTGTGGTAGCGTGCACCTGTAGTTCCAGCTACTTGGAAGGCTGAGGCGGAAGGATCGCCAGAGCCCAGCAGGTCGAGGCTGCGGTGGCCGGGAGCGGCCACTGCTCTCCAGTCTGGGTGACAGAGTGAGACTCCAACTCAAAAAAAAAAGAGAAAAAAAGAAAGCCAAGAGCCAGCCTAAACCGGAGAACTGTGTCCAAACCAGTCCTCAGGGCAGAGGGGTTCAGTCTCGGCCAAGTGGGAAGGTGTGATGGGAGGGGACTCTAGGGCAGCCAACTGAGTGGGGTCACAGAAGGTGACAGGATAAATCTCACAGAACCTGTGACCAGGAGGTGGTCACACGGTTTTCTTGGAAGGTTTTGCCCAGACAGGCCACACTCATTTAAATGCAGCAGAATGGGACAGATGGATATCGTTTTCTGCCTGTGTTCTGACAGAACCTCATTCTCTACCCACTCTCCTCCCTGGCCTGTTGCAAACTCCATCTCCACACTCTCAGAGCCTGCCCCATTTCTGACAAGACCTGTGAAATCTGTATCGCCCTAATTTCTATTGCTCTCACTTATAATTTATAATTCCTGGTCAGGCGCAGTGGCTCATGCCTGTAATCCTAGCACTTTGGGAGGCTAAGATGGGGAGATTGCTTGAGCCCAGGAGTTCATGACCAGCCTGGGCAACATAGCAAGACCTCATCTCTTAAAAAACAAACAAACAAAAACAAAAATAACCAGGTGTGGCGGTGTGTGCCTGTAGTCCCAGCTACTCAGGAGGCTGAGGAGGAAGGATCGCCTGAGCCTGGGAGGCTGAGGCTGTGGTGAGCCATGATCATGCCACTGCACTCCAGCCTGGGCAACAGAGTGAGACCCCCAACTCAAAAAACAAAAACAGGCCAGACTCAGTGGCTCAGCCTATAATCCCAGCACTTTGGGAGGCTGAGGCGAGTAGTTTGCCTGAACCCATGGGTTCAAGACCAGCCCAGGCAACTTGGTAAGCCCTCATATCTACAATAAATCAAAAACTAGCCGGGTGTGGTAGCGTGTGCCTGTAGCTCTGGCTACTTAGAAGGCTGAGATGGAAGGATCGCCTGAACCCAGCAGGTCAACACTGGGGTGGCCATGAGTGTGCCTTTGCCCGCCAGCCTAGGTGACAGAGTGAGACTCCAACCAAAAAAAAAACCCAATAATAATTCCTTGCTTTGCATTGGCCTCTAATTTTTTGTGGGCACCTGGATAGAACATTTTTTGAGGACTCATTGCCCATCTTAGATAAGCGACCCTTGTCTTTTTCTGAGCAATGTATTTAGTGGGATGGCCAGACCTTAAAGCTAGGCTGTTTGGATTCCATCCTGCCAATTTTCAGCTGTGTGATTTGGGCTGTTACCTAACTCCTCTGAGATTCAGTGATCTCAGTTGTCCAGTGTGCACAGTGAGATCATGATGAGGATTATTTGAGACTTCATATGTGAAACAAATCGTATCATACCTGGCAGAATACAGGTTTGGCATTCTCTCTTATTTCTTACTCATCCTGTAGGGAAAGGGTGAGAGAAGAAACTGTGGTTTTGTAGGTACTAAAGTTCTGTTCTATATCTCACCGAGAAGAAAGATGGGATTTTCTGGGTTTATGAGCACTCTAATAATGAAAGTTCCTGGCAATAGATGAGTCTCATGATGTCTCAACCCCCAAAAATAAGAACCGTAAGAAAAGCAGTGATATCTGCAGTGTCCATGGCACTAATCAACACTGTTGGAACATTTCAGTCAAATATCAATAGTGAGGTTTTCTGTGGTAGTCTTTTTTTTTTTCACTTGGCATACCGTCATGGCCTAATTTTTAGAAAGGGACTTGGACAGAAAAAGGAGAACCCTGAATATTAATCAGTTCCCATGCTTATAAATAGTAAACAGAATTAAAACTGCCTGATGAAATCAATTCACCAAAGCCCTCTGTCCTAAGAGCAGAAAGAATTCTAAAAAGGAAAAAAAAAGAAAAGTTTGGCATCATATGCCTCGAAAGAAGTAATCTTTTTTTTTTTTCCACAATAACGGTGATGGCAGAAAAACCATAGATAATTAATCACAATAAATGTAATTGAGAAAGCTATTTCATAAAATAGAAACCCGGAAGTGAAGACAAATCCAGGGAAAGGTTTAGTAATAAATAATGAAAATGATTAAGAGACTGACATTAAAGAAATTAAGTGGCCCTCATAAATGCATCCTGACTCGGGAAAAGCACTCGGTGATTTAGAGGCAGTGGAGATAATCCCATGATACATAGACAGAGCTGCCGGATGACAGGGGAAAGCGGGGAAGTACGTGCTATAAAACAGGCACCTGCCGGGCTCGGTGGCTCAGCCTGTAATCCTGCGCCTTTGGGAGGCTGAGGTGAGTGGATTGCCTGAGCCCGCGGGTTCGAGACCCGCCTGGGCAGCGAGACCTCATCTCTACAATAAATCAAAAAATCAGCTGGGCATGGTAGCGCATGCCTGTAATTCCGGCTACTTGGAAGGCTGAGGCAGAAGGATCGCCGGAGCCCAGCAGGTCGAGGCTGCGGTGGCCGGGATCGGCCACTGCACTCCAGTCTGGACAACAGAGTGAGACTCCAACTCAAAAAAACCAAAAAACAAAAACAAAACAAACAAACAAAAAAAAACCAGGCACCTGTGGCTTGTGATTGATCTTGACAGGCTGGTGTCCCTCTAGCTCCTCTCTGCTAGATCTCATTCCAAGTACAGGATCTAGAGGACACCAGGCAAAGCTTGCCAGTATCCTCATATTCATCCAGATTCTTCCAGTGTCTGAGACTTGGGATTACTAGGCCAATATGTACCTCCTCTTTCCACAGCCATTCCAAGGCTTCTTCCAACTCCCATCCCTGGGACACAAGCAATGGCTAAGTCAAAGACACAAGACTTCAGGTGGGCATGGTGGTTCATACCTGTAATCCCAGCACTTTGGGAGGTTGATGCAGGAGGATTGTTTGAGTCCAGGAGTTCAAGACCAGCCTAGGCAACATAACGAGACTTTGTCTCTACAAAAAAAATTAAAAATTAGCCAGGGCCAGGCTCGGTAGCTCAGCCTATAATCCCAGCGCTTTGGGAGGCCGAGGTGAGTGGATTGCCTGAGCCCGCGGGTTCGAGACCCACCTGGGCAACTTGGCAAGACCTCATCTCTACAATAAATCAAAAAATTAGCCGGGCGTGGTAGCACGTGCCTGTAGTTCCAGCTACTTGGAAGACTGAGGTGGAAGGATCGCCGGAGCCCAGCAGGTCGAGGCTGCAGTGGCCAGGAGTGGCCACTGTACTCCAGTCTGGGTGACAGAATGAGACTCCAACTCAAAAAAAAAAAATTAGCCAGGCGTGGTAGTGCATGCCTGTAATTCCAGCTACTTGGAGGCTTAGGCAGAAGGACCACCACAGTCCAACAGGTCGATGCTGGGGTGGTTGTGAGTGTGCCTCTGCCCTCCAGCTTGGGTGACAGAGTGAGACTCCAACACCCCCCCAAAAATTAGCTGAGGTGTAGTGGCGTGTTCCTGTGGAGCCAGCTACTTGGAGGCTTAGGAGGAAGGATTGACTGAGCCCAGGAGTTCGAGGCTATGGTGAGCTGTGACTGTGTCACTGCACTCCAGCCTGGGTGACAGTGTGAGACCTCCGACTCAAAAAAACCAAAAAACAAGACTTAAGCGAGTTCCTGAGACAGCAAGGTCCAGAGCATATTATGACTGCCTCCTAGAGGGTCATGGATTTTGCTCATCTCAGGCTTCCATTCTTCCTGATCTGATTTTAACTCATAGTATAATTCTCCGGGGAGCCAGTCTAACCTCCCAGAATACCACAGGGCTCAGGAAGGCATCAAAACTGGCATGTTCCAGATGATGGCAGAAGACACAGCCTGCCCATTTTGAGTCTGTGCCACTGGTGAGTCTGTGCCACTCACCAGAGTATTTTGTGTGGTCATGGTACTCAAAATCAAAGGCAGGAGAATTATGTCATTAACAAAGTTTGATTTCCTATCTTTGCTGTGGCTTGTTTGCTCAGTAATCTTACTTTTTTTTGTTGTTGTTGGTGTGTCAATCTGTCACACAGGCTGGAGTGCCATGGCACGCTCACGGCCACCACAGCCTTGACCTGCTAGGCTCAGGTGATCCTTCCATCTCAGCCTTCCAAGTAGCTGGAACTACAGGTGCACGCCACCTCGCCTGGCTAATTTTTCTGGTTTATTGTAGAGATGAGGTCTCGCTAAGTTGCCCAGGCTGATCTCAAACCCGTGGGTTTAGGCAATCCTCTCACCTCGATCTCCCAAAGTGCTGGCATTACAGGCTGAGCCACTGAGCCCGGCCACAATCTTACTTATTTATTAAGCAGTTTTAATGGTGGGATGGGGAGTGAGGTGGAGATATTCTAGAAAAGAGGAATACAGCTATAGACAGTTGGGAAGGAGGATGCTATACCCATGGTCCCTCACTCATTATTTTTCTTTAAATCCATCTCTACTCCTCCAGCAAAATTATGGTCCTGGGTCCTCTATGCAACCTCCCCGTCATGTCAAACCATTCCTCAATTTAATCATTCAATTCATCCAAATGATCATTGAGTGCCTGCTATGAGATGTGTTAAGATCTCCTCCCCCTGTGAACCCCTTTGGTACTTACACCTTATCATACTTGATCATATCAGACAATCGGTCACTAGGTACGCATCTGTCTATAACTCACTGTCAAGTTACTGTGCTAATACTATGAGGTCTACGAAATTGCTCCTGTGAATCCACTTGGGAAGACATGTCCACTTAGCATGGAAGAATAAATGGTAAATGCCAAACAAATGGTATAGACAGACGGTTGTAGTTCAGGAAGAGATCACCGTGGGCTAATGTGGCCAGGAAAAGAAAACTTTCTAGAGTTTCTGGAGTATGAATAGTGGTCAGATAAATGGGAAACCAGTAAGAAAAAGAACAAAGACCTGCATTAAAAAGGCTTGTTGAGACCAGGCATGGTGGCTTACACCTGTAATCCCAGCACTTTGGGAGGTGGAGGCAAGAGGATTGCCTGAGCCCACGGGCTCGAGACCAACCTGGGCAACTTGGTGAGACTTTGTCTCTGCAATTATAACAGAATGGGGCAAATGCTCAAATATATATTTCTTGTGTAATTGAGTGAATGAACGCAGAAACACATGAATAGCTGCTTCGGGGTTAGCAGTTGGTCCCATGGCAATCACCTGGGATGACAAATTGTCTCCCACTAACCCTATGGCAGAAAAGGGGCTGGTAGCAGTTAAAGGTATTTCTTTTTGAAAGTCAAGCTGCAAGTTTTAAAGACCCACCAGGTTGGTTTTGTTTCAAAAGACCAAGTAGCCAAGGACTAGTGGCTTTGATGGAAATGCAAAAGAGTAACTAGTTCACAGACTTATCCAAAACCCCTCTTTTGAAGTTGATGGTTTACAACCCTGCTTGCAGACCCTGCTGCCCTGCTCGCTTCCTGGAGATCATTTGTTCTTTGAAAGATCTGATTTTTCTGAACACCACCTTGTAAATTCCAAAGTAGATGTGTAATCGCTCAACACGACCCTCCTCCCTTACCTAAACAAAGGTATAAGACCCCTCTTCTCCCGCTTCTCCCGTTCTGCGGGGCTCAACCTGGAAGTGTTAGCCCCATCGAGCCCGCCGAGTCAGTGCTTGGTGTGATAAAGTGCAACTTCCTATAATAGTCTCGGTGTCATGATCTCTCTGTCTTCCCACTACATTATTCTGGCACACTGGCCGGGAAATGGAGAGTTTGGAGATGGTGTGTTCCACCTCCTTTGTCATCGGGGTATGACCTCCAGGGCAACGAGAAGGGCAATCTCACCTGGGGCGCAACGGACCTCTTGATCCGTAGGAGGGAGGCCCCTCCCAGCGCACTGAGGCTTGGACCATGAAAGCACAGTAGGGCCCCAAAGAGGCAAGGAGCTGGCATAAGGATGACCACCTGATGGAAAGGACAGAAAAACCACCAGACAGAAAGGGTAGGAATAAGGGTCTTTGCATAGACCTGCCAATGGATGGCAGAAGGGGAGTTTGATCACCTCCTGGAGTCCGCTAGTAATCTCCAGCCTGAAGGAAAAAGGGCTGAAAGGCAGTGGAAGGAAACACTGAAGATGAGCCTGTAGAATCCTAGGATTAGGATGGAGGGTTGAAGAATATGCTGTGTGATTGTGTGTGAATGAGATGGACGGTTGGAGGGCTCTGCATAAAGTTAGTCTGCATTGGGGGTGTACCAACCTGCCAACTGCTAAGAGGTGTCTAAAATATCTTCGTGAGAAGTATGACTGGAGGGGGACAAAGCAGATGTTTCCCATAACCCTCATTCTCTTGTTTATGTGTGTCTGTCATTTTGAATCTGCTGAGGAGCTGGTTGGGTTATTGTGCTTTGTTTAATGGGACATGTCATCTTTTAAAAACTTAATTGTGCATGTTTCTTTATGTCATTTTATGTTCCCTCCCTTTACTTGTGTGGTGTTTCTCCCAACTTGTTGGTACTGTTAAAATTCCTGCCTTTTGTTGTTAAGGTTGTGGGAAAACTGCCTGCTGTGAATATGTAGTGCTCCCGGTTATCTTGAATTCTTTCCCGGGACCACACCCCCTCCCTTCCTTAGTCTGTGTTCTCCTTCATAAATTCTGAAGGAACTCATTCTAATCCACCTGTAAAGAAACGTAAAAATGTCTCTTATATGCTACTTAGCCTTTTGCCAACTCAGTGCAAGTTAATGCTAGCCTTGGAGAAGGTAATTTTGTAATCTTTCTCTGGTAACCAAGGGACTGAATAGACTGTTCTTGTTTTCAAAATGCTAAAAGCCAGGTTAGTTGAAAGTAAGTCTATTTCTAAGGGTTTAGGCCTTGCCTAAGATCGTAATCAACTGCTTGTCCCTGTAAAACTGTTGGGAAATCTCTTAGAATCGTGTCATGTATGCTAAGTCCTTACTTTAAATTGTAATGCTAAATAACACTAATGTTTGCTTTTTTGGCTATGCCTGACTAGCACACCTCTTACAAGACTGGTAAAACTTTAAATACTGAATACTTTGCAGGACTTAATAAGGCATGGGAACTGGCCATTCCCACCTGATTAAGTCACCTTGTAAGCTCGGTATTTCACCTAAGGGACAGGACACGTACTAGGCACACTCTGTGAGCATAGAGTAAGACCTAATCACTCTCATTTAATTGTCCACGTCTTACAACTAAGGCTACTGTTTAATAATTCATGAGAATTTTTGACAATTTTGCCTGTTCATAGTTAGGAATAAGTAGAAACAGATCATTATACATCCACGTGGTCTGTTCACTCTAAAAAGGTTTTGTACCAGGCCATTTTGTAGGCATCATTGGAAAGTCATAGAGCAAAAAATGGGGGGGCTTCAAGGAGGGCTGAGGACACTCAGCCTGGAAGGAGCCATCAGTGTTCCAGGGATTCCTGGCATTGCTGTTTATGGCTTTATTTAGTTATTTGTTTGTTTTAGAATTCTCCTTTGAGGAATAAATTGCAAGTGTTCAGAGCAAATTCTGGGTTTTCAAAAAACATGACCAAGAGAGTGTGTCATAGTCTGTGCCCTCAGGCACCCCAATGGGACAGATTTTGAATGATTGGAGCAAATTAAAATTATGTGGTTTAATAATAATAATAATAAGTGCATTATTAAAATCAAATTTGAACTCACTACAAGTTAGCAGATAATAATATTTGGAAAGGAGCAAAACTATCTGGCAATTAAATTCACTTTGTAAACCTAAAGAAAAATGGTCAAAAGTTCTGTATGCAGAAGCATTTAAAAAATTTAAATTTTACTACTTTGCAAACAAGAGTATATCCTATAGAATAGTAAATGCCAACTCCAGAGGCTTGACTCAGGACTATGAATACCAAACTCCCAATTATAGAAAACCTCTGAAGTTATTAGAAACTGAAACATTAAGAAAAAAAAAAAAAAAAAGAAGGACTCCAGAATGAGCACCAGCCAGAGGAAAGGTAAACAGATCTATTGGCAGTTGCTACTAAAGGCAAAGCTCCAGCCATCCAAAATAGGCCTGATAAGGATAAGCCTGCTAAGGGGGATGATATCAGCTGCTATGAATGTGGTCAGTCTGGGCACTTAAAGCACAATTGTTCTTGATGGCCTAAGCCCCCAGGACCTTGTCCAACATCCGGACTGAAAAACCACTAAAAGAGATGGTGTGGCCTCTCCCGAAGAGGGTGGGAAACACCTAGTTCGGTGATGGTGGCTGTTAACTGAAGGGGGAGGGACACGGCCCAGTGCACCGCTCTGTTTGCCATCAACCCAGAGAATCCTTGGGTCTATATGAATGTGGCTGAGGTCCAAATTAATTTCTTAATTAATACTGAGGCTGTTTTTAGCCTGTGTGCTCATACTGAACTTCTTTCTCCTAAAACCTGCTCTCTAGTGGGAATTAAAGGTGTTCCAAAAGTTAAGTACTTCACCTAACAGTTACTAAAAGGTAGATTCAAATTATGACTGTGAAAGGTTGTCTATGAATAAATAAAAAGAAAAACAAAAAGCAAAGGAAAAATATAAAAAGGTTGTTGGTATACAAATAAGGTTTTAGTAAGAAAAAAAGAGAAATATAAGAGAAAATATATTTTTATCTAAAAGAAATCTTATATGGCAAATTTCTGTCCTATAATAAAGTAAATAGTTATGAGAATTTTTAAAAAGAGGGTAGAGAACAAAAATAAAATGGTATAAGCATACCAAAATGGTATGAGAAAAGTTTATAAGAAAAAAATAGAGAGAGAGAAGAAATCCTATAAACAATCTAGGCATGCCAGGCTCAGTGGCTTAGCCTGTAATCCCGCACTTTGGGAGGCCGAGGTGAGTGAATTTCCTGAGCCCACAGGTTTGAGACCCACCTGGCAATTTGACGAGACCTTATCTCTACAATAAGTCAAAAAAATTAGCTGGGCATGGTAGCACGCACCTGTAGTTCCAGCTACTTGGAAGGCTGAGGTGGAAGGATCGCCAGAGCCCAGCAGGTCGAGGCTGCGGTGGCCAGGAGCGGCCACTGCACTCCAGTCTGGGTGACGGAATGAGACTCCAACTCAAAAAACAAACAAACAAACAAACAAAAAGAAACAATCTAGGCATAATAAAGTCTTTTCTGGATGCAAGTCTCCAAACATTTTCAGATTTCTCTTCAAATTTTATGTGAAATTTACTTGAGTGCCTAGCTCAAATTATGAATAAATAATTATAGTCTAAAACAATGTCAGGCTACCATTATAGTCCAGAAATACATTAAAAAACTCCAAAGGCTGATACTTGTAATAAAGCTACAGAAATTAAAGTTTATCATTTAAGTTATGTTAATAACTTCAGGCCTTGTAGCTTTTGTACAAAAGGTAATCAGCCACTGCCTACAATTGTCAAAATGTATGCCTGACTTTATTCCTTTTATTAAACTAGAATCCAGTAATTTCATGCCCACATAACGGTCATGCAAGAATTCCAGCCAGTGCCTGCAAACAATGTCACTGCTGAAACAAATCCGGACACCTCAAGTCAGACAGGGAGAGATTTTCAATCTCTGGCTAGGCAGGACTGCACCCATTATCAGCTCTGAAGAAATTACAGAAGACGGACCTTCACCCTTCAGCACCCAAATGGTTATGGGATCAAAAAAATCTCTAAAGAATAAATATTTGAGGCAGGGTAGCTATTACAGGCTAGACATAAATAAATTTTCTATAGATAGGTTTTAGAAGGCGTTCAAACGTTTCTACTACAGGCCAAGTGGCAACGTATCCCAACCCTTGGCAAATCCAGGGAAAACTCCATCAGATGTAGAACTAGGACAGTACAATCTTTCAATTTGCAGTTTAGCATAATAATCACTAGAAATCCTTTGTGGGCACAAGTGAACTAAACATAGGTATTTGGTAATTCATCACTCAGGATCCAAGTCCCTGAAATGAAATTCCTTAAAACTTTGAAATTGTTTAACAGTAGGCCTTTTTCCTACACCTCTGAAGGAAATAGAGCCACAAACATAAATGCTCATAAGGAAATGTGTTGTCCATTTGGGACAAATTTTTTCACAGTTTATAAGCTTATTTCCGTAGATACTTCTTGGACCACGAAAAACTCAAACATCCCAGGGAAGCAAGTGCTGCTAAAAATTGAAGAAAGGGAGGACCCAACCAACAACTGTAAGAAAAGAAAAAAGGACCCTAAGGGTGGTCCTGTTCCTATACTAGTCTATAGAATTTAAATACCTGACTTCTCTATCATGATGAAACCACTCTATGAAGCCTCAAAGGGGGGTGAACAGGAGCCCCGCTATGGGAAAAGGCCAGAAACAGGCCTTTGAATGAATTAAACAGACTTCTTGCCTTTTGAGATTCTTTATGGGTGGCCATCCCCTCTCATTAAGGGCATACAGGAAGACTTAAAGGAATTAGGAAGTCTTACCCTAAAACAGCAAATGCAAACCCAAGTTCAGTCCTGAATGCCATCCATTGTCAAGTCAGAGAACGATTGCCAATTAGTTTAACTACCAATGCCCATTCTTTTAAGCCAGGTAATATGGTATGGGTAAAAGAGTGGTATGTACAACCTCTAAAACCCCTCTGGAGGGGGCCATTTACTGTTCTTTTGTTTACCCTAACCACAGTCAAAGTAGCCGAAGTAGTTCCTCGGATCCATTAAAGCAGAATTAAGCCGACCTTCCAGGACTGGGAGTGCACCGCAGATTCGGCAGCTCCAGCTCTGCTCTAGAAGCCTGAGAATACTTCAAGCCCTGCTTCAGTCACACACTGGAGGCTGACTGATCGACGCACAGCAGAAGATTAAGGATTCAGCTTAAGAACTCAGTGGACATTACTGATAAGCCATTGTTTTGCTTGGTCAACCTTTATATTTGCTGAACTGTTTGTCATTTTAATTGCTGTAGAACTAACTTTATTTGCTGCAGAATTAACAGAGTTGTCCCCATTGAGCATGTTAGAAAAGGGTTTCACTAGCATTTCCATTCTTTCTTATAACAGGAAGTGTTCTTGTGCTTTTATGTATTTCTGCCTAATTTGGGTGTTTATCGCTTCCCTCACACACCCAGCATGTACGTGTATAGAAACTATCTGGCCAGACGTAGAAGTTTTCCATCGTTATTCATCCTAGCCAGAAGTTTGTTCTGGTGGCCAATAAGGCCTGTTTGGTATTGGGCATCTGCTTATGCAACTAAATTTTCTTAATGTACTAAAGGGCTATTTTGGACATATGAAAAGGTTGCATATGCCCAGCTCCCAGCATCATGGAAAGGCACATGTACCATAGAAATAATCCAGCCAGAATTTTTCTTTCTGCTTAACCCAAGGGGGGGATGAGCTAGGCATTCCCCTTTATGAAGGTCTCAAAACACGAGATGCTCAATCCCTCGACCAAATTCCTAATATAGGAGGGACCCAGGTTTGGAAAAATAACAAATGGCCACCCCAAAGAATTAGAAATACTTATGGCCCAGCCACATGGGCACAAGATGGGAGTCGGAAATTTATGCATACGTATATATATATATAAGTGAAATCGCATTATCAAGTTACAAACTGTCGTGAAAGTTATAACTAATCAAACAGCCACGGCTTTTGAGCTTGTTGCTCAGCAACAAGCCCAAATGTGTGCAGCTATTTATCAAAACTACTTAACTTTAAACTACCTGCTAGCGGAAAAAGAAGTATGTGGTAAATTTAATAGCTCTGACTGTTGTTTGCAAATAGATAATAATAGATAATAGCCACCAATGGTAGAAGACTTGCCCATGTCCCGGTGCAAAAATGGCAAGGCATAAAAATCGGCAATTACTTTAAAAACATGTTCTCGGGTCTGGGAGGATTTAAGTGTATTATTGGACCTATCATCCTATTGGTGGGATCCTCCTGTCTTATCCTCCCTTGCATAGCCCCAATAGTTATGAACTCCATTTCTAAGTTTGTGAAAACAGTTGTTGAACAAAAAGCTGCAGCCCATGTAATGTTAATGCACCAGATTAAGAATAATGATGCTTTAGATCCATAAAAGATCAAACATCAAAGGGGGGAATATAGCAGAATGGGGCAAATGCTCAAATATATATTTCTTGTGTAATTGAGTGAATACAGAAACACATGAGTAGCTGCTTCAGGATCAGCAGTTGCCCCATGGCAATCACCTGGGATGACAAATTGTCTCCTCCTAACCCTGTGGCAGAAAGGGGGCTGGTAGCAGTTAAAGGTATTTCCTTTTGAAAGTCAAACTGTATGCTTTTTTTTTTTTTTTTTTTGAGTTGGAGTCTCACTCAGTCGCCCAGACTGGAGTGCAATGGCCGCTCCCAGCCACCGCAGCCTCGACCTGCTGGGCTCCGGCGATCCTTCGGCCTCAGCCTTCCAAGTAGCCGGAATTATAGGCATGCGCTACCACGCCCGGCTGATTTTTTGATTTATTGTAGAGATGAGGTCTTACCAAGTTGCCCAGGCGGGTCTTGAACACGCGGGCTCAGGCAGTCCACTCACCTCGACCTCCCAAAGCGCGGGATTACAGGCTGAGCCACTAGCCGGCTAAGCTGCAAGTTTTAAAGACCCACCAGGCTGGTTTTGTTTAAAAAGGCCAAGTAGCCAAGGACTGGCAGCTTTCATGGAAATGCAAAAGAGTAATTCACAGACTTATCCAAAACCCCTCTTTTGAAGTTGATGGTTTACAACCCTGCTTGCAGACCCTGCTTCCCTGCTAGCTTCCTTGGAGATCATTTGTTCTTTGAAAGATCTGATTTTTCTGAACACCACCTTGTAAATTCCAAACGAGATGTGTAATCACTCAACACGACCCCCCTCCCTTACCAAAACGAAGGTATAAGACCCCACTTCTCCCATTCTGCGGGGCTCGACCTGGAAGGTTAGCCCTGTCGAGCCCGCCGAGCCAGTGCTCGGCATAATAAAGTACCACTTCCTGTAATAGTCTCGGTGTCACGATCTCTCTGTCTTCCCGTTATGCAACAAATCAAAAAATTATCCAGGTGTGTTGGCACGTGCTTGTGATTCCGATACTTGGAAGGCTGAGGTGGAAGAATCCCCTGACCCCAGCAGGTTGAGGCTGCCGTGACCATGATCGTGCCACTGCACTTCAGCCTGGGCGACAGAGTGAGACTCTGACTCAAAAACAACAACACAAAGGTTTGTTGAGGGAATAAGGATAGGATAAAACTGGCTTGGGTGATCTGCAGTTGAGAGCCACCCTAAATGCTACATGCCACTCTGAACATTAATCCTGTGGTGAAAAGAAACTGGATCCCTTCTGCATTTCTTCTTGCTGGTCTCATGGCTTTCCCATCCTTGTAGTGCAGAAGTCTCTACCATGAATCTCAGTTAGAAGCCAGGGTCCTACTTTCCTACCTCATTCCTGCCCTCCCATTTCCCAGATCTGGGCCTCCATTTCCTCTGGGACCCTGAATTTTGAATAGATTATCTTGAATGGTGTCTCTGCTTAAAAGTTCTTTGGGATGAGATACATGTTAAGACCAGTAAATTAGCTGGGCACAGTAGCTCAAGCCTGTAATCCCAGCACTTTGTAAGACCAAGGTGAGAGGATTGTCTGAGCCCAGGAGTTCAAGACTAGCCCAGGCAACTTGGCAAGACCTCGTCTCTACAATAAATCAAAAAAACTAGCTGGGCATGGTGGCATGTGCCTGTAGTCCCAGCTACTTGGAAGACTGAGGCTGAAGGATTGCCTGAGACCAGTAAGTCGAGGTTGCGGTGGCTGTGGGTGTGCCACTGTATTCCAGCCTGGGCAACAAAGTGAGACTCTGACTCAAAAAAAAAAAAGGCCAGTGAATCCCATAAACACAGCTTTAACTCTTTTACTGTAAAATAAATTCCTTGCTAAGAAACAACATTGTATGGCATACCATGCTGGTGAACGAGACATTAAGTAGGTCCGTGGGTATTTCTGGAAGCGGTATTGGAGGACAAGAAAGGCAGACTATCCAGAATGAATTTCTATTCCAACTAGAGTAACAAATTGCTATTCCTAATCAAAATAGAAGAGGGGCAATATAGTCAACCTGTCACCAGTGGCAGTCTTTTGCTACTGAGTAGCGTATGGAATTGAGGGCTCAAGGTCAGGCTGACATTCCGCATTGGAAGTAGCCAGATTACCTCTGTTGAGGGGAGGCCCATATTAACTCCATAAATAACTGTGCAAGTACAGAAGTGTTTGGGGAAAGAATACATATGAGAGTCACAAAATGACTAATCATGTCCAGTGGTTATTCAGAACATCTCAACCGCCAAGGCGATATTTGATGGTCCATTGCCTGGACACAAATATTCTCACATTCTGAGATCACTCCGAGATATCAGTTCACATACATTTCCCCTAAAACTCCAGCTACCAATTCCTTGGTGCTCTGTTTATTCTTTCAACTTTTTGAAAATGTGACCATACATGTAGCCCCTGCCTTTGAATTTGTATAGGTCTTCAACTCAGTCCATCTCTCTTGGTCCGTGGACCCTAACACGTACTGATCAAAGTTATGCTCAGTGGGACTATCTCCATTCTTCACCGTCTTTCAGGCCACACCTAAGTGGGGCTGCTGCTGCAGTTCTAACTGGTAACATCATTTCATGGAGAGTCATCTATAATCTAGGCTGGAATTTCTTCTTTTTTGTTCACTGATCACAGGGAACTTCCTGTAGGATATAGGCTTGGACTGAGTGTGAAAGGAATAGGCATACTGTGAGTGTGAGTCTCTTGCTTATGCAACTTTCTTGGGTCTTCAGAAGCTTCTGAAACCTGAATTTATGGATGCCGGTTCCCCTTGATAAAGATATGCTCTGGGCTCACCAAATTTGTGGTTTGGTGTCTCAGACAACTCCTAGCTAAGATAGGCAACTCAGCCGGGTGTGGTGGCTCAAGTCTGTAATCCCAGCACTTTGGGAGGCTGAGGCGAGAGGACTGCCTAAGCCCAGAGGTTCGAGCAACTTGATGAGACCTCATCTCTACAACAAATCAAAAAATTAGCGAGGTGTGGTAGTGTGTGCCTGTAGTCCCAGCTACTTGGAAGGTTGAGGTGGAAAGATCGCCTGAGCCCAGCAGGTTGAGGCTGTGGTGGCTGTGAGCATGCCACTGCACTCCAGCCTAGGTGACGGAGTGAGACTTCAACTAAAAAAAAAAAAAAAGGACAACTCTCGTACTGGGTGCTCTGTGGTCAGGTAGAGGTGGCTGGATACCTGCATAAGACACATATATTCCAGAATTGGGAAATAATGCTGGAAGATTCAGAGACCAGTCACTCCTGTGTGGATTTAGGACTCCAGTGGTCAGAAGCATGCCAGAATAATCTCTTCAAAGTGACCAAAAAATTGGGACTTTTTACTCTTACCCTGAATAGAAAAACACAGACCCTGGAGGTCTGTTTAGATTCTGAAGCAACATATTCCACACTTAGGAATATCGATCCTACCCAGGATGGATGATGCAGGAGGCTGCCAGCTTTGAAGAGGCTTGGGGCAAGAAAGGGCATTCCATCAGGGCCAGGACATGGCACAAGCTTGGTCACATGATCCAGCAGGCCCTGTGGCATTGCAGTATCAGCGTGGCAGAAGATGCAGTAAGCGGTCTATGGACAACACCAGCTGGAGAATCACAATGTCGGCCCCCGGGATTCTGGAGAAGGGTCTCATGTCACATATAGCAGACAACTACACACCCTTTGATAAAGATTCTTGGCAGATGCGGAGGGCAATTTACTCTGGCAGAGGCAAAATGCTTGCCTACTGAACACTAGATGGTACATGCATTCAGAACTTCCCATTATAGGCTTTGTTCTGTTAATCCTACCAAGTCAAAAAGCTGAACGAGCCCATAGCAATCCATCATACAATGGAAATGGTATATCCAGGATCAAGTCCAAGAAACTCTATGAGCAAATAGCACAGATCCTCATGTCACCCATCACAGCTGCACTCGTTCCCTTCCCGTGGCTTATGCCAATGGCCTTGTGAAGGGTCCCATATGGCTAGTTAAAGCAGAGGGGTCCAAGCTTTGTTTATAGATGGGCCAATTCATTAAGTGCATTCAGGCTGAAAATGGATGGTGACTGTATTACAGCCTCATTCAATGGTGGTTCTGGAAGAGAATGAAGAGGGGAAAATCTTCCCAAATGACAGAGCTGGGAAAAGATACTTGGTCATCTACTTTCGTGGAAGGAGAGATGGCCTGAGGTGATAATACATGCAGATACCTAGGTTGTGGCCAATGGCTTGGCTGTCTGGTGGAAGACCTGGAATGAAAAGGGCTGAAAGACTAGAGATAAAGGAAATCTGGGTGGAGGAAATAAATGGAAATGAAAGAGGGGCACAATGTATGAAGACTTTTGGATCATGTGTAAATACCCACCGGAAAACATCTACTAATCGCTAACCAACCAAGCAGCCAAAATGGCTCTAATATTAGTCAGACTTTGTCCCCAGCAATACCAGAACTGAAATGATGGTTACATAAATGGAGTGACCAGATGGTAGAGATGGAGACCACATATGGACCCAGTAGCATAACCATGCATTTCCCAAAGCCAATGTAGTCACCTCTGAATGACCGACATGTCAGCAACAAAGACCACCACTAAACCCTGAGGATGTTATTATTCCTCAAGGAAAGCATGCCAGGCATCAGAACCCTCCAGTTCTGGGAGGGCTAGTGGTTCACTCTCACAAGATTAATGCCTATTTCAGGTGTGGGATTCCCTTTCCTACCCAAACAGCCGCAGCCAGGGCTGCTGTCCAGGGCCTGTGGAACGTTTGAGTCACAGGCATGAAATCCCACACAGCATAACAACTCACATTCCAAGTCAAGGTGATGGCAGGTTCGGTGTCTGCTGAGGGCCTAGTCTCTCTGCTTTCAAGATGGTGCCTTGTTATTGCATCTAAGGACAGAAATGATGTGCCCCTTACAGAGGAAGGAATAGAAGAAGACAAAGAGGTGAACTCCCTCCATCAAGCCCGTTTATAAGGGCACCTCATCTCATTCATGAAGACGCAGGTTCCATGATTCAATCGCCTCTTAAAAGCCACACCTCACCGGGCAGGGTGGCTCGTGCCTGTAATCCCAGCACTTTGGGAGGCAGAGGCAAGAGGATTGCCTGAGCCCATGGGCAACATGGCGAGACCTCGTCGCTACAAGAAATCAAAAATTTAGCCGGGTGTGGTGACCTGCACCTGTGTTTCCAACTACCTGGAAGACTGAGACAGAAGGATTGCCCGAGCCCAGCAGGTTGAGGCTGTGGTGGCCACGAGTGTGCCACTACACTCCAACCTGGGTGACAGAGTGAGATTCTGACTCAAAAAAGAAAAAAAAGTCACACCTCTTAATTCAGTTGCATTGGTGGTTAAGTTTCAATATCAATTTTGGAGGGGACAAAAACTTTCGAATGGTAGAACTTTGTATTTTATGACCTTAGAGCTCAACACGTTTCTGAGGTTTAGGGAAAAGAGCAGTGTGACTGGTAACCTAAGGAAGAAATCGTGTTTTTAAAACAATCTTAAGACTCCAATGACGCCCCAGGACTTACCCCATGTGCTCAAGAGAAGTAAGTGAGGGCCTCCTAGCTCAGGGGGATTAAGGTGATGCCAACAGCCATGTGAGAGTCAGCTATCTTGGAAGCAGTTCGCCCTGCTAATTTCTTCTTGGATTCCGACCTTTGGAAACTGTGTGAGATAACAACATCATAAATGTTGCTTTAAACTGTTGATTTGAAGCCGGGCTCGGTGGCTCACCCTGTAATCCTGCGCCTTTGGGAGGCTGAGGTGAGTGGATTGCCTGAGCCCGCGGGTTCGAGACCCGCCTGGGCAGCGAGACCTCATCTCTACAATAAATCAAAAAAATCAGCCGGGCGTGGTAGCGCATGCTTGTAATTCTGGCAACTGGGGAAAGGGTGAGGCGGAAGGATCACCCGGAGCCCAGCAGGTCGAGGCTGCGGTGGCCGGGAGCCGCCACTGCACCAGTCTGGGTGACAGAGTGAGACTCCAACTCAAGAAAAAAATAAAAAATAAACTGTTGATTTGGGGGTAATTTGTTATGCAGCAATCGAGAACTAATATGGATTAACTGTGAAATGGGAGTTTCTAGGGGTTTTAGATAAATAATAGCAAGTTTCTAGAAGTCAGAAAACGTGGAGTAAATTTTTTTGCTGTAAAGAGACAGAACACTGATGGGAACAGTACTGACAGGTACAGAGAGTCTGGGGAAAACGGAGCACTAATGCTTGCAACTCGGAGTTCCTAGTAAATGGCTGAAGGGAAGTGGTTTGTGTGGTTCTGGTGAAGTACTTTATGTCGTTTGTGGTGTAAAAGAGCCACATGGGGGCTGGGTGTGGTGGCTCACGCCTGTAATCCCAGGACTTTGGGACTGAACTCTAAGGTCACAAAACACAAACCTCTCAGAGGCAAGAAGATTCCCTGAGGCCAGGGGGTTTAAGACTTGCCTGGGCAATTTGGTGGGACCTCACCTCAACAATAAATCCAGAAAATGAGCTGGGAGTGGTGGCGTGCCTGTGTAGTTCCAGCTACTTGGAAGGCTGAAGCAGAAGGATCGCCTGAGTCCTGCAGGTGGAGGCAGCGGTAGCTGTGAGCGTGCCACTGCCCTCCACCCTGGGCGACAGTGAGACTCTGTCTCAAAAAACAAACAAAAAAACCCCAAGAATGTATAGGTACAAAGTTGTTTAAATATTTTCTTATTTTTTTAAAAAACTATAGAATATTTTGTTATATCACTGCTCACACTTTTTTTTCTTGATTTGGGGGGTCTCACTCTGTTGCCCAGGATAAAGTGTATGGCTTACTGTAGCCTCAAACTCCTGGGCTCAAGTGACTCCTGCCTCAACCTCCCAGATCTGGGACTATAGGCATGAACCACCATTTTTGGCTAATTTTTTGTTTCTTTTTTTTTGAGTCAGAGTCACAATCTTTGCCCAGGTGGAATGCAGTGGCACGTTCACAGCTACTGCAGCCTCAACCTGCGGGGCTCAGATGATCCTTCTGCCTCAGGCTTCCAAGTAGCTGGAACTATAGGCGCATGCCACCATGCCCAGCTAATTGTTAAATTTTAAATTGTAGAGTTGAGGTCTTGTCATATTACCCAGGTTAGTCTCGAACCTTTGGGCTTAGGCAGTCGTCTTTCCTCCGCCTCCCAAAGTGCTGAGATCACAGTTGTGAATCACTGTGCCCAGTTTGAAAATTTTTTTTGTTTTTTTTTTTTTTGTGGAGAGGGGGGGTCTCACTATATAGTCCAGAATAGTCCTGAACTCCTGGCCTCAAGTGATCTTTCTGCCTGGTCCCCCCCAAGATACTGGAATTACAGATATGAGTCACCAAGCCCAGCCACTAGTCACATTTTTTTTTTTTTTTTTTGATCAGAGTCTCACTCTATTGCCCAGGCTGTAGTGCAGTGGCACGCTCACAGTCACTGCAGCTGTGACCCCCCGGGGCTCAGGTGATCCTTCTGCCTCAGCCTTCCAAGTAGCGGGAAAACCACAGGCATGTCCCACCATATCCAGCAAATTTTTTATTTATTGTAGAAATGAGGGGCTCTCCAAGTTGCCCAGGTTGGTCTCGAATCCTTGAGCTCAGACAATCCTCTCATCTCTGCCCCCCAAAGTGCGGGGATTACAGGGGGTGAGCCACCACATCAGGTGTATTTATACAATTTAATAGCACAGATGAAATGGACAAGTTTCTTAAAAGACATAAACTATTAAAAATTTACTCAGGGCTGGGCTTGGTGGCTCACCCTGTAATCCCAGAGCTTTGGGGGGCCCCAAAGGGGAATGGATTGCCTGTGCCCACGGGTTCAAGACCCGCCCTTTGGGGAACTTGGCGAGACTTCATCTCCACAATAAATAAAAAAATTAGCCGGCATGGTACATGCGCCTTGGGGTTTCCCGCTACCTGGAAGGCAGAGGGACAAGGATTATCTGAACCATAGGGGGAGGGTGTGGTGGCCATGAACATACCACTGCACCCCAGCCTCCACAACAAGTGAGACTCTGACTCAAATATAAATAGATAAATAAATCTAATAGATGACTTTAGCAAGGGCTCAGAACACGAAGTAGCATGCAAAAATCTGTTGTATTATTCTTAACAAAAATTGGAAATCAACATTTTGAAATATAATTTACAACAGTATCAAAAATATTAAATATATAGGAAAAAATCTGACATAAGATGGGAAAGGCCTGTCTGTATGCTGAAAACTGTAAAACATTCTTGAGACAAATGAAAGAATTAATAAATGAAGAGCAATACTTTGTTCATGGGTCAGAGACTGAATGTTGTTATGATGTTAATTCTTTCCGATTTGTTCTATGTATTTAAAGTTATTCCAATCAAAATTCCAGCAGGTTTTTTTTCATAGAAATTGACAAATTGAATCTTAAGTTTATATAGAAATGCAAAAATCCTGCAATAACCCAAACAATTTTGAACAAAAAGAGAGAGAGAGAGAGAAAAAAGTTGGAAGGTAAACACTACCTAATTTCAAGCTACAGCATTCAAGACTGGTAGTACCAGTGTAAAAAAAAGACAAATAACAATACAACAGAATAGAGTGGTGTGGATTGAATGCTGTGTCCCCTTAAAATTCCTATGTTGAAGCTCTAACTCCCAATGCAATAGCATTAGGAGGTGGAGCTTTTGAGAGACGATTAGGGTTAGGTGAAGTTCTAAGAGTCAAACCTGTATAATGAGATTAGTGCCCTAATAAAGTCATGAGACAGCCTGCTTCCCCTTCTGCTCTCTGCCAGGTGAGGATATAATAAGAAGTAGGCCGTTCTGCAGCTAAGAGAGGGCCCTCACCAGATTCCTACCATGCTGACACCTTGATCTTGGACTTCCAGTCTTCAGACTGTGACAAAAATATTTATGTTGTTTATGAGCCGCCCAGTCTAGAGTATTCTGTATAGCAGCCCAAAATGACTACACCAAGAGAGTTTGCGAATAAGACTCATATATTGTGAGTCGTGATTTTCTTTTTCTTTCTTCTTTTTTTTGAGTTAGAGTCTCACTTTGTTGCCCAGGCTGCAGTGCAGTCACACACTCACAGCCACTCCATCCTCGTCCTGCTGGGCTTAGGTGATCCTTCCATCTCAGCCTTCCAAGTAGCTGGAACCACAGGTGCATGCCACCAAGCTCAGCTAATTTTTTGATTTATTGTAGAGACAAGGTCTCACCACGTTGCCCAGACTGGTCTCGAATCCCTGGACTCAGGCAATCCTCTCACCTCTGCCTCCCAAAGTGCTAGGATTACAGGCATGAGCCACCACACCCAGCAGATGTTGATTTTCAACAAATGTACTAAGAAAATTCAGTGGGTCAACATGGTGCTGGAATAATTGCACATCCAGATGGAAAACAATGAACTTTGATCCAGACTTCACACCATATGCAGAAACTAACTTAAACTAACACTATAACACTTAAAAAATTCTAAGAAATAGAATAAATAGAATCAGCATAAAGTCAGCCAGGTGTGGTGGCTCATGTCTATAACTCTAGCACTTTGGGAGGCCAAGGTGAGAGGATTGCCTGAGCCCACAGGTTTGAGATCAGCCTGGGCATCTTGGCAAGACCTCGTCTCTACAATAAATCAAAAAATTAGTTGGGTGTGGTGGCATGCACCTGTGATTCCAGCTACTTGGAAGGCTGAAGCAGAAGGATCACCTGAGCTCATCAGGTCGAGGCTACAGTGACTGTCAGCATGCCACTGCACTCCAACCTGGGTGACAGAATAAGACTCCAACTCAAAAAAAAAAAAATAGAATAAAGTCTTTGTGCTATTAGTCTAGGTAAGGATTTCTTAGATACAACACCAAAATCACAGTCCACAAAATAAAATAAATTAAACCAGCAAAATTTAAAGCTTCTAGTCTTCAACAAATACTATTAAGAGAATAAAGAGGGCTGGTCCAATGATAGTGGGTTATCAGAATTTATTAACATTAGTGTCACAATAGCTGGTATACAACCCTCCACTGCTAAATTTGACTGGTTTTAAAAAAGAGAGAGAGAATGAAAGGACAAGCCACTGACTAGGAAAAAAACATTTCAAAGCGTGCATTTCATAAAGGACTTGTACTCCATGCATACAGAACTCTTACAACTCAGTAAGAAAACAAACACCCAATTAAAAAGTAGGCGAAAGAGCTGAACAGCTACTTCACCAAAGAAGCTACACAAATGACAATGAAGCACATGACAAGACTCTCGACATTATTAGACATTAGGGAAATTCAAATTAAAACCACAATGAGATAACATGATGCAGCCACTGTAATGCAAAACTATTGGCAAGGATGTGGAGGCACTGGAATTTCATACACTGCTGGTGGGAATGTCAAATGATACCAATTGATTTGGAAGTTTTTCAAAAAGTAAAATATATACCCATTGTATGATTCAGCCAGCTCCTGGGTATTTACCCAAGAGGAAAGTAAAGCATATTTTTATACAAATATTTACACATAAATATTTCTAGAAGATTTATTTGTAATGGTCAAAAATGGGAGCAACCCAAGTTGCTCCAAGTAAAATGAAACTTATATGTGTGATAGATATATTCCCTATCAGGTGTGGTGATTGCTTCACAGTGTACACATATGTCAAAACTTAACAAATTATACACTTCATATACATACAGTTTATTGTATGTCAATTACATCTCAATAAAAGTGTTTACGATTTGTAAAAGTGAGTCAGGCATGGTGGCTCACACCTGTAATCCCAACACTTTGGGAGGCAGAGGTGAGAGGATTGCCTGAGCTCAGGGGTTCGAGACCAGTCGGGTCAACTTGGTGAGACCTCGTTTCTACAATAAATCAAAAAATTAGCCGGGTATGGTGGTGAGCACCTGTGGCTCCAGCTACTTGGAAGGCTGAGGAGGAAGAATCACCTGAGCCCAGCAGGTAGAGGCTTTGGTGGTGGTGAACGTGCCACTGCACTCCACCCTGGGCAACAGAGTGAGAATCCTACTCAAAACAAAACAAACAAAGAAAAAACAAATTGTAAAAGTGATAGTTTAGCAAGACCTTGAAGGAAGTTCATTAGTGGGCAAAGGGGAAAAATTATGATGTATACATATTATTACAATGGCATACTACTTAGAGTAAATAATGATGAACTATTGATACACTCAACAGCATGAATGAATCTCAAAATAATTATGCTGAGCCAAAGAATCTAGACAAAAAGAGAGAATGCATGTTGTAGTCTATGCATGTTGTATTCCATTTATACAAAACTCTAGAAGATACAAGCTAATCTGTACTGATGAAAACAGATCAGGCCTGGCTCGGTGGCTCAGCCTGTAATCCCACGCTTTGGGAGGCCGAGGTGAGTGAATAGCCTGACCCCGCAGGTTCGGGACCCTCCCGGGCAACTTGGTGAAATCTCATCTCTACAATAAATCAAAAAATTAGCCGGGCATGGTAGCGTGCGCCTGTAGTTCCGGCTACTCGGAAGGCTGAGGCGGAAGGATCACTGGAGCCCAACAGGTCGAGGCTGCGGTGGCTGGGAGCGGCCACTGCACTCCAGTCTGGGCGATAGAGTGAGACTCCAACTCAAAAAAAAAAAAAGAAAAAGAAAAAGAAAACAGATCAGTGGTTACCTGGGGAGGAGTGGCGAGGGAGGGGCAGAAAGATGGGAATAAAATGAAACCTGTGTACGTGATGGATGTACTCCCTATCATGTGTGGTGACGCTTCACAGGGCATACGTATGTCAAAACTTAACAGATTGCACACTTCAATACATACAGTTTATTGCATATCAATTACATCTCAACAAGAGTAAAGATTGTAAAAGTGACAGTCTAGCAAGAACTTGAAGGAAGTGAAAAAAATTCACTTTATAAATAATTAATGGATGATTAAAAAAAAATTATTAACCAAATCTTTGCAGAGGACATTCATTCTTTTTTTAAATCCAGAAATTTCCCCTTCTTCTGATATAATAGCACCTTCTTCATCAGTTAGGATTAGTTTTGGCTGCAAGTGACAGCAAATTCAAAATAGTAGGAGCTTGAGCAAATTTTAGTTTAGCATTTCCCTTCCATAAATCTAGGCAGTTCAGGGTTGGTACGATTCCTCCTTGATCATCAGGAGTGAAACATCTTTCATTTGTTGCTACACCTTCCATTTTGTGATCCTGCCTATTCCAGGTCTGACCAAGATATATCCCCTCCAATCAGCAGAAATCAGGAGAGGGGCATGCCCCTCCTACTAAGGACGCTTTCTGGAAGTTGCACATAACCTTCTACTTATGTACCATTAGCTAGAACTTGGTCAAAAGGTGACAGGTAGGCAGGCAGACACAGTACAGTACAAGCTGCTTTTATCCTAAGCTGCCACATGCCCAAATGAAAGTCGAGAAAAAAGAAAAAGGATATGAAAAGACATCTTATTAGTCTTTGATGTATCGGCTTTTTTGTTTTGAAACTCCTTTTCTTTTAGAAATTATGTGGTTCCAGTGAGGACTGCCAAGCATCGTTGTAACATCTCATTGGTCACAGAGATGAGTGCATGACCTAAGGTGGGCCAATGAGCTGACAAAGATAGGAGATGGGAACTTTGGAGTGCCTGGGAACCATGGGACCATCCTCAGGAAAGCCAGCATGCAGATGGCAGTGATGACAGAGAGAAAGATGCCGACAGTGTTCAAATTCCTGCTCCAGTTACACTGAGGCCCATCTGGCTTTGCTGCTCACCCTTCATTTATGTTATTTCAGCCAGTATACAGACATACCTCAGAGACAGAGCAGGCTCAGTTCCAGAGCACAGCAATAAAACGAATATTGAAATAAAGCGCATCATGTGAATTTTTTGGCTTCTCAATGCATATGAGATTATGTTTACATTATACTGTAGCTTAGTAAGTGTACAAGAGCATTATGCCAAAAATAATGTTCATGTTTTCATTAAAAGATACTTTATTACTAAAAATGCTAACAATCATCTGTGCCTTTAGTCAGTCGTAATACTTTTGCTGGTAGAGGGTCTTGCTTCCACGTTGATGGTGCTGACTGGTCAGAGTGGTGGTTGCTAAAGATGGTGGTGGCCGCGGCAATTTCTTCAATAAGACAACAATGAAGTTTACCCCATGAAATGACTTTCTCCCTTTTTTTCTTTTCCTTTTTTTTTTTTCCGAGTTGGAGTCTCACTCTGTTGCCCAGACTGGAGTGCAGTGGCCGCTCCCGGCCACCGCAGCCTCGCCTGCTGGGCTTCGACGATCCTTCCGCCTCGGCCTTCCAAGTAGCTGGAACTACAGGCACGTGCTTCCATGCCCATCTAACTTTTTTGATTTATTGTAGAGATGAGGTCTGGCCAAGTGGCCCAGGCGGGTCTCGAACCAGCGGGCTCAGGCAATCCACTCACCTCAGCCTCCCAAAGGCACGGGATTACAGGCTGAGCCACTGAGCCTGGCTTCTTTTTTTTTTTTTTTTAATTTGAGTTGGAGTCTCACTCCATCATCCAGGCTGGAGTGCAGTGGCACGCTCATGGCCATCCCAGTGTCGACCTGCTGGGCTCAGGCGATACCTCTCTCAGCCTTCCGAGTAGTCAGAACTATAGGCGCACGCTACCACGCCCGGCTAATTTTTTATTTATTGTAAAGACGAGGTCTCACCAAGTTTCCTGGGCTGGTGTCAAATCTGCGGGCTCAGGCAATCCACTCGCCTCGGCCTCCCTAAATGCTGGGATTACAGGCTGAGCCACCGAGCCCAGTCAACTTTCTCTTTCATGAAAAATTTCTCTGTAGCATGTAGTGCTGTTGGATATCACTCTACTAAATAAAGCTTCCTTCAAAACTGGAGTCAGTCCTCTCAAACCCTACTGCTGCTTTATCAACTAAGTTTATGGAATATTCTAAGCCCTTCGTTGTCATTTCAATCGTGTTCACAGCATCTTCACCAGGAGTAGATTCCATCTCAAGAAATCACTTCCTTTGCTTGTTCATAAGAAGCAACTTCTCATCCGTTCAAGTTTGATCATGAGATTGACCCCTATAAGGTCAACCTTGTCTAGATCAAGCCATCGTGCTTTGGGTTAGTGATAAAAGTTAAGACCTGAATTCTAGACTTGGTTAATTCATTATTTGTTTAAAAATTAGTAATTACGGCCAGGTTTGGTGGCTCAGCCTATAATCTCAGCACTTTGGGAGGCTGAGGTGAGTGAATTGCCTGAGCCCGTGGGTTCGGGACTGCACGGGCAACTTGGCAAGATCTCATCTCTACAATAAATCAAAAAAATCAGCCAGGCATGGTAGAGTGTGCCTGTAATTTCGGCTACTTGGAATGCTGAGGCGGAAGGATCGCCGGAGGTCAGCGGGTCGAGGCTGCGGTGGCCAGGAGCGTGCCACTGTACTCTAGTTTGGGTAACAGAGTGAGACTCCAACTCAAAAAAAAAAAAATTAGTAATTAGTTTACTATGCACCTGGTTTTCAATTAGGTTCTGCAGATACGATGATAAAAACAAAACAAAACAAAAAATGTCCCAAGAGGTGGCTCACACCTGTAATCCTAGAACTTTGGAGGCCAAAGCGGGAGGGTCACTTGTCACCAGGAGTTCAAGATCAGTCTGGACAACGTAGCAAGATCCTTCTCTTAAACAAAAAAATATGGCCGGGTTTGGTGGCTCAGCCTGTAATCCCAGCACTTTGGGAGGTCGAGGTGAGTGGATTTCCTGAGCCTGCGGGTTCGAGACCCACCTGGGCAACTTGACGAGACCTCATCTCTACAATAAATCAAAAAATTAGCTGGGCATGGTAGCACGCGCCTGTAGTTCCAGCTACTTGGAAGGCTGAGGGGGAAGGATCACCAGAGCCCAGCAGGTTGAGGCTGCGGTGGCCGGAAGCGGCCACTGCACTCCAGTCTGGGCAACAGAGTGAGACTCCAACTCAAAAAAAAAAAAAAAAAAAAGCCAGTGTGGTGGTGCACACTTGTAGTAGTTCCAGATACTTGAGAGCCTGAGGCAGGAGAATCGTTTGAGTCCAGGAGTTCCAGGTTACAGGGAGCTATGATCATATCACTGCTCACTGCTCTCCAGCCTGGCCTGAGCAAGACCCTGTCTCTAAAAAAAAGAAAAAAGAAAAAAAGATATGGTCTGTCCTCATAGAGTTTATGATCTAGAATGAGGGAGGACATTAATCAAATAATCACACAAATGTAATCACAGGTAATTATAAATGGTGATGTGTAGACAGGGCTTCCGAGGGATCAGAACTTTTCTTGGACATCAGGGAAGAGTTCTCTGAATTGAGATCTGCGGGATCTGAGGCGTTTGAGAGAGATTGGGGAGAGGTAAAAGGCATCTTGGGAAGTGGCAATGGCCTGTGCAAAAGCCACAGTGCAATGGAGGAACTGAATGAAAGAAGAATCCCGTGGCTGAATGTAGAACGTTTGACAGCGGCACTTGTTGAGGCTGGGGCAGCAGACAGGAGGAAGGTCACTGAACCCTTGAACCATTTTAGGTAATGACTGACCGTGTGAGCTATGGTAAATGAACTTCCCTTTCTAAGCCTGGTTTCTAGGATGTAAAACCAGTCCTTAAGCACTTGGTGATGCCAAACTCCCTACAGAGCTACCATTAAAGTTACAAACAAATTTAAGCTAAACTTTCTCTAGGGACCAGTATACTGGAAATTTCCACTTTCTCTAGAGGAAACCCATCTGTGGTAAAAGGGCCTCTGGGAAGCTATTTTTGGGTTTTTTTTTTAATGGACAACACTTCATTCTGTCACCCAGACTGAGTATAATGGTGTGATCTTGGCTCACTGCAGCCTCGAACTACTGGACTCAAGGGTCCTTCCACCTCAGACTACTGAGTAGCTGGCACTACAGACATGCATCTCACTATGTTGCTCAGACTCATCTTGAACTCCTGGACTCAAGCAGTTCTTCTGCTTTGGCCTCTCAAAACGCTGGGACTATAGGCATGAGACACTATGCCCACCCAACCAAGGGGAGTTTTTTCAAAACCCAAATTATGCACCATGAAAGAACAGTGTCAGGTGTAAATAGTCCTATGATCCAATAACCTCCAGGAAGCAGTGCCTGCCCTCTCCGCTGAAGGATTTTGTTAACATCCACAAAATACTCCCGTACAACATGTAAGACACTTTCAGATCTATTATTCTGTCTAATCCACACAAGAAGCCGAGGATGTGTCATTTTTCTTATTTTAGAAATGAGAAAACTAGAAACTAGAGAAATTAGGTAGCTTATCCAAAGTCAGATAGCTAGAAAATTATAGAGCTGGGATTCAAATTCAGGTAGCCTGATTCAAATCAATGCAAATCACAGTCACCATAGGGGTTTCACAAGACTGAATATGGCCCGGAATTGCCTGTCAGATCTTGTTGTGACTGTAAAGATGGTGAGAGAGTACAGGGAGGCTTATCCACCAGTTCTCACTCATGAACCCAATGTAAAAGGAAACTTATCTTCAAGGAAATGCACTCGCTTCTGCTATCAAGCAAGTCAGGTAAGACAGGGGCAGAAAGTAATCTAACTAGCAAAGAAACTACAGAAGAGCCTCAGTTTATTTATTTTTTTTTTTTGAGTTGGAGTCTCACTCTGTCGCCCAGACTGGAGTGCAGCGGCCGCTCCCCGGGCCCCCGCAGCCTCGACCTGCTGGGCTCCGGCGATCCTTCCGCCTCAGCCTTCCGAGTAGCCGGAATTACAGGCATGCGCTACCACGCCCGGCTGATTTTTTGATTTATTGTAGAGATGAGGTCTCGCTGCCCAGGTGGGTCTCGAACCCGCGGGCTCAGGTAATCCACTCATCTCAGCCTCCCAAAGGCGTGGAATTACAGACTAAGCCACCGAGCCCGGCTTCTCAGTTTATTTTTATTTTTATTTATTTATTTATTTTTTGAGTTGGAGTCTCACTCTGTCGCCCAGACTGGAGTGTAGTGGCCGCTCCCGGCCACTGCAGCCTCGATCTGCTGGGCTCCGGCGATCCTTCCGCCTCAGCCTTCCAAGGAGCTGGAACTATAGGCGCACGCTACCACGCCCAGCTAGTTTTTGATTTATTGTAGAGATGAGGTCTTGCCAAGTTGTCCAGGCAGGTCTCGAACCAATGGCTCAGGCAATCCACTCACCTCACCCTCCCAAAGCACGGGATTATAGGCTGAGCCACCGAGCCTGGCTGATCCTCAGTTTAAAAGAAGGAAGTAAAACAGATAAACTCCTTGGCCTCAAGAGATAAAAAACTCTGCTTCCCCAGATGGCCTTGACAGGGAGTGGGCTCTGTGAAATTCGCACTTTATAAAGAGAAGGGAAATGTCACCAGACTTCCATATCTGTAGAACTTTGTTAGAGTCTGTAAAGAGGGAGACTATAACATTGTACCAGCTGTCAATGCTTCTGTTTTTAAGAAGAAAATCACCTTTGGAACAAAATGAGCCCACCCTGGGATGGAATACGATGTTCTAGACATGACAAGTCCTGACTTAGTAAGAGATGATTAGGGAGCAAATCTCCCGGTCCTGCTGAATCAATGGACAGGATCTAGTGTGTTTCCAACTTGTCCTAAGACACTCTTAAGTCTCTTGCCAAACTCAATCAGAGCAGCATCTGTGGGTACTGATTAAGAACTCTACATTACGGCCAGGCATGGTGGCTCAATTCTGTAATCCCAGCACTTTGGGAGTCTGAGACGAGAGGATTGCCTGAGTTCAGGGGTTCGAGACCAGCCTGGGCAACTTGGCAAGACCTACTCTTTACAATAAATCACAAAAAAATAGCTGGGTGTGGTAGCATGCGCCTGTAGTTCCAGCTACTTGGAAGGCTGAGACAGAAGGATTGTCTGAGCCCAGCAGGTCGAGGCTGCGGTAGCTGTGAGCATGGTGCTGCACTCTAGCCTGGTCAACACAGTGAGACTCTGACTCAAAAAACAAAAACAAAACAAAAAAACTCCACATTACCTAGGAAGAGAGCATCGGTGTCCGTATAAAAGCATCCAAAAGAGAAGACGATTTGCTAACGATCTAGTCATGGAGCTAAATCATTTGTTAACAGTAGGAAAAGGAAAGATGTGCTCTGGTCAGCCCAGCTCCGCATTCCCTGGGCAACTAGGTGTCTTGTGCTGCTTCTCCTGACAGTCCCAAGCAGGACACGTTTGGCCTGAGAATCAAGGTTTTTAGGGGAGGCACAGTGGCTCAGGCCTGTAATACCAGCACTTTGGGAGGCGAAGGCAGGAGGATTGCTTGCGCCCAGGAGTTCAAGCCCAGCCTAGGCAACACAGAGAAACCTCTTCTCTACAATATTTGGGGGGATGAGGTGGGAGGATCATCTGAGCCAAGAGGGTCAAAGTGAGCCATGATTGCACCACTGCACCCCAGCCTGGTATGGACTCACAAAGTGAGTCCTTGTCTCAAAAGGAAAAAAAAAAAAGAAAGAAAGAAAGGAAAAAAATCCCAACAGGTTTTCTTGTAGACTTCTCTGCTGGGGTGCTTGGTCTCTGCTGCCCATGCTTCTTGCTGAGGCTGTGCTCTTAACTCCTGAGTACCTGTTTGTCACTGGGTTCCTAACCACCTGCCTGGCTTTTGGCATTCCTGTTCTCCTAAGGCATTCCTTTGGGATTTGGGGGTTATTCTTTGTTTTGCTTTTTGTTTTTGAGTCGGAGTCTCACTCTGTTGCCCAGGCTGGAGCGCAGTGGCATGCTTACAACCACTGCAGCCTCGACCTGTTGGGCTCTGGTGATCCTTCCGCCACAGCCTTCCAAGTAGCTGGAACTACATGCACGCGCCACCACACCGGGCCAATTTTTAAATTTATTGTAGAGACGAGGTCTTGCTAATCTGCCTGGGCTGGTCTCGAACCCCTGGGCTCACGCAATCCTCTTGCCTCTGCCTCGCAAAGTGCTGGGATTACAGGCATGAGCCACCGTGCCCAGCTGAATTTATGACCTCTTTGGTTGCTGTCTGTGTGCCTAGTTTCTGGCACTCCCTGAATTCTGCCTGCCTTTGGCTTCTGGATCACTGATCTTTCCTGTCCTTTGATTCTTGTGTATTCTTGACTCCTGTTTTTCCATGCTAGAGTCCCCCGCCCTCTCCTAGACAGTCCCCTCTTGTAACTTCCTTCACCTGTTTGATTTAAAAAAAAATTTTTTTAACCTCTTCTGCAAAGCACCATCATTGTTCACAAGCCCAGAACTGACATATGTTTAGAGCTTGAGGGGAAACAATCAAGAGGAAATGCCTTTTTGGAAAGAGGAAATGCAGGGTTAGTGTGGAGGCCAGTTTAACCTTCCTTAAAGCTGAATCTCAGCCGGGCTCGGTGGCTCAGCCTGTAATCCCACACTTTGGGAAACCGAGATGAGTGGACTGCCTGAGCCCGTGGGTTCGAGACCCGCCTGGGCAACTTGGCGAGCCCTCATCTCTACCATAAATCAAAAATCAGCCGGGCGTGGTAGCATGCGCCTGTAGTTCCAGCTACTTGGAAGGCTGAGGCGGAAGGATCGCCGGAGCACAGCAGGTCGGGGCTGCGGTGGCCGGGAGTGGCCACTGCACTCCGGAGAGAGACTCCAACTCAAAAAAACACAAAAAACAAACAAATAAACAAAAAACTGAATCTCAGGAAGGCAATAATGGAGACTATAAAGTGAAAAATGTCTGGATTCAAAGAGAAAGCTTTTTATTGTTGGTAGTGCAGGTAACAAAACAGTAATCATCTAGGAAGAATTTAAAATAAGAACCTTGAGCCGGGATCAGTGGCTCAGCCTGTAATCCCACACTTTGGGAGGCTGAGGTGAGTGGATTGCCTGAGCCTGCGGGTTCGAGACCTGCCTGGGCAACTTGGTGAGACCTCATCTCTACAATAAATCAAAAATTAGCTGGGCGTGATAGCGTGCCTGTAGTTCCAGCTACTTGGAAGGCTGAGGTGGGAGGATTGCTGGAGCCCAGCAGGTCGAGGCTGTGGTGGCCAGGAGCGGCCACTGCACTCCAGTCTGGGTGACAGAGTAAGACTCCAACTCAATCATAATAATAATAATAATAATAATAATAATAATAATAATAAAAATAAAAATAAAATAAGAACCCTGATAGATCACTGCTTCTTCACAATATTCTACTTTTCATATCATTAACACTTAGTTCCTTTGAACTACATGCTTTTTAGTTCATTATCAAATTTTGAATATATGAATTTAGATTTTTCAATAGGTAAAATAACTTAACATTCACAAACACTTAAAATAGAGAATTTATTTTTAGTATTCTAAATTTGAAACCAGCATTTAATTTGAAATCTAATCGAATTGTGCTATTTTCATAGAGATATACTGGCTCCTTTTGAAAGTTTTAATTTTAGGCTATAGGAAGTTAAGACAGTTCATTCTTGAGATACGCATAAAGCAGGCAGTTTCATGCCAACAGCATGTTTTTTTCTTATAAATAAATGTGTAACTCACTCTTGTTCTTTCAAAATTATAAATAATGCAAATCTAGAGTTGTAGGGTTGGAATTTTCCTTGGAATCAGAAAAACAAATCCAGTCATTTCTATATTAGCTGGAATAGTAAAGTGTCTGTTTTATTTCATAGCAAATAGAGTCAAGTAGCAGAAATATGCGGGGAGTCAGACTGCTTGGGTAGAAGTCTGGCTGTGCACCTTCACAGCACAACCTTGGGCAAGTTGCCCAATCTCTTCCCACCTGAGAAGGATTTTTAACCAACTCCAACCCCACAGTCTGTGACCTTAGCTCTCTCCATGTGTCCTTACTCTTATAACTAGAACTTTGTCTTGGTCCCTACTCCAAAACTTCCAGTTGCCTGCACAGCCCAATTATTTCTAGGTTTGGATATCTGCCCTGTATACAGGTGGTGGTTATAGACCCTGACAATCTTTATTTTTTTATTTTTTTGAGTCGAAGTCTCACTCTGTTTCCCAGGCTGGAGTGTAGTGGTATGCTTACAGTCACTGCAGCCTCAACCTGCTGGGCTCCGGTGATCCTTCTGCCTCAGCCTTCCAAGCAGCTGGAGCTACAGGCACGCGCTACCACGCCTGGTTAATTTTTCATTTATTGTAGAGAGGAGGTCTCGCCAAGTTGCCTAGGTGGGTCTTGAACCCACGAGCTCAGGCAATCCACTCGCCTCGACCTCCCAAAGTGCTGGGATTACAGGCTGAGCCACCGTGCCTGGCCAGACACTACAATCTTTAAACAGACTTCCCAGTTACCACTTCCAACCTGCTGGTCTGAATTTCGGAACCACTCAATTCTGTGTCAGTTTGATTTTATCCAGTGGTTGCCTTATGCCACCACTGACATCTGCTTTCATGAACTATAGCCTGATACCCTGAAACATTTTGAACACCTGTTGGCATGCAAGTGTCCTCAGGTTCAAGTCCTATCCCAGTGGATGTTCTCAGGACTGACTGGAAATAGTATCAGATGGTCTCAGATCAAGTTCATATCCTTCTGAAGACTATAACCTGTAATACTAAGGTGATCCCTTCAATAACTTCCATGGCAGGTTTCATATGATGTTCATTTCTGACATGCTTGCTACAGTCATCGTGAATTCTCAGTATAAATTCTTTTTTTTTTTTTTTTTTTTTAGTTGAAGTCTCACTCTGTCACCAGGCTGGAGTGCAGTGGCATGCTCACAGCCACCACAGCCTTGACCTGCTTGGCTTAGACGATCCTTCTGCCTCAGCCTTCCAAGTAGCTGGAACCATAGGCGTGCACCCTCATGTCTGGCTAATTGCTTTTGTGTGTGTGTATGTTGGAGTCTCACTCTGTTGCCCAGGCTGGAGTGCAGTGGCATGCTCATGGCCACCATGGCCTCGACCTGCTGGGCTTAGGCGATCCTTGCACCTCAGCCTTCCAAGTAGCTGGAACCACAGGCACATGCCACCATGCCCCGCTAATTTTTTTATTTATTGTAGAGATGAGGTCTCGCAAACTTGCCCAGGCTGGTCCTGAACCCCTGGACTCAGACAGTCCTCTCTCTTCTGTCTCCCAAAGAGCTGGGATTACAGGTGTGACCCACTGCACCCAATCTCAGTATAAGTCTTTTAGTGAACATTTTCACTAGGAGGAATTTCAATTTGCAAAATTATAATCTTATAATCGTCTCCTCTCTGGTCTTAACTGGCCATACTCAGCCCACTCCCAAGATGTCAGATATGTGATTCTGTATTGCATCAAGAAATTGTTAGACTATGCTCATTACACTCTGTTTAATAAAATAGGGATATGCGTGATGTAGTTCAAAAAGATGACTATAACATATTAATGTTCAGAAGTTTTACAAGGGTTGATGTTTAAAGGGTCTAGTTTTAGCTGGACGTGGTGGCTCACGACCGTAATCCCAGCACTTTGGGAGGCGGAGGCAAAAGGATTGCCTGAGCCCAGGGTTTCAAGACAAGTCTGGACAACTTGGTGAGACCTTGTCTTTACAATAAATCAACAAATTAGCTAGATGTGGGCTGCATGCCTATAGTTCCAGTTACTTGTAAGGCCGAGGTGGAAGGATAGCCTGGGCCCAGCAGGTCGACACTGTGGCGGCCGCGAGAGTGCCATTGCACTCCAGCCTGGGTGACAGAGACTCCAATTCAAAAAAAAAAGGGGGACTAGTTTTAATTTTACAAAATTAATTTGTGTGGAAGAGCTCACTTCCCCATAACTAAAACGTAAGTTTTTACCTAAAACTTTTTAGAAAAGTTTGTTGAAAATTCTGGTTCTCCATGAATGTGTTCAATAATTAAAGTAATCGTACAAGGCCTCATGGTTTGGCATTTTTGGCACCTGTTTCAGACCTTCTGTGTGCATCCAGGGCTTACTCTGTGCTAAGTATTATGCTAAGCACTCTATAACACACAACCTCACTTAACCCTCACACAGGTTAATTCAACCATGACCGAGGATGAAACTGAGTCACAGAGATTTCAAGTAGCAGGGCCAAGGCCACACTGCTAGAAAGTGGCAGAACTAGACAGAGTCTATCCATCGCCAGTGGTTCTTGTAGAGCTCCTGACCATTATATGGAAAAAAGAAACATTGAAAAAAAATATATACTCAGGAAAAGATGACGAATAAGCTCCTCAAGAAACTTAGGATCCTTATTACATTTTCTGAATTTGTTGGTTCTAACTGGATTTTACGGGGTTACTCCCATTTATCCAGGTCGTCTTAGATCTTAGCTGTCATCTGAGAGAACTGAATGTTTCCTGGACTTAGATTGTAATTTTTATTTCATTTATGTATTTGTTTGTTGTTTGTTTATTTAGAGACAGGGTCTTGCTCTGTCGCCCAGGCTGGAGTGCAGTGGCACGCTTGTGGCTCAACCTCCTGGGCTCAGGTGATCTTTCTACCTCTGCCTCCTGAGTAGCTGGAACTACAAGTGTGTGCCACCACACCTGGATTTTTTCTTTTTAAAAAAATTTTATTTTAAAGATGTGGGCACAATTCAGGATTAGATATACAAGTGGACATTGTACAGGTAAAGTTTAGATCCCCACTTTGGTCCCCACTTTGCCTGGTTTGAGATCAGGTGTTCTTATTGATGTTGTGCTGTCCCCCCTGTCCCCCACCTCAGCAGTATCCTGCTACTGTCATTCGCTTTTTTATAGTATTGGGATAATTGTTCAGGGTCCGCTTATGAGTGAGAACATGTAGTACTCTGTTCTTTGTTTCTGTGATAGATCACTATGATAGACTCTAAATTCATCCAAGTTGCTGTAAGATTTTTTCATAGAGACTATATCTCACTATGTTGCCTAGGCTGGTCTTGAACTACTGGGCTCAATCATCCTCCCTCCTTGGCCTCCCAAAGTGCTGGGATTATAGGCCTGAACCACTGTGACTGCCTGGTTATTCTTATACTCAAGAAGTGTTTAAGGCTGGTCATCAGAACAAAACAAAAAACCCACTACAAATCACCCAATGATCAGGGCTCTGGCAAATGCTATCCAGTCATCTCTCTCTCTCTCTCTTTTTTCTTTTTTGAGTAGGAGTCTCATTCTGTAGCCCAGGCTAGAGTGCAGTGGCATGATCACTGCCACCTCAGTCTACCTGCTGGGTTCAGGCAATCCTTCCTCTTCAGCCTTCCAAGTAGTTGAAACTACAGGCGTGCACCAACACGCCCAGCTAATTTTTTGATTTATTGTAGAGATGAGGTCTCGCCATGTTGACCAGGCTGATCTCGAAACTGTGGTCTTAGGCAATTCTCTTGCCTCCGCCTCCCAAAGTGCTGGGATTACAGGCATAAACCATTGCATCCGGCTGGATTCTTTTTTAATGGAATCTCTAATCCAGAGTCCAAGCTTCTCCCTCTATTCTCTTCACGCATCTCTTTCTTGTGTCCCACTCTGAAGCTTCAAACGAGCTCCTGTTTGAGTCTGCTTTCCCCAAGTCACTTGCTATGCCTTTAACTCAGAGGTTACCAGTCAAAGCCTACAGGGACCAGATGAGAAAGATAAATAAATGTTGGGGACAGAGGAGGTGAGAGGGACTATGGCAAACTGCAGAGCACAGGTGTCACACAGAGCTCATGTCACACCAGCCTATGTTGGTGTGTGAATGAGAGGCTTGGTTAGTTGATCTCATTTTCAAAAGAGTCAGAAATTTGGATGTTTATATGAAATATCACAATTTGTCAATACTGGACCAAACAAAACATGTTTGCTTTGGGCTGCCATTAGCAACATGTATTCTCATTGTTATTGAATTCAGAGCACTAAAAATGCCATAGATTCCTGATGTCCTTGAAGAATGTCAGTTGAGTTCTGTGATCTAAGCCAGGCAGGGAAGGGCTCTTCTCAGTAGTGTGACTTGATATTGGTTGAATTAGTATACTTACTACTCTAATTAGATTTTCATTCTGTAGTTAAAAAATATGTAATAACATTTTTTAAGTAAGAAAGGGGAAATGAAATAGATATTCAATTTTAAAGACGCATATTCAATTTTGCTTTAATTTATATAAAGAAACACAAGTACTTAAAGGATAAATTTTAAGTCAATAAAAGTTTGCTTGAGCTAGGCGCAGTGGCTCATGCCTATAATCCCAGCACTTAGGGAGGCAGAGGCAGAGAATTGTCTGAGCCCAGGGGTTCGAGACCAGCATGGGCAACTTGATGAGACCTTGTCTCTACAATAAATAAAAAAAATTAACTAGGAGTGATGGCGCGTGCCTGTGGTTTCAGCTACTTGAAAGGCTGAGGTGGAAGGATCGCCTAAACCCAGCAGGTCGAGGCTTTGGTAGCTGTGAACATGCCACTTCTGCCTGGGCAACAAAGTGAGACTCTGACTCGAAAAAAAAAAGTTTGCTTAAGCCCAGGAGTTCAAGACCAGTCTGGGCAACATAGCAAAACCCTGTCTCCATAAAAATAAAAAAATAAAAATAAATCAAAAAATAGTTGGGTGTGGTGGCACACACCTATAGTCCCAGATATTTGGGAGGCTGACATGGAAGGATTGCCTGATTTCAGGAGGTCGAGGCTATTGTGAGCCGTGATCAGCACATGCCACTGCACTCCAGCCTGAGTGACAGAGTGAGACACCGACTCAAAAAAAAAAAAGAAAAAAAATTAATAAAAGTGATTACCAAGGTGGAATGCAGGAGTGTTGGAATAAAACTTCTCAACGTATACTTTTTATTTAGTTTTTATTTTGAACCAGGTTTTATTTTGAAAGTATTATATGGCCGGGCTCAGTAGCTCTGTCTGTAATCCCAGCACTCTGGGAGGCCGAGATGAGTGAATTGCCTGCGCCTGCAGGTTCAAGACCAGCCCAGGCAACTTGGAGAGACCTCATCTCTACAATAAATCAAAAAATTAGCTGGGTGTGGGAGTGCACACCTGCAGTTCCAGCTACTTGGAAGGCTGAGGTGGAAGGATTACAGGTCGATGCTGGGGTGCCGGAGCATGCCACTGCATTCCAGCCTGGTTGACAGAGTAAGAACCCAACTCAAAAAAAAAAAAAAAAGAAAGTATTACATATTAAAAATTAAAGATTAATAAAATTTTTAAATGAAAATAAAACACATGAAAATGGCTATTTTTGTTACAGAGAAGTATGGTAGGTTGAAGAGTAAATTTGAATAAAGGCATACAATTCTATGAGGGAAGTAGAATTATAAACATTCAAGAAGAAGAAAAGGGAACAATGTGACATTTCTGATAACTAAAGAAATAATGTCATTTACTCTTCAAAGGGGTGATACTCTTTAAGATATATCAAGTTGCCATGATATTTGTATTTCACTGTACACACTTAAGAGTTGTGTGATAGTTTTGTTTTAAATGCCAATATTAACAACAAAAAAACTGGAAATTACTTCCAACTGATTAATTTTTTTTTTTTTTTTTGAGTTGGAGTCTCACTCTGTCGCCCAGACTGGAGTGCAGTGGCTGCTCCCGGCCACCACGCCTCGACCTGCTGGGCTCCGGCGATCCTTCCACCTCAGCCTTCCAAGTAGCCGGAATTACAGGCATGTGCTACCATGCCCGGCTGATTTTTTGATTTTTATTGTAGAGATGAGGTCTCACTGCCCAGGCGGGTCTCGAACCCGCGGGCTCAGGCAATCCACTCACCTCAGCCTCCCAAAGGCACGGGATTACAGGCTGAGCCACCGAGCCCGGCTCCAACTGATTAATTTTATAATAAAAATTCTGGTTGTCAGCCAGGCGCGGTGGCTCAAGCCTATAATCCCAGCACTATGGGAGGCTGAGGCAAGAGAATTGTCTGAGTTTAGGGGTTCGAGATCAGCCTGGGCAACTTGGTGAGATCTCGTCTCTACAATATATCTAAAAATTAGCTGGGCATGGTAGTACGCACCTACAGTTCCAGTCACTTTGAAGGCTCAGGTGGAAGGATCACCGGAGCCCAGCAGTTCGAGGCTGAGGTGGCTGCCAGCATGCCACTGCACTCCAGCCTGGGAGACAGAGTGAGACTCCAATTCCAAAAAAAAAAAAAAAAAAATTCTGGTTGTCGATACAAAACATTATGGAAGGGATTCACATGTGTTTCTTCTTCTTCTTTTTTTTTTTTTTTTGAATTGGAGTCTCACTCTGTCGCCCAGACTGGAGTTGGAGTGCAGTGGCCGCTCACAGCCACCGCAGCCTCGACCTGCTGGGCTCCGGCGATCTTTCCGCCTCAGCCTTCCAAGTAGCCGGAATTACAGGCATGCGCTACCACGCTTGGCGGATTTTTTGATTTATTGTAGAGATGAGGGCTCGCCAAGTTGCCCAGGCGGGTCTCGAACCCGCGGGCTCAGGCAATCCACTCACCTCAGCCTCCCAAAGGCGCGGGATTACAGGCTGAGCCACCGATCCCGGCTCACATGTTTTTCAAAATTATTCTGGGAGTGTGCAAACAAAAATGTTCAAAGACCACTGATCTCGACTGACCCCTGCATTGGAAACTACTGGAGTCATTCTTGCGTCACTGAAAGGCAAAGTTACATTACACATAATGATTAAGAGGCCACAAATTAGCACCTCTGAATACAACCATATGGATTCATTTTGATCAGCTAGCTTTTACTTAGAAAAACTGAAACTTTTTAAATTTTAGTTGGAGTCTCACTCTGTCGCCCAGGCTGGAGTTGCAGTGGCACGTTCACGGCCACCGCAGCCTCCACCTGCTGGGCTCAGGTGATCCTTCCACCTCAGCCTTCCAAGTAGCTGGAACTACAGGCATGTGCCATCATGCCTGGCTAGTTTTTCTGGATTTATTGTAGAGACAAGGTCTCGCTAAGTTGCCCAGGCTGGTCTTGAATCCATGAGCTCAGGCAATCCTCTCACCTTGCCCTCCCACAGACTGGGGTTATAGGTTGAGCCACTGCGCCCAGCCAAAAAATTGAAACTTTTAAATGCCATGAGAGTGGGTACCTGAACAAGTACACTTAGATGTCTGTCAAGTGGGTCCAGCATATGACATGAAGGATGGCAAGGTCCCTTCAGTGAGAGTGCAGGGGAGGGCCCAAAGGGACAGGGCCCTCAAATTTGCCAAGACCAGCCTGCTTGGATCTATCTTGGAACTCATCCAAGTGGATTTAAAGCCAAAGTGCAAGTCCAGTGGTCCAAGGGTTTACCCTATTCACCTGGGCACGAGGTCTCAGCATGGACCCTGGGGGGCTGCTCTAATCTCTAGTCCCAGGTGTCTCTCTCAGGACCCTGTGGCATGTAGAGAAAAGGGAGTCAACCCAAGTTTGAAATGAAAATGATCTAAATGACTCTTCCCCTTTCAAATAAAATGTCAATTTCATTTCATTGTTGGTGACTCTAAATGGAAACCTGAATAACCACTTCTCCTTTGCCTCAACTTTTGTCTTTGCTATACTTGATTATGTCCTTGACCATGAGACATCCCAGACCACCAGGGATGTCTCATCTCCCACCTGCTGACCTACTCTTTACATCACCCATTCTGAACCCTTTCCTTACCACTCTCCACTTTCTTCGAATTTCCCACTGTGCCCTCAGTCAATCATCAGCAAAATCCTCTGCATCCTCAACCTCTGAATATTTCTTTCACCTTCTTGTCCTAATGACAACCTGCTCATCCCTGTACACGCTGTTGCCCGGCAGCGTCCTGAGTCCGCACACCGCTGGACTTGTAGGTTGGAGAGGGCTCCTCCTTGCTCTTCGTTGCTTCCTTTAAACTCTTCTGCCTCCATCCTCTGTAATTCCTCACCCTGCCCAATATCTTTTTCAAACTCACGTCCTCCGACGCTATTGCTCACCTTCCACAGCCTCAAGTACCCACTGACACATCGTTCTGTCTTACTTCCCAAGGACTTCAGCTTTTGCTACTGGCATCTTCCCCAGTCCCACTTCTGTCCTAAGTCTGGCTGTTTTTAATATGCACTTATGTAGTCTTTATTATAATCTGTCCTTGACTCTTCCAATGATCCTGCATCCCACACCCTTAGTCATTCGCTGCCATGGTCCCGTCCCACCCTAGACTTCATTACTCATCCATAATCTCAAGTTCATGCATCACACTCTGTTTACCACATTGCAGCAGTCACTCTGCAGAAGGGTGATGAAAAATTTGATTTGGATATTGAGACTGATGATGCTACATCTGCACTGGGAGGTATAAATGGTTTATTACTGACATGATAAAGCTTTCTGGGGAAAGTAGGGCAGGCTCCCCAAATGGTCCAAAAAAGGCAGAGAGAGGAGATTGTCTTGGGGTTTCATGGTGATTGGGAAATGGGATGACAGTGAGGGTTCTGTCACAGGGGCTGGGTCTTGCCTGGCTTGAACTTCCTGCTGACACCAAAGACACCTGGGTTTCCTTATCAGTTTGCACAGGGTAAAGAGGTGTGGTAGGGCTAAAAAGCTGTTAGCAGATAGAAAAAATGGAGTCAGATTCTTCATTATATACTGCCTATCTTTCCAGGTCCTTACCTCTTTTCCCTAGACTCCCACAACCCCTCAACTCCCCAAGGACTTGCAATTCATCGATTTTACCACCTTCTCGCCATCCTTCATCTCGTCATATCCATTCTTCCCTCTTAATCATTTTAAATTTTATGGTGAATCATGATCACTCCCTTGCTTACATCCTCAACCTCCTTGCTCTCCTTTCCTTGCTCTTCTTCCTTTGATAAAATTCGATTCAATAGAATTCCCAGCCTACTCTGGGCATGCATGCTAATAGCTGGTTATCGCTGGAGAAAAAAGCACAATCACACTGACTTCTCCCACTTAAATTCATGACCATACACTCAAGTGGGCCCTTAATGACAGCCAATAAGCACATCGTTTTTTTCTAGTCCATTCATCTTTCCATTCTTCTAGATGACTATTTCACACCCTCTTTTCTCTTTTCTAATCATGTTTTCCACCTCCTCCCAGGTGGTAACATTACTTTAACTTGAAAAATCAGAAGACAGCTTCCAAAGATTCCCATCACCACCCCATACCCACCTGCCTGCCTGTTTCTATAGAGGTACAGCCTGTACTCCTGTCTATAGGACCCTTCCACTTGTGTGTTTGACTTCAAACTTTTTTCCCCCGCAAGGATACTACTTTGGCAATTCTCTTCTTGATCCTACTTTAATTGTTCCTTCTTTTCTGGGACAGTCCCATCAAAACCAAATATTATCTCCCCATTTTTTTCTCAATCTACTTTTGATTCCATTTCTACCACCATTTACTGTTCCATGCGTGGGCTCCTCTTTGTGGGAGAACATCTCAAAAACGTGTCTATATTAGCCACCTTCAATTCCTCTCATTCCATTTTTTTCTTAAACCCATTCCAATCAAGTTTTTTTCTCTATTGCTCCACTGAAATGTTACCAGTGACCTCCATGTCCTCCCTCACATTTCACTCACATATGACTACTCCCTTTCCCCCGCTTTTTTTTTTTCCTTTTTTTGAGTTGTGGGTCTCACTCTGTCACCAAGGCTGGAATGCAGCGGTGTGATGCCGGCTCACCGCAGTCTCAACTTCCTGAGCTCAGGCAATCCTGTCTCAGTCTTCTGTGTAGCTGGAACAGGAGGCGCCACACCACCAGGCCCAGGTAATTTTTTTGTAGAGATGAGGTCTCACTGTTACCCAGCTTGGTCTCGAACTCCTAGGCTCAAGCAATCCTCCCACCTTGGCCTCCCAAAGTGCTGGAATTTTAGGCATGAGCCACCATGTCTGGATCTCTCCTCCTTGATAAATTAGCTTCACCTGTCTTCAAGGCACCTCTCTCGTGGCTGCTTCTTTGTTTTAGTCTCCTTGGCTGGCTCATCCAGGCTCCTCCCTTGAAGCTGCATTATCCTCAAGGCTCCATCCTCTGTTCCCTTTTCTCTTTTTACACTCACTCTCTCGGTGATCTCATCCAGTCTCATGGTTTTAAATACTACCTAAATGCTGATATCCCTCATATATCTCGAGCTTGGATCACTCTCCTGCACTCCAGAGTCATACATACAATTATCTAATCAAGAGCTCCACTTCAATTTCTAATAAATACCTCAAATGTAGCATGTCCAAAATGGAGTTTCTGGTTGTTTCTCAAACCCTCTGAGTAGTCTTCTCCATCTCCCCTGTTCTATTCCCCCTATAACCTTTATCAGCTTTCTTATCCTATTTGATTTTCTTATTGATTACATGTATTATCTATTGCCTCTCTCCTCCACCCTCAAAATGTAACATCCACAAGAGTAAGGATTTTTATCTGTTTGTTCACGTACTTAACCCAAAAAACCTCAAATAGTGTCTGAATATTCCAGAAATATTTATTCAATTAATAAATGAATGAAACCAGTAGGATTCATCTTTAGCTTACTCAGAAATTCCTCAAGTCTCTGAACCCAAAAATCAGTGAAACATGGGTTTGTCTCCAAAAAATAAAATACCACCAAATAGCCGGGCTTAGTGACCAGTGCCTATAGTCCCAGCCATGCGGGACGATGGCTTGAACCTAGAGTCCAACCTAAGCAACATAGTGAGATCCTCATCCCAAAAATAGAAAGAAAAAAAATACCACTGAGGTTTAAAACCCGTATCTGTGTGTGGGGGAAGGGGCAGACAGGAAGGTATCTCTTCAGAAACAAGCACCAGAACAGGGTTTATGTAAAATCCACGATGTGAGGGAGCCAAAATTTGCTCCTGGAGAAACCACTTCTCAGTGCGACAGGTCGAGTAAGTTCTAAATAGCCACCTAACTTTGCTGTCATCACGTGAAAACGTGGTATGTGGGGTAAAAAGAAGCAAAAAATGTATCTCCTTTCAAGTCACTTGGATCAACAGCTGTTCTCCCACTAGAGTGACTTTTTTTCCCCTTATTTGGACCTCACTGTCAAAAGAAAGACACCACACCCTGTGTTATGCAGCATGAACTGAGCAGCTCTGCCACGTCCCAGGTCCCCTGCCTTCAGGACTGCATTTAATTCAGTAATTTTTTTTTCCCCCCTGTTGAATCAGGGTTCCTGGGTGGGGTCAGGAAAACTCTGAAGCCGTCTTGAAAACAATATAAACCTGCGAAGTCGGAATTTTTAAAAGTACATTTTAAAGAGAGTTGAAGGCGTTGGAGGCGAACTGGATTGCGGGGGGGGGCACTGAGGTCAGCAGAGGGGCGCCCTGTCCGCGATCGCCCAGAGCCCAGTCCGTTGGGGGGGCGGGCCCGGGTCCCCAGCCACGCCCGACGCCCCCTCCACACCCGCCACCGAGCGCGAGAGACGGTCCCCAGGGCAGGAGCCCCAAGCTTCGCTTGGACTTCGCTACCGCTCGCCCAGACACGTCCGGCCGCGGGGGCAGAGTCCAGAGGGGGCGCCGGTGCAGCCGGGCGCGGGGCGCGGGGCGGGGAGCTCGGCGGGCGGCGGGGCCGGCGCGGACGGAGGGTCGCGGGGCCCGCGCGGCGCACGCCCCCTCGGCGCCCGGCGCGCGGCGCCCCCGCTGTCGCTGCGCCCCCTCCCGCCTCCGCGCGCCTCCCCTTTAAGCGCGGGGCGCCCCTGCATTTGTGTCGGCGGAGGCGAGGCGCGACTCCCCTTTATGGCGGAGCCGGCGGCGGGCGCGCAGGCAGCCGCGGCGGCCGGGCGAGCCGAGCGCGAAGGAGGCCGGGCCTCGGGCCGCCGGGCCTCTGGCCGCCCGCCCGCCGCCGCCGCCGCCGCCGCCGCCGCCGCCGCCGCCGCCGGGCCGGGGGCGGGGCGGAGGCGGGCCCGGCCGGCGGGGGCGGGGCGGGGGCGGGGAGGCGGGGGGAGGCGGGGAGCGCGGCCGGCGGCGCTCGGGTCCGCCTCTGACTGCAGCGCGGCGGGGCGATGTGTGATTACCATGGCGAGGAGCCTCTGTCCGGGGGCCTGGCTGAGGAAGCCCTGTTACCTCCAGGTAGGCCGGCGGCGGCCCGCCCCCCGCCGCGGGCGCGCCGGCCGCGTGCGCCTCCCGCGCCGCGCGGGACTCGCCCGCGCGGACCCCGCCGCCCCCTGCCGTCCGGCACCTGGCGGCGCGCCCTCCCCGGCCGCCCTCCCGCCGCCCCCCGCCGCGGCCCCCGCGCCCCGGCCGGCCGGCGGCGGGTCCCGCCCGGGCTCGCCCCCGCGCCCCGGGAGCCCGGGACGCGCCCCGGTGCGCCCCCGCGGTCGGGGCCGGGCCGGGCCGTCCTCTCCCCCTCCCGCGCGGGCCCGCCTCTGGGTCTCGGGGCTCCCATCGGCGGCAGGCAGGGCGGCGTGTCATTCGTCTGTGTTCCGGAAAATTGTGACAACTGGTCACATCGGTGGCTTCCCGGACCCCAAAGCGGCGCGTGCCTGGCGCCGAGCCCCTCGGCGGAGTGGTCCCATCGCACCGAGGTTTAGATGGGAGGCAGCGATCGGAAGCCCGGGCGGGGAGGATGGGTGTTTGCTTTCTGAAGGGAAGCGGGCAGAGGCTGGTGTGCGGAGCTCAGATACCCAGCGATGCAAACGTAATTCTCAGTCATGTCGTGTGTACTGTTCGCGTGTTAATTTTTCATGATTTCCCGTTCCACCCTCTGTTCCGCTGCCAGTCTGTGCCTTGGAACCCTAGGACTGCCTCAATGTACGGTTTGGTCACCAGGGGGACCTAGTAGACACCGCGAGTAGCTGAGCACAAATCCATCACTCCGATGGAAAAACAACTGCAAATCAATGCCTCGCGCGGGTCAGCAGTGCTGTCTGCGTTCAGAGGACCGTATTCCCTTACTGCTTGCATCAAAAGGCTTAAAGGTATTGGTGGATTATTTTGGGTCAGCTGGTGCTTTTATAAATCATGAAAAAAGTTGAGAAGGCACCATCATGGGCAAGTAAATCCTACTTTATAAAAAACATATATATATGTTTTTTATTCATAAGAGACGAAGTCTCGCTCTGTCTCCCAGACTGGAGCACAGTGACACGATCATGACTCACTGCAGCCTCGAACTCCCTGCCTCAAGCAATTCTCGCGCCCTGAGCCCGCCTACAAATCTTACATTTTCATTTCTAAAGTATGTGTAAATCATTACCCTGAAATGAGTGATGCACTGTAAATTTGAAGCATAATTTGACAACCCGTGATGTTAAGGTTATAGGAATAAAACTGAATGTCCTGAGTCTCTGTAGCAGCCTAACGAGTAGTAATTGAGCCCATGTTTTTAGTAAGTCTTGCAATCGAGTCTAGAATTCAACACAAGCCAGGTACCTCTTTGTAACCCTTTCTGTGAGTTTAAAAGATCTTTCCATACTCTGTCCCCAAAATAAGTTTCTTGGGATATTTGAAATGTTTTCTCGAAAGATACCTAGCTATGTTTAATTTCTTAGATTTCATGGTAGCCTTTATTTTATACTGATTCTTTTGGCTATAAATGCTGTCCACAGATATGGCTGTGTCATTTTTTTAGCACTGTAGCACAAGAGCTTTTCAGATTGGCTGAGTTCAAATTAGTTTTATAAATAGTTATGCTTCCATTAATGGCAAACATTTGGCATTTCTGACTTTCTGAATTTGCACATCATTACCTATTACCAAATTAAGGAAAACTCATGTTTTATGGGTCAAAAGGATTTGAGGGCATAGTGATGTTTTTAAAGGTTATTTCTATATAAAATAACTATTAACTAAAAACTTTATTTGTTATACTATTATAGTTGAGATTAAAAAATAAGTCTAAAACCTGGGAACTAGACTCCTAGGGGATTGGTGTTTTAAACATAGTCTTAGTATTAATATTTATTCTTTTTATGAATTTTATGTCCTTTAGTTTACTTACTGTTTCATTTCATTTTATTTTATTTTTGTGAGAAAGCAGGATTTATTGAGAGGACAGAAAAGCTCCCACAGTGGGAGGGTACCCGAAAGGGTTGCCCCTACTGTTTCATTTTAACCAGTTTTTTTTAAGGCCTTCAAATAGCTTAAATGCCACATTTCTTCCGTTCCCTGTTGCCTAAATGTCTCACCTTCTACTTTTTATGCTTTCTCTACCATTTTTTTTTTTTTTGAGTTGAAGTCTTACTCTGTCTTCCAGGCTGGAGTGCAGTGGCACGCTCACTGGCACCACAGCCTTGACCTGTTGGGTTCCAGCGATCCTTCCGCCTCAGCCTTCCAAGTAGCTAGAACTACAAGCATGTGCCACCACACCCAGAAAATTTTTAAATTTATTGTAGAGATGAGGTCTCGCCATGTTGCCCAAGCTGATCTCGAACTCCTGGGCTCAGGCAGTTCTGTCACCTCTACCTCCCAAAGTGCTGGGGCTATAGGCATGAGCCATGGCATCCGAACTTTCTCTACCACTAGGTGCTTCAATTTCAAAACTGTCTTGGGCAAAGTAAAAAAACAAAACACTTCAGTGGAAACTATTGCATACCTAGTTTCTCGGGCACTCAGTTTAAACTAATATATACAGTACTCCTTTTCCTTTTTTATTTTTCTTGAGAATAAAATCATGTTTCTTTACAAACCACTCGAGGCAGGAGAACAGAGTTGAGTTCTGTTCACATTTGTGCATCTGGTTTCTTTTTTTTTGAGTTGGAGTCTCACTCTCTTACCCAGACTGGAGTGCAGTGGCTGCTCCCGGCCACTGCAGCCTCGACCTGTTGGGCTCCGGAGATCCTTCCGCCTCAGCCTTCCAAGTAGCTGGTACTACAGGTACGCGCTACCACGTCTGGCAAATTTTTGATTTATTGTAGAGATGAGGTCTTGCCAAGTTGCCCAGGCGGGTCTTGAACCCGCGGGCTCAGGCAATCCACTCACCTCAGCCTCCCAAGACGTGGGATTACAGGCTGAGCCACTGAACCCGGCTGCATCTGGTTTCTTATGACCTTGAAAAATTACTTACCTTCTGGTTCTATAGTATCCATATCATCATAAAGTGGAGATTGTAATTCTTAGCTGAGTACATGAAGTGAATGTGCTCACATATGCTTGATGAAGTTAAATTTGCTTTTTGACACTTGTACTTCATTTTTAATAGAAAAGCATGTGAATGTAGATGATAAATACATACAAGTAAATGTGCTCAATCCTCTAAAACTTCCAAGCTTTCCCCCCTTTTATTTTTATTTCTGCCATTTCCCCCTTTATTGAGCATTTATTGACCTGGATACATGCTGTGACTTCTTTAATTGGTTCAATCATTTATTAATTACGTATTTATTGGATACCTGTCAATTGCCAGAAACTGTATGAGCTGGTGAAGATTCTGTGAGCGCTGAGCAGTCCCTTTTGTGGGCTTCATGGAACTTAAAGTCTGACCTGGGAAACATATTAATCTAACAATCTCAGAAATATGTGGCAACAATAAGTGCTACAAAGAAAAGGAAGAGGAGCAAAAAGACAGAGAATTCTTCTCTCTCTTAAAAGAGTTTTATAACCGGGCACAGTGGCTCACGCCTGTGATTCTAGCACCTTGGGAGGCGGAGGTGAGAGGATTGCCTGAACTCAGGAGTTCGAGACCAGCCTGAGCAACATGGTGAGACCTCGCCTCTACAATAAACAAAAAAATCAGCCGGGCATGGTGGCACATGCCTGTGGTTCTAGCTACCTGGAAGGCTGAGGCAAAAGGATTGTTTGAGTCCAGCAGGTCGAGGCTACAGTGGCTGTGTGCGTGCCACTGCACTCCAGCCTGGGTGACAGAGTGAGACTCCAACTCAAAAAATAAAAATAAAAAGAGTTTTACTATGGAATTTTTTATACAAACAGAATGAACTCTCATATGCCCATCACCTGCCCTCAATGATATATCAGTATTTTGTTTCATTTCCCCTCCCCACATCCCCTCTCAACCAATATTTTAAAGTATTTTAAAGCAAATCTCAGACATCACATCATTTCATCCAGGTGCCCCAGTATGCATTTCTAACAGATAAGAATATTTTTAGATTGGATCATAATGCCATTACAACACCTAACACAATTAATAACAATTTCTTGTTTTTTTCCCCACCCTCTTCCTGGATATGCATCAACCTGAGAGTACTGACTACATTTGATTTGCCATGGGGTGGGTTACTTGTTTTGTCTCTTGACAAAAACAAAACAGAAAACCCTCCCTTATCAACTTGTTAGTGCCAAAAATTCTTTATATGAGGGACACAAGGTTTCATTTAATGTTTTAGAAGACCATCTTAGAATACAAACGTCTGGTTTAAGTAACATTTTCTTTCTTTTTTTTTTTTTTTTTGAGTTGGAGTCTCACTCTGTCGCCCAGACTGGAGTGCAGTGGCCGCTTCCGGCCACTGCAGCCTCGACCTGCTGGGCTCTGGCGATCCTTCTACCTCAGCCTTCCAAGTAGCCGGAATTACAGGCATGCGCTACCACGCCCGGCTGATTATTTGATTTATTGTAGAGATGAGGTCTCGCTGCCCAGGCGAGTCTCGAACCCATGTCAGTAACATTTTCATGTGAATGAATGTATTATTTTAATTTGGGGTGAGGCTATAATTATTCAACAGGTATAAGAGTTCCAGTTTTGTTTAGAGGTTGGAGGAGGGGTGAAGAGTTCAGGAAGGAGTTGGATTTATTTCAAAGATGAAAGGAGCCGGGCTTGGTGGCTCAGCCTGTAATCCCGTGCCTTTGGGAGGCTGAGGTGAGTGGATTGCCTGAGCCCACGGGTTCAAGACCCGCCTGGGCAGCGACACCTCATCTCTACAATACATAAAAAAATCAGCGGGGCGTGGTACTGCATGCCTGTAATTCCGGCTACTTGGAAGGCTGAGGCGGAAGGATCGCCGGAGCCCAGCAGGTCAAGGCTGCAGTGGCCGGGAGCAGCCACTGCACTCCAGTCTGGGCGACAGAGTGAGACTCCAACTCAAAAAAAAAAAAAAAAAGAATAAAAGATGAAGGGAGGCGATGAAGGACCACGCCAGAAGAGAGGGAGGCTGCAGGACCAGCTCTGTAGACTTTCAGCAGCTTTGCTCTTTGACTTCAACTGGATGGGGTCAAAGAGCAGTTCCGTTCTGAGGTGTCTAGGCCACAGGACTTGCAAGCTCTATTTTTTTTCCTACAATTTATAGGGGAAAACTTTTAAGCAGTTGGCTTAATTGTAAAGGAGCTTTATTCCCAGTGTTTTTATTAATCCAGGTATCACTGTGGTAGTTGATAACATATCTAGAGAACTGTACCATTATGGAGTTAATGATGTATTTTCAGCCATAGTGGGCATTTATGGGCCAATATGGGTACCTAATCACAGTATATAGCTTTGTTTATATAGCAAAGGAAATTCTACTGCTTGTGAAGAAAATAACTTACATGATATATTCATATAGTAGAGTATTATTCAGCATAAAGCGAAACACTTTTCGCATAAAGCGAAAAGTACTGATACATACTGTAACATGAATGAACCCTGAAAACTTTAAATGTGTGAAAGAAACCAGCCACAAAAGACCACATAGTGTGTTATTTTATTCACACTATGCGATGTCCAGAATAGGCAAGCCTATAAAGACAGAAAATCCACTAGGGGTTGCCTAAGGCTAGGAGGGTTGGGGGAAAGGGGGAGTGACTGCTAAGGGCGTTGAGGTTTCTTGGGAGGGATGGAAGTGTTCTAAAGTTGATAGTGGTGATGGTTACCCAACTCTGTGAATGCACTAAAAACTAATGAACTCTACACTTGAAATGAGTAAATTGTATGGTATGTGAATTACATCTCGGTAAAACTGTTGAAAAAGAAAAGAACTGAGTTTATCCCATGGACAAACTTTTACTGCACATTCCCCCAATGCCAGTTTTTTGGTGCAGGTAGCACTTCCAGGGCAGCGGTGCAGACATGCTGTCTCTCCTTGGGCCAGGAGGACTTGTGACCTGCCTGAAAGAGATGAATAAACATTTACCCGAGCAACAACACACTTCTCACAGCAAGGCATGGTTCCCAGAGCAAGCTAACTTACAGTTCCACCCTTTCCAGCTATTTTTGTCTTGTTTGTTTGTTTGAATCAGAGTCTCACTTTGTCACCCAAGCTCTAGTGCAGTGACATGCTCATGGCCACCGCAGACTTGACCTGCTGGGCTCAGGCTGTCCTTCTTACCTCAGCCTTCTGAATAACTGGATCTACAGATCTGAGCCACCACGCCCAGATAAGTTTTTTAATTTATAGACTTGATTTTTTAAAAATTGTTTTGATTGTAGAGACAAGGTCTTTCCAAGTTACCCAGGCTAGTCTCGAACCCCTGGACTCAGGCAGTCCTCTCGCCTTGGCCTCCCAAAGTGCTGGGATTACAGGCATGAGCCACCATGCCCAGCCCAGCTATTTTGTTAAAACACGGCTTGGGAAATAACACTTTCTGGGCCGGCTAAATGGTGCAGCACATTGTACAGAGTAGAACCCTGCCTCTGAGATCGAAACCGTGGGTGTATGAAGTGCTTAAACCATTTTTAGGTGGTATTTTTCTTCCACGTATCATTGTGGTGCACACTACTTGTGGCCTGCTGGGTGTGGTAACTCAGAATGACACCTGCATTTGTCTGTTTATAGCAGTGTGTGTTCTACAAATTAGGATCTGCTTTGTTTAGAGTTTACTCATAGTCTGAATGAGGCTGATAACACAGCAGCCCTGTAATTCACAGTCCTTAAGGCCGGGAAGGAATGAAAGTTAGGGCAATTTAGGATAATTCTCTATACTTAGATTATGCACATTTTCCATTGCAGTCATTCTGCCTGCATGACCTGTCGTTTATGAAAAGCTGGTATAATTCTAATGGAATTTAAAGTCTGAGATTCTTGGGTCCTTAGAAGGTTTTCAAGACCTTTAGGTTGTAAAAGTTTTAAAGTTTTTGAGGCATCCTCTTGAAAATGACTTCTCCAGCAGTTTCAATATGTGTTCAGTGGGGTTGTCATGAATGACTAGGTAGATGGTATGTTCTAATTAGGGTGTTGGCGCTTGTTTAACATTTCTGATAGCTGGCCCTTTGGCTTATATCAGTGTTATTTTTCAAGCATGACTGCTGTAGATGGTTTGGTTCTTTATGACTTAATGTGGATATTTTGTGGGATTTAGTGCTAGATAGGGTTACTGATACAGATTAACCGGTAATAGTGACAATGTTGGCAAATACTGCAGTGAGCATAATATGGCTTTTTGCCCATTTTCAGTCTCAAGGATTATTTTAAATCTAAGAATAATTAGAGCCTGTGGTTGGTTGTTCCCTATTCCCCAAAGGCTATTAGAGGGAGAAGGTCTATAGATGGTGTAGTTCTCATTAACTTTATTAGACCTGCTGTTCAGGGCTTAGCTTTTGCCTTTGCCTGAAACTTAATCTCCAGAACCATGATTAGCTGAGACTGGTGTGTGTACAGAGAGCATATGCATCTTATAATGTCTTAAACTGAAGCACAGAATAATAATACAGCCCCATTTGATGGTACCATTAGTTGCTTTTCAATCCTTGTTACAAACTCAAAGAAAAGGTGAATTCTCAGGCCGATTTCATCCTCACTACACTTCTTTCAGACTGGAGCATACAGTGAAAGTGTTTCTTGGTTGTGGTCTTTCTGGTGCCCCAAGTATTTTTGTTTTTTAATCAAAGACTTTATTTTTTAGAGTAATTTTAGGCTCATAGCAAAATTGAAAGGAGTGCAGATGAATTTTCCACATGCCCCTTGTCCCCACTCATGCAAAGCTTCACCCATTTTCAACATGTGCCTCACCAGAAGGGTACATTTGTTATTCTTTTGGGGGGGGCGGTTGGAGTCTCACTCTGTCAACCAGACTGGAGTGCAGTGGCCGCTCCCAGCCACCGCAGCCTCGACTTGCTGGGCTCCAGCGATCCTTCCACCTCAGCCTTCCGGGTAGCTGGAATTACAGGTGCGCGCTACCACACCTGGCTAATTTTTTGATTTATTGTAGAGATGAGGTCTCGCCAAGTTGCCTAGGCGGGTCTTGAACCCACGGGTTCAGGCAATCCACTCACCTCAGCCTCCCAAAGCGCTGCGATTACAGGCTGAGCCACCGAGCCCAGTTTACATTTGTTATTCTTGATGAGCCTTGCACTGACACACTGTTACCACCCAAAGCTTATCATTTACATTTGGGTTAGTTCTTGGTGTATCTTCTAAGGCTTTGAGCAAATGTGTGATGACACGGATTTCTCATCATAGTCTCCAGAGTGGTTTCACTGCCTTGAAAATGTGTGCTCCCCCTATGCAACCCTCTCCCCACTAAGCCCTGGCATCACTGGTGGTCTTACTGTTTCCATAGTTGTGTCTTTTTCTAGAATATTGAATAGTTGGAATCCTATTGTATGTAATCTTTTCAGATTGACTTCTTTTGCTGAGTAATATGCTTTTACGTTTCCTCTATGTCTTTTCCTAGTATGGTAGCTCATTTCTTTTTAATGCAGAATATTATTCCATTGTCCACACATACCCCAGTTTATTTATCCATTCTACTGAAGGACATCTTGGTTGTTGCCAACATTTGGCAATTATGAATAAAACTGCTATATAAACATCTGTGCAGATTTTTGTGTGGAATGCCCCATTTTTTCACCTTGATGGATTATAGTACTGTTATGAATTCTCTGTAAAAGTTTTCTTTTTGTTAGCTGTTAGGTGCCTTTTAATGTTTTTATTTTTTAAAGTTGTTTCTAAAAACAACAGAATACTATTCTGTTAAATACCATCTTTTTACACTGGTTGATTGAAAAAGTACAGTTTTAACATTTTTAACATATCCATTTCTAGAGGCTCACATATTGCAAATAATTTTCCTTTAAACCCTTTTAATCTATAAAGTATATGAGTTTAGAAAACCAAGATATTGTAAAGTGAATATGTTTTAAAAACCCAAAATATTAGTAAATGAATTTATCTTTAGAAATAAGTAGTTCCTTTTTTGTCAACTGGGTATTTAATGATATAAATAATTGTCATTTTTAGGTGTGATCATAGAATTGCGGTTATGTTTTTTCTTTTGCTGTGATCAAAAACACATAAAATTCATTATCTTAACCATTTTAAAGTATACTATATGATAGTGTTAACTATTTTATGCACCTTGTGCAGCAACAAAGATCTGTGCAGAGAAAGCTAGAGATCTGAGAATGTTCTCACCTTGCAAAATTGAACCTCTACCCATTGAACTACTCGTTTCCTCCTCCCCATCACAACCCTTAACCACATTCTGCTTTCTGTTTCTATTAGTGTGACAGCTTTAGATGCCTCATGTAAGTGGAGTCATGCCCTAGCTGTCTTTGTGTGACTGCCCTTTTTCACTTAACATAGTGCCCTCAAGGTTCATCCATGTTGCAGCATGTGACAGGATTTCCTTTCTTTTTAAGGGTGAGTAATAGTTCATTATATGTATAGTCCACATTTCTTTCATCCATTCGATTGATGATGGATATTTAGGTTGCTTCCACTTCTTGGCTGTTGTGGATAATGCTGCAATGAACATGGAAGTACACATATCTCTTTGAGATCTTGCTTTCAATTCTTTTGTATATCTAGAAGTGGGATTGTTATACTTGATGGTAATTCTATTTTAAACTTTCTGAGGAACCTCCATACTGTTTTCATATGGTCGGCATCTTTTCACATTCCCACCAGCACTGCACAAAGGTTCCAGGTTTGTTTGTTTGTTTGTTTGCTTTTTGAGTTGGAGTCTCACTCCATTGCCCAGGCTGGAGGACAGTGGCACGCTCACAGCCACCCCAGCGTCGATCTGCTGGGCTCTGGCGATTCTTCTGCCTCAGCCTTCCAAGTAGCTGGAACTATAGACATGCACTACTGCACCCAGCTAATTTTTTAAAAAAATTTATTGTAGAGACGAGGTCTTGCCAAGTTGCCTGGGCTGGTCTCGGACCTGCAGGCTCAGGCAGTTCACTCGCCTCGGCATCCCAAAGTGCTGGGATTACAGGCTGAGCCACTGAGACTGGCCAGGTTTCAGTTTTTCCACATCCCATCAGCACATGTTATTTTGTGTTTTGTTTTGTTTTGATTTTTTTTTAAAGTGGCAGCTAGGTTCTGTGGCTCATGCTTGTAATTCCAGCACTTTGGGAGACCAAGGTGAGAGGATCGCTTGAGGCCAGGAGTTCAAGAGCACCCTGGGCAACATAGTGAGATCCTCTCTCTCTCTCTCTCTCTTTTTTTAAAGCAAGATGACTTATTGAGAGAACAGAAAAGCTCCCAGAGTGGGATGAGATCTGAGGGGTTACCCAAGATCCTATCTCTTAAAAAAAAAAATTAACTGGGCATGTTGGCATATATCTGTAGTCCCAGCTACTCGGGAGGCTATGATTGACAGTGAGACTTTATTTTGAAAAGAAGGAAGGGAAAGGAAAGGAAGGAAGGAAAGAAAGAAAGAGGAAAAAAGGAAGGAAAGAAGGGGAGAAAGAAAGAAAAGAAAAGAAAAAAGAAAGGAGTGGTGGTTCAAGCCTGTAATCCTAGCACTTTGGGAAGCCAAGGCAAGAGGATTGCCTGAGCCCAGGGGCTCGAGATCAGCCTGGGCAAATTGATGAGACCTCGCCTCTACAATAAATCAAAAAGTTAGCCAGGTGTGGTGACTCATGCCTGTAGTTCCAGCTACTTGGAAGGCTGAGGCTGAAGGATCGCTTGAGCACAGCAGATTGAGGCAGCAGTGGCTGTGAGCGTGCCACTGCAGTCTAGCCTGGGTGACAGAGTGAGACTGACTTAAAAACAACAACAACAAAATGAATAAAGAAAGGGAGGGTGTGCACTGATATCTCATTGTGGTTTTTATTTCATTTTCCTGATAATGGGTGATGTTGAGCATCTTTTAATATGTTTGCTGGCCTTTTGTACATATTCTTTGAAGAAAGTTTCTACTTGATTTATTGTTTCGGATTGACGTTTATTTAACAGGGTTATGGGTTATTGTAAACAGAGTTCCCCTTTCATTCCTGAGAACAGAGTCATCATGTTTGAAAATATTCTCCCTGGCCGGGTTCGGTGGCTCACCCTGTAATCCCAGCACTTTGGGAGGCCGAGGTGAGTGGATTGCCTGAGCCCGCGGGTTCGAGACCCGCCTGGGCAACTTGACGAGACCTCATCTCTACAACAAATCAAAAATTAGCCGGGCGTGGTAGCGCGCGCCTGTAGTTCCAGCTACTTGGAAGGCTGAGGCGGAAGGATGGCCGGAGCCCAGCAGGTCGAGGCTGCGGTGGCTGGGAGTGACCACTGCACTCCAGTCTGGGTGACAGAGTGAGACTCCAACTCAAAACAAAACAAAACAAAACAAAACAAACAACAAAAAAAAGAAAATATTCTCCCATGAGAGATTTTTTTAATGCACTAATAACCTTCTGAATTAATGAATACATCCATTTCAGACGTAACACAGTGTCAGAGTCGCAGACTATTCCATCTTAGAGTTAGCATAAGTTTTACTCCCTGCCCTCCACTGTTTAAAAATTGGAGCTTTTTGGCTGGGCTCGGTGGCTCAGCCTGTAACCCCGCGCTTTGGGAGGCTGAGGTGAGTTAATCGCCTGAGTCCGCGCGGTCGAGACCTGCCTGGGCAGCTTGGCAAGATCTCCTCTCTACAAAAAAAAAAAAAAAAATAGCCGGGCAGGGTAGCGTGCGCCTGTAGTTCCAGCTACTTGGAAGGCTAAGGCGGAAGGATTGCCGGAGCCCAGCAGGTCAAAGCTGCGGTGGCCAGGAGCGGCCACTGCACTCCAGTCTGGGCGACAGAGTGAGACTCCAACTCAAAAAAAAAATTGGAACTTTTGCTGGAGCTCGATGGCTCAGCCTGTAATCCCAGCACTTTGGGAGGCCAAGGTGAGTGGATTGCCTGAGCCCAAAGGTTCGAGACCAGCCTGGGCAACTTAGTGAGACCTCGTCCCTACAATAAATTAAAAAAATTAGCCAGGCGTGGTAGCGTGCATCTGTAGTTCTGGCTACTTGGAAGGCTGAGGCAGAGGGATCACCAGAGCCCAGCAGGTCGACACTGGTGGCTGTGAGTATGCCACTGCACTCTAGCCTGGGCGACGGAGTGAGACTCCAACTCAAAAAAAAAAAGGGAACTTTTTATTTATTTTAAATTTAAAATATTGATCAACCTGCCAGTCTATCCAGTTCTTTTCTTGATTGGATTCTGTGTTTTTTTTAAACCTTAAAGGATATTTTTTGAGATATTGGTGAAATTTTAAATGAACAATACACATGTATTAGATAGTAGTATTGTGTCAATGTTAAATTGTGCTGTATAGAATAGTATCCTTGTTTTTAGAAGACATTTAACTGAAGTGGTTAGGGTAAAAGAAATTATAATATTTATAACTTACTTTCAAATAGTTCAGGAAAAAAATGTTTGTGTACATATCTATAGAAAGCAGAGCTTCCAAACCTCAGTATTGTTGACATTTGGGGCTGGATAATTTGCTGTTTGATGCTTCGCGTTATAGGCTTTTCGCAGCAGCCCTGGGATCTACCCATTAGATACCTGCAGCATCCCCAGTAGTGATGATCAAAAATGTCTCCAGACATTGCCACATGTCCTCTGGGAAGCAAAATCATCCCCAGTTTAGAACCCGATACAGAGAATGAGAAAAAGGGAGAAGAAGAGGGAGAAAAATGTATGTATATTTGGGAAGGATGAGAAAGCAAGCAAATGTAGGACAGTGTTGGCAGCTGATGAAATAAGCAGAGGGTGTGGGGGCATTCCCTGAATTATTTTACATTTTCTGTAGGGTTAAAGATTTTCGGGCAACCTCCTTTGGGTCCCCTCCCACTGTGGTCACTTTTCAGTCCTCTCAGTAAATCCTGCTTTATTAACTTTCCAAATAATAATAATAATAAGTTGGGGAAAATAAGTTACACTGAATTTCATAATAACTGATATGACTGGAAATGCATGAACCCTATTCAAAGTTACATTAAGGGACAGAAAAATGAGGTTCAACAGAGCATGTTTGAAGTCAGTGAGTAAATAAAGTTTATGAGTTTTCCGGTGCCCCTGTAACAAATCACCATAAAAACAACACCCATTTATTTGTACCCTGATCTCACAATGTTGTAAGTTAGAAGTCTGGGTCTAGTGTGACTCAGCTGTATCTTGGCTCCAGGTTGAAATTAATGTTTCTTCCTAGAGCTCTGGGAATGACTTGGCTTTCAGGCTCTGTCAGGTTGTTGTCAGAATTCAGTTCCATGTGGTTGTAGGACTGAATCTCTGTTTCCTTGCTGGCTGTTGGCAGGGGGCTTTGCCTCAGTCTTTAGAGGCCACCTACATACTGTGGTTTATGGCTCCCTTTCTCCATCTTTAAAGTCAGCAGCAGCCAGGCTCGGTGGCTCAGCCTGTAATCCCAAGCTTTGGGAGGCTGAGGTGAGTGGATTGCCTGAGCCCGCGGGTTCAAGACCTGCCTGGGCAACTTGGTGAGACCTCATCTCTACAATAAATCAAAAATCAGTCGGGCGTGGTAGCGCGCACCTGTAGTTCCAGCTACTTCGAAGGCTGAGGCAGAAGGATCGCCGGAGCCCAGCAGGAGAGGCTGCGGTGGCTGGGAGCGGCCATTGAACTCCAGTCTGGGTGACAGAGTGAGACTCCAACTCAAAAAATAAAATAAAATAAAATAAGATAAGATAAAATAAAATAAAATAAAACAAAATAAAAAAATAAAATAGCAGCAGTGGGTAGAGTCCTTTACTTCAGATTTCTCCAACTTCCCCTTCAGCTTCATCTCACTAACTTGTGCCTTCCTCTTCTGCTTTTAAGGGCTTATATGATTACCTTGGGTTCACTTGGATAATCCAGGATCATCTCTCTATTTTAAAGTCATCTGATTAGTAACCTTAATTTCATCAGCAGAGTCCCTTCACAGCAGTACCTAGATTAGTATTTGACTAGCCAGGGGAAGGGAATCTTGAGGGGCATCATCAGAATTCTGTCTACCACAGAAAGAATTCTAACAATCAGAAACTGAATTGCTTCCAAAATTTTCTTTTCCATTAGCATTAGGCTTAAAGGTGGTACCACAGAAGATATTTTATTAGAGAGTTATTGTTGTATTAATTATTATATTAATCCTTCTGGCAAAACTGTGAATAACTGTGAAAGGAGTCTTGGACATTTAAAGAAGGAGCTGGGCACAATGGCTCACACCTGTAATCCCAGCACTTTGGGAGGCTGCGGTGAGAGGACTGCCTGAGCCCGCGGGTTTGAGACCAGCCCAGGCAACTTCGTCTCTACAAAAATTAGCTGGGTGTGGTAGCACACGCCTGTAGTTCCAGCTATTGAAAGGCTGAGGCAGAAGGATCCCCTGAGCCCAGCAGGTCACCCCTGGGGTGGCCATGGGTAGGCCTCTACACTCCAGCCTGGGCAAAAGAGTGAGACTCTGACTCAAAATCAGTCAATCAATCAATCTTGGTGTTGTCTCTTATTCTGAGCATATACTCTGGATATGCATTATTAAAATTATGCAATATAGTACACATATTTTTACATATATTCAAAAATATTCTGAAACCACTCCAAGATACTGAACTCTAGCAGCTTACACTGAACACACACTCCTGCGGCTTCCACGTTCTCCTACCCTTTCCTGTTTCCACAACCACCATCATGTCATCTTCCTCATCATCGAGGCCCTGGCCTCTCCCATTTCTTCTATCAGCCTTTCTTGACTTCCCTCCTTTCCCCATTCAGCCCAGATCCCATGATCTGTTGTTTCAGCTATTCTTTTTTTTTTTTTTTTTTTTTTGAACCAGAGTCTCACTGTGTTGCCCAGGCTGGAGTGCAGTGTCACAATCATGGCTCACCACAGCCTCGAGCATCTGGGCTTAGGTGATCCTTCTGCCTCACCCTCCCAAGTACTAGCTGGGACTACACCATGCTCGGCTTATTTTTTGATTTTTTGACTTATTTATTATTATTTTTTTTTGTAGAGACCAAGTCTTGCTATGTTGCCCAGGCTGGTCTCAAACTCCTGGGCTCAAGCCATCCTGTCACCTCAGCCTCCCAAAGTGCTGGGATTACAGGCGTGAGCCACCACGCCTGGCTGTTTCAGGTGTTCTTCTTTGCTCACTTACCACCTCTTGTTTCTGTGGCCTTCCTTCGCTCCTACCTTGATACTCCACGTTCCTCTGCAGTCTGTCTTCCTTTGCCCCCTGCTTTTCCTGGGACTCCAGGTTTCTCATTTTGTACACTCTCCTGTGTAACTGTATCCCTTCATGTGACTTCACTGTATTCCAAATACTAATGGGTCTTAACTCTGTGTATTACCAGCCCACACCTCTCCCCAGCGCTTCAGTTCTGCATTTCCATCTGCTTATTTGATATCGTCCTCTAGACAGCACTTCCTATTCAACGTGTCCAAACCTAAGCTCCCACCCACCAGCCTTGCTTTCTTCCCTGTTGCCATTAGCAACCGTCCCCAGGAGCACCAGGGAGAATTCACCCAAGGCCTCCCAGACTCTCCCTCTTTCCTGACCCTCATGTTTAGTCCCTCAGCAGGTCCTAGAGAGTGCGTCTCCCAAGTAACTGTGGAATGCACCACCTCCTCTTCACTCTCCTGCTGATGCCATAAGCACAACCTCCTTTTGTCTCGTTAGGCCCAGTGGATAGCCTTTCAGATCCATCCTTTGCTCTGCTCCAGTCATCTTCCCTGAAGGGCACATCTGATCAGGTCTCCCTGCTAGTGAAGTCCTACAGGGGCTTCCCACTGCCTTGAGGAGATCGCACAGTTCTGAGCGTGGCCCTTCATTTCTGTCCCCTTCTCGTCCATTCCTGCCACTCCCACCTCAAGGCCGCCCCATGCACTGGTTGCTCCAGCAATCCTGAAAGACTTCCGTACCAGTTTTCCAAGTACAACACACTCATGTGTCAACCTGTCTACCCCACCTTTTCCTCTTGGTCCTAGAATGCCCTTCCTCCGTTTGCCCTGCAGACCTGTTCATCTGGTTTATTGTCTCTTTTTTTCACTTGTCCCCTAAGTCTCAACTCAAAGAGGAAGTGACCTCTCAACAATCCCTTTCTAACACCCCGCATGATTTTTTTTTTTGAGTTGGGGTCTCACTTTGTTGCCCAGGCTGGAGTGTAGTGGCATGATCACGGCTACCCCAGCGTCGACCTGCTGGACTCAGGTGATCCTCCCGCCTAAGCCTTCCAAGTAACTGGAACTGTAAGCAGGTGCCACGATGCCCAGCTAACTTTTTGATTTATTGTAGAGATGAGGTCTTGCCAAGTTGCCCAGAATGTTCTTGAACCTGTGGGCTCAGGCAATCATCTCACCTCAGCCTCCCAAAGTGCTGGGATTACAGGCTTGAGCCATTGTGCCCCTCCCTTTTTTTTTTCTTCTTTGAGTTAGAGTCTCACTGTCACTCAGGCTGGAGTAGTGGCACACTCACAGCCACTGCAGCCTCAACCTGCTGGACTCAGGCGATCCTATAGCTTCAATCTTCCAAGTAGCTGGAGCTTCTGGCTCGCGCCACACACCTGGATAATTTTTTTACAATTTATTGTAGAGATGAGGTCTCCCCAGGTTGCCCCGGCTGGTCCCAAGTCCCTGGGCTCAGGCAATCCTCTCGCCTCTGCCTCTCAAAGTGCTGGGATTACAGGCATGAGCCACCATGCCCAACCTGTATGCTACTTTTTAAAAAATGAAATGAACTTCTTTTTAAAAAGGTTTTGAAAATTATTTTTTTTTTGAGTTGGAGTCTCACTCTGTCACCCAGACTGGAGTGCAGTGGCCGCTCCCGGCCACCGCATCCTCGACCTGCTGGGCTCCGGCGATCCTTCCGCCTCAGCCTTCCAAGTAGCTGGAACTACAGGTGCGCGCTACCACGCCTGGCTGATTTTTGATTTATTGTAGAGATGAGGTCTCGCCAAGTTGCCCAGGCGGGTCTCGAACCCGCGGGCTCAGGCAACCCACTCACCTCAGCCTCCCAAAGCGCGGGATGATAGGCTGAGCCACCGAGCCCGGCTTGAAAATTATTTTTAATTGGCACATAATAATTGTATATATTTATAAGGTACAGTGTGGTATTTTGATACCTGTATACAATGTGTAATGATCACATCAGGGTAATCAGTGTATCTATTTATAATTTATTTTTATTGGGAACGTTCAGAATCTTCTCTTCTACATATTTGAAAACATATAAAAAGTATTGTTAGCCACTGTCACCCTACGGTGCTAGAGAACTCTAAAACGTACTCTTCCTGTCTAACTGCTTCTATCCCCCCATCCTCTTCATCCCCCTCTTCACCGTCCTTCTCAGCCTCTGGTGACCTTTATTCTACTCTCTACTTCTGTGAGATCAATGTTTTTAGCTTCCACATATGAGTGAGAGCATGTGGCATTTATCTTTCTGTGCCTGGCTTGTTTCGCTGAATCTAATGTCCTCCAAGCTCATCCATGTTGCCACATATGACAGAATTTCATTCTTTTTTTTTTAATGGCTGAATGGCATTCTATGATTATCAATGAATATCACATTTTCTTTATCCATTCATTTGTTGATGGATACTTTTAGGTTGGTTTCATGTCTTTACTGTTGTGAATAGTGCTACAATAAACATGAGAGTGCAGATAAACATGAGAGTGCAGATAACCCTTCAACATGCTGACTTCACCTTCTTTGGATATATAACCAGTAGTGGGATTGCTGGCTCATAGGGTAGTTCTATTTGTAATTTTTTTGAGAAACTTTCATACTGTTTTCCATAATGGTTGTATTAACTTACGTTCCCACCAACACTGTGTAAGAGTTCCCTTTTCTCTGCATCTCTGCCAGCTTTTGTTATTTTTTGTCTTTTTGATAACAGCCATTGTAACTGGGATGAAATGATATCTCATTGTGGTTTCAATTTGTATTTCCCCAATGATGAGTGATGTTGAGCGCTTTAAAAATACTTGTTGACCATTTGCATGTCTTCTTTTGAAAAATGTCTAGTCAGATCATTTTCCCATCTTATATACTTTTTTAATATCCTAAAATAACTATTTTATAAGAATAATGGAAGATTTTTGTATTTTGATTTATTATTAATGTAAGCATTCTCTCACTTGAAAAATCCATTCATAATTATTCTTACATACTTTTAGCTTCTCTTTTTGTGTAAGTTACAATATGCATTGAATAGATTATAGTCATATAATAGAATAGTCATAAATAGAATATAAATAAATAAATATCCTTATGTTAGGAATTTATGCTTAGAAATATTTTCCTAAGAGAGTTGTACATAAAAAAAATTGGGGGCAACCTTCTTGGGTCCCCTCCCATTGTGGGAGCTTTTCTGTACTCAAAAAAAAAAAAAAAAAAAAAAAAGGAGACCACTGGTAATAGACTTTTACTTCTGTTTTTTGATTTATCAAATTTAGATAATGTTTACCAATATGACTTTTTAACAAATGAGTATTTAATATTTAGCTTTCTTTTGTTGTTGTTGTTTTTGTTTGTTTTTGAGTTGGAATCTCACTGTGTTGCCCAGGCTGGAGTGTGGTGGCATGATCATGGGTCACTGTAGCCTCTACCTTCGGGGCTCAGGAGTCCCCTTTTGCCTCGGCCTCCCGAGTAGCTGGGACTACAGGCATGCACCACCATCCCTGGCTTATTTTTTGTAGAGATAAGGTCTTGCTTTGTTGCCTGGGATGATCTTGAACTTCTGAGCTCAAGCAGTCCTCCCACCTTGACCTCCCAAAGTGCTGAGATTACAGGTGTGAGCCTCCGCACCTGGCCATATTATAGCTTTCTTATGCTATGGATACAATCATCTCATTATGAAGAGATCCCAATGTTCATTATTTGTAGTTTTGATTTTTTTTTTTTTTTGAGTTGGAGTCTCACTCTAATGCCCAGGCTGGAGTACAGTGGCACGCTCATAATCACTGTAGCCCTGATCTTCTGGGCTCAGGCATTCCTTCCACCTCATCCTTCCAAGTAGCTGGAACTACAGGCCTGTGCCACCACGCCCAGCTAATATTTTGATTTATTGTAGAGACCATATCTCACCAAGTTGCCCGGGCTGGTTTTGAACCCGTGGGCTCAGGCAATCCTCTCACCTTAGCCTCCCAAAGTGCTATAGACGTGAGGCACTGCACCTGGCCTGTCATTTTAGTTTTACTTCTTCTGTTGCTTACCTTGGTAACTCCAGAAATAACCACTCTATGTCCTCTTTCCACCACTTGTGACAGTCTTGGCCCTTTTCTTTCCCCCCCCCTTTTTTAAATTGGAGTCTCACTCCATCACCCAGGCTGGAGTACAGTGGCACACTCATGGCCACCCCACCATCTACCTGCTGGGCTCTGGCGATCTTCCACCCCAGCCTTCCAAATAGCCAGAACTACAGGCACATGCTACCATGCCTGGCTAATTTTTTATTTATTGTAGAGACGAGGTCTTGCCAAGTTGTCTGGACTGGTCTCGAACTCGTGGGCTCGCAAAGTGCTGGGATGACAGGCTGAGCTACTGAGCCCAGCTGACCCTCCCCTTCTTAAGCAGGGGCATTCAAATATGTGTTCCTTTTCCCACCTATTTTTCCCTTTCTTCTACTTCCCACTTCCTGTCTTTTACATTGCCAAAATTGAGAACATTTATATTTCTTTTCTATTATATAACCAGGTCTTTATATAAGTTGAGTCTAAAAGATGAAAACTATAAATAGTATTATGTTTAGTATTATATTATTGTGACTTGTCAATTCTTTCCTGCCGGAAAATCTCCCTTCTGAACCTGAGATCCTTTGACTGCAACTTGCAGTTATTTTCCCTTTCTCATAGGAAGCAAATAGAATTAACAAACCTCAACAATTGCCCCTTGTTGCTTAGCACATTACTATTAAGGATTTGTCCCTTCTCAGAAGATAGACCATATTTTTGGCAAAAGGGGAAAGAACACGTGACATTTGTAAATTTCCTATAAAAAGTCCCTTGTATTTAGAAAACATGCTTGCTTTTTGATATTTCTATTAGATCATAATGATTTAAAACTGAGCCTTTGGGATCCGTAATGAAGGATCAGAATTATGATTTGAAATCACCATGGGCCACAGTTTCTCCCCCCACCAGTCAGCATATACTACTTGTCTTCTGGAGTAGTTACCTGGTTATGTGAGCTGCAGAAAGTGGACATTTCTTCTCTCATCTGTACACCCCCCCACCCCAAATCCAAGTGAACTGAGCTAGTTCTGGAATGCTGGGCCATTGAAATAGTGGAAATTACTTTCATTTTCAAGGAGAGCATTGCAGGTAGGAACGAGGTTTCATTTGGTGCTGTGTTTATAGAAATTGAAGGAGTGAACACTCTGGCCAGTCTTTCTTAGGGTCCTGAAATGTATGACTTGAGACCAAACATATAAAAGTTAATACTGGCCTAAGATGAAGGATATTTCTAATTTTAGTGCCTCCTAAAATATGATTCTATAAATATTATTTAGTGCAGAGCCAACTTGTATGTTAGGATTACATTTCTTCCCACCAGGGCCAGTTCTTGACCCTGGGCTCTCAAGACCTCAACATTTCTTGACACTGGGCTCTCAAGATCTCAACGTTAATAGCAACTAGACCCTCTTTTTTCTCACACTCTGTCAGTTCCTTATAATCAGGGTACATATAAGTTTGTTTAATATTTGAAACTTAGCTTTTTTATGCTACTTGTCTTTTTTCCTTTCTTTTAAAAAAATTTCAGGGAATTTCTAATTGCCTTTTTTTTTTCCTGGCATACTTTGCTTTTAAAGATAGCATCATTTTTTTTCTGAACCCTCATTTAAATTTTATATTCTGTGATGGAATTCCCTTCATAATTACTATTACTATTATTCTATTGCTATTTTTATTTTTTCTTTACCAGTAACCTCCATTCTGCAATTTCCTAGTGACCAGATGCTTCTCGAGGCCTATAACACACCTGGCTTCCCAGGATTCCTCCCCCCACCCCACCCTACTTCTCCTGGGCAGGGATCACTGTTGTCAGGATCTGGAGTCTTCCCTTGTCATCTGTGCCATCGACTTCTTTTTTTTTTTGAGTTGGAGTCTCAGGCTGGAATGCAGTGGCATGCTCATGGCCAGCCATTGACTTCTTTAGACAGGATGTGTGGGAAATGTTTTGAGTGCTTTCATGTCCAAAACTGTTCTTATTGTACCCTAGTACTTGTTTGTAGTTGGGTTGGGTGTAGAATTCTGGGCTGGAAATAATTTTCTTTAGAAAATGTGAAGATGTGACTGCATTGTCTTCTCGTATCTCCGACAGGAAGCTAGTTTGATTATCAGTCCTTTGTAGGTGACCTGCTTTTCCTATTCAGGATCTCTGTTTCATACTTTCATACTTTTTGTTTTGAAATTCTGTGAGGGAATGTATAGATGTGGGTCTTTTCATCAGTTGTGTGGGTTCCCTGAGCCCTTAGAATCTCAAAGCTTGGGTCTTTCTTTCCTCAACTCTGGAAAATTCTATTTGTTTAATAGTTTATTTCCTCTCTTTTCTGTTTCTTCTTTCTGGGACTCTTTTTAGTCAAATGGTGTACCTGTTGGACTGGATCTTTATGTTTTTACTAATTTCTCTATTTTTTCCATCTTTTTATCCATATACTTTCAGTTTGAGTTTCTCAGTTTTATTTTTCAGATCATCTGTTGATTTTCTTTCTTTTTCTAATCACTTTCTAAATTCCAAGAATCTTAAATTTAATTTGAAAGAGTTATTTTTAAGTTCTTTGTTTCTCTTGTATGGTTTCCTGTTTGTATTTTATATGGGTGTACTATCCTCTCCAATACTTTGATTATAACAGTTTTTAAGAAATATTGTCTTATGCTCCTTAATTGTCTCTTCATTCCCTTCAGGGTTGTTGTTTTGTTGTTGTTTTCCCTCTGTGTGTTTTCCTTAGCTCCTCTTTTATTTGCTGCTGGAGTTCCTCATGCACCTGGTGATCCTTGGTTTTCTATTCATATTTTTAAAAGAAAGACTAGGTAACTGGTGTGGATTTCCTCTGCTGTCTTAAAAGTTGGTCTGTTTTCTCACTAGACCTGAACCCGAGTGGATGGCTGACTGAGCCCTCTGTGTGTGGGGGTGCATTGGCTAGCCTGTTTGCTCTAGGTTGAGCCTGAGTGGGCTCTAGGGGCCCTTGGGCCAGTGAGTACTTGACTCTAGTCGGCCTGCAACCACAGTAGAAGCCTTGACTTTCCCCAGGTTGTTTGTTCCTTTAGCTTTCTGGTTTTTCTACTGAGGGTTAATGCTAAGCTGCCTGTGATCTCTCCGTGGGGTGGGGGAAGCTGACGGGGATGCCAACCAGCCCAGTGCCAGGGACAGATCTTCAATTATCCCCGCTGTCTTCAGCTTCACTTCTCACTCCTGCCCTCCCTTGTACCTGTTGGCTGGGAGCCCGGCGCCATCAGGTGTTCCAGCTGACAGATTGGCTCTCCAGATTCCCTCTAGCATTCCAGCAAGCAGCTTGGCTTCCAGCTCCTTTAGGTTGCCTGATAGAGAATTCTGGTCTATGACTTTCTATGTCTGCCTCATCCATCAACAGAATTCCATTTGCTTTTGAACCTAGAGATGTGTTGGATCTTTTATCCACTGGTGAATCTCCTACTTTCTTTTGGTTGTTAGAGGTTTAATGCTTCTTTTGCCTTCCTTGTTTGAGTGAAGTTTTGCAGACTGTAAGTAGCAAACATGTATTTTCAGTCTTTCATCTTAAACTAAAAGTTGGAGATGTGAGTTTTAAGCTACAGTATCTGTTTTCTGAATATTTACCTTCCCTGTTTATCTTTGTGTGACTGCAGTGCCTGTTTGGGCATTACATAATTAATACATTATTTCAGTAAAATAAGACATGATAATTAGATAAATAACTTCAGAGGAATAAAGATAAAATGGAAATTTTTTCCCCAGAAAATCTTGTATAGTAACAGTTTTAGCAAAAAAGGAAAAAATGACTCGGTTGAAGATGAGTTCTAAATATTAACATCAATTTTGTGCCTGATTTCTATAGGCTTTAAGTCAACAAGGTTCTTTCCACTTTACTCATAATGCTATTCACACTTTGGTTTTGATAATACTTTTGTCCTATGCAGGATCTTTCTATTAATGTAATGAACTGCTTAAACATTTTATCAGC